>JAFMSR010000016.1:4637926-4972926 GCA_022818135.1 Saxidomus purpurata
TGACAGTGTTTCGCAACAACATAAAGCAGACAAAACTGTAAAGGACTGTATACTGTGTTGTGATCTTCATCGACTACACATATGCATTATATCGTGTCTAGAAAAATTACGTTCTGAAACATGTATATAAGCAATATTTCTATGTAAGCCTTCATCCATGATTGTTAATTTAATGTATTTGCTAGAGGATTTTAATCAGGTTGTCAGGTTATATGCAATAATATAATGATACGTATACCGCTATTAACGTCTGCAAATAGTTGTGTGTTTATATTCGTTACAGTTCGATATAACTCCGCGTATTGGTAACGATAATTAACGTATTTTAAAATACAAAACATGTATTTCATTATGAAATGTACTAGAAGTTTACATGATAAAACTATTCGCAAGCTCTTAAATAAAGTTTTGCCAAATATACAAAATCCAGTATATTTTAAAATATGTTAAGTTAATCTTAGATATTTAAAGACAAGAACTAATGAGTTGTATGAATAGATATTCATCATTTTAACATTTGGATTTTTGCTTGTTACGTTTTCAGTTTGTGTAATATGTATAACAAGATTCATTATTGCATATGAGTGTAACTTTATTTAGTTTGAATTGTGTGCTTATATCATAAATCATTCATTACTGTAAATTAGTGCATCGTACATGTATTAAGTTGAATTGTATACTTATACCATAAAACATCTTAAATAACCATTAAAGGGACATACCCTATAACTGATATCAAACTAAAAACCTCAAAAACATAAATACATGTAATATAATCTTTGGAAGTAGTATAACTTAATCTAAAAGTTTCAGCTATGCATTCCGAGTCATTACCGATAAGGTCAGCGGTTTAAAATATACTGCACTATCGAAAACCATTCAATAATCTATGTAGAGTTGTTGTTGTACAATAATAGATGGGTGCGATTTATTACAGAAAGCCTCTATATTGATTGATTGTGGTAAAATAAGGCTTTTTTTCGCCATAGGTTCTTCTTTGAAATTGTATTTATTTATCATTTTTCGTTCATTGAACACAGAATTTATGTTTCGAGAATATAATCTGCTAGATGGCACGGAGTGCCTCTTTAAGCAAGATTCATCAACAAATTCAATCCGAACAAAATTACAGCGAGACGGCAATTTTGGAAAAAGAAAAATATCCATAAACCACATTGTATAAACATATTGTTCCACTGAACAAACAAGAATACACGCACTTTCTCTGATGACTAAGATTTGTTTTATTTTTCTTGCTTAGCAATATTTAATCGTCATTGCACAAACTAATACAATGTACCAGAACTAAATTTTTGGCTTAACATACTCATACAATTTTGTAGACTTGCTTTGATAACTACAAAAAACAAATGTATAAGGTAAACACATTTTACAAGTATCCTGTAAAACTGTCGATATTTTTGTCTCTAACAATCTCGGGTTAACAGAACAGTCAATCCGCAGGGATTTCAGTTGTTCTTTAATCATGTATATTTCTTTTGAAAAGTTATTATATACATTTAATCTATATTATTTCTATATTTGTATCATAATCAAAAATTAATTTTATAGATCTGAATGTCTTACCGTCAGCAACAAAACAACATATCGTTTTACATCTAAATATTTGTCTATGTACTCTCGTGTACCATTTCCCACATTTCGTATTACAACAAATGAGCTTTTGTTTATTTATATTTTAAAAAATAAATGTAATAAAAACATAATTTCAGTTCTCTATTTTCACTTGCTTTCTTGTGTGCTGATATTACCGTTTAGTTCATACCATATGGACTGTAACCAATAGCCTTTTAGCATTTGTACCACGTGGCTGTCCAATAGAATTCCATATTGAACTCGCTGAAACTGTTTTATGAAGATCCATACTGGACGCACGTGGAGTCCCGATATTGGTCAAATGACCTTTATAGGGACTCACGTGATCAATATGGGACTCCACGTGCGTCCAGTATGAATTTATGCGGGATACATAATGCCTTCATACAGAAAGTGTTCTACGGAAGTAGCCCAGTAACTGAACAGACCTAATAATTAACATTTTACTTGAAGTTATTACCTATTTTAAGGGAAATGATGTGAAATAAAGAGATAATTATACATGTACCTTGTTGAGTCCAATACTGATTCTATTGGACTCATACACACCTGTAAATCCTACATTAGACTCGACTAGCACCTCGTCATGTATAACTTTCGTCCAATAGAATTTAGTATTGTATTCAATTATGTATAATGACATCATAGTATCATCGACTTAGTATTGTAACGAAATAAAGATTGAGCTGGTACCTATCTCCACTCTGTCGGAGATCTGTATTTTCTCTACATGAACAGTAAATTTGTTTTAAGGGTAGATATTTGACATTTTTTCCAAACTCCGAAACGTGATCTTTATGTTTACTCGTAGCTTTACCGACCTGACTTGATCCAGCAAGCTAATGATAAATCAGATTTCTATTTATCAGTAAATATTTAAGATAGCATGCGTGTACTATGTACTGTATATCATCTACTTTGTCTGAACAAGCCGATGTAAACGCTTGCCGCATACTCATAATTGCGGTGCTCCTTGTTACTCAGTTTTAAAAAATGCACAATTTTATGTTCCTTCATATCCGGGTTTCATTCCCGTCTCAACAATATTTCAGTTATAAACAGCCAGACAGCTTACTAGTACCTAAATATCGTTTCTTGGAAGTATCAATGCTGGACTACCATTCTGCTAGGTAAACTGCAAACTTTCACAGTCATGTGCAAAGAGTGGAGTCGGTAATGGGGCTCGATTTGATGACCCTAAATGAGGTTAAGTGGTCACAGGTCATCGATCTTAAAATACTAGACCACGAATGTTGGTATGTTCAGTTTCAAAAAAGGAAATGTAAATGTATTGTGATCAAATGCATATGCAAATAAGGAACTTTGAAATGCACTCGTTATAGTCTGTGGTTTACCAAATGTTAAACAATAGTTACCATCGGATTCTATCATGCTTATTCTGTTCTTTCCTCCCTCAATATTTTGTCACAACTGCTTTACACGTTTTAGTTCATCACAAGAAGTGTTCTTTCTCTAACACAAGTTTGAAAGTTTCAAGATATGTTTCTTATTGGAAGATATAGCTCTAAAGTGCATACATGTACATTTAGCATTTATGCCAAGTGTAAGGTAACACAATTAAGGCATATTTCCCTCGTCTTTTGTCCAGACAAATGCATAATTTGCGACGGAATAAGCATCTTATCTCATTGTGCGTTGAAATAGGGCTAACCATTTTAAATTCGCGATTTTGACTTTTGCGACAGTATACATATTTATTTTTAATGGTCGCAAATAGATTTTACGGTTCACTGTTTCAACTGAAGTCATCGACATGCGAACATTTAAAAAATGCACATATATATCTATAAACACTTCTACTATTAGATCAGTTGGAAAACTTTACTCATACAATTTTATAAAAAAGTAAAACCATATTTGATGACACCAAAGGTACTGTTTAAACTTTGACGTGTACTGTTCAATTTATAATATGTATGAACACAACTTCAATGTGCGTTTAAACTACTGTTGTTGTGTTATTGTATATCACGTAGATACTTTTAAATACAAGGACACTACAATATATGTGTTGCTAATGACCATCACAGTTTTAAGAAAAACATCGTTGATTTATACTCATAGAAAATTACAAAAAGTAATACAGAAAAACCTGTACATACTTCTTTAGCTTCTTTCAGCGAGTGACCTTCGTTTAAAAGTTTGACTGTACATTCTCATTGTAGAAACTTATTGTAATCAAGTACTCTCTGTCGTAAAGATCATTGACAAGAGTAGCCGTCTTTAAACGGCACACTACAAAAACTTAATAGACACTTCATATTACTATAAGTAGATCTATTCGATATCTCAGATCTGTTCATTTTCGTTTGACACTTTAAGCATGATTACAACGGTGTATTTGTTAATTTTGTGTTATACTGTAAATGGAATCTCTAGATGGAATCGTTCAGAGGCTAAAGAACAGTGCAAAGACCATGGGGGACTGATTTCGTATCAAGATGTCATGGGAAATAATAAGCGAGATGGTTTAATACTATCTCTGACTGACACTGACTCAGTCTGGATATCAGGATATACTAACTTTTCAAGTTTTATAAGCTGGTTCGGATGCTTCACTGGAAATGATGCAGAACACATCGGATATAAACAAGAAATCACCCAAAATAACATACACAAATGTTTACGATATTGTTATAAGTATATTGCTATTACTATGACGTTTATTGGACTACAGGCATACACGTGTTTCTGTATACCGTACTCAGAATACACAAGCGTGCAATCACTGACAGACAATGCCTGTAACCCGCAGTTGATAGAACCGGACTTTTTTTATCACAGTGAGGATCGGACTAGCTCTAAAATATTCAATGTCTATGCACCCGTTCATCAGAAAAGACTACCTTGGTATACAAAATCACCAAGCTATTTTGGACAATGTGTCTTTGTAAGAAAAGTCGACCAAGGTGTACAATATGCTACACAGTCATGCATTAGAGACGCAGACGGTTTTATATGTGAGCCAAGTGTTAAAGGTGACTTTGATGATAATTGTTATAAGAAACACAAAGGGACAGCTCAATACTGTGTTGTTACCACATCTTCCAACTGGCTTCATTCCGTTGATCAATGCAATAATTACTCGGGAAAACTCATGAGTTATTTCTATCCTGAAACTCATGAACACCTATCAGCAAATAAAACATACTGGACAGGTATATTTCGTAGTAATGAAGTTATAAGTGAACGCTTGCCACAATCTGCATGCTTAGCGGTTACAAAAGTCGGAAATGACCTTATTGTTCATCCCGATAATTGCTCAGCACGGAAGTTATATATATGTTCTGACAAATTGTCAAGCGCTAGAGTAACTGAACTGACAAGTTCCCCAAAGACCGACACAACCAACACCAAATCCACGTACCAAACTTCAGCGCCTAAACAAGATTTAACAACGACCGTATTTGACAAGGAAAACGATTTTGAAAAAGAAGGACTTATCGGAATCTGCGTCGCTGTTGTCATTTTTTTCGCAGTATTCCTGTCTGTTGTTCTATTCATAATAATCAGACGAATCAAAATCAAATCCCGTAGGCAAAGATGTAATAACGAAATCAGTTACTTTACTACATTGAGTAACATTCAGAATACCGGAGAAGAAACGTATGCCACGGTTGAGAATACAGATACGGTTTATGAGAAATAAAACATTTAATATATATAACTGGAGCATAATTATTGTCAATCTTAGAGACAAATCTATTTGATTTTGTAAATTTTATCGGAGATTAAAATCATTTTCGTGCATATAGATGACATATAAATGGGAAACATGGACTTGCCGATGTTCTGGCAAAATAATTGAGAGTTCTTGCATTAGTATGACATTAAGGAAGAAAATAAAGCATACCTAAATGACAACATCAATCCATGGAAAGTTGCGATATATGACATTTCTTTAGAAGACTTGAGAGATAGATGAACTTTAAAAGTACATTTTACCGAGTTTATGTTGCTATTCATACTAGATCAGTTGCTACTGTGCAATGCCTAGCTGCAACACCTGTCCATTGGACATTTAAGACGATTTAAATTTATACCTGCATTTGTTCTACATGTTCAATGAAACCTTTTTTTTGCGTCTCTTATTTGATATGAATTAGTAATTTATCTTCTGTCTGCCTAAGGTAATATTCAATATCCCATTGAAAGCATTTTTCCCTATGTCGAAGTTAAGCAACAAGTGTCACTTATGTATATACTTTAGAATAAAACATAGGAGAGAAAGGGAAACAGAGGAAGACCTTGTATAGTTAGTTTAAGAATGTTGGTAATATTTAAATACGTATATTATGTGCATGAAGAGAGAGTTATGTTACCTGTAGAATGTATTCTAAATGAATGTTTGACATGTGACAATACGTGACTGTCTAAATCTTAAGCAAATTCAAATTGAACTAGATGATTGTTTTTGTCACACAAAAAATAGGTCTCCCCGATGGCAGTCTGTCAATAATATTACTTAAACAGGATATCAACATACACAAAAATGTATTTTTAATTACAGTGACATTGACCTTAAAACTTTTTTTGTGCTTTAAACTATTTTTAGTAACAGTGATCTTGACCTTGACCCTAGTGACCCCTAATGCAACCCCAAACTTTCTTACTTTGCAAGCTACATACACACCAAGTTTCATTGCAATTGGTCACTCTTAACTGGAGTTATTGAACAGAAACCATTTTTCTATTTTTAGTAACAGTTACCTTGACCTTGAACCAAGGTTGTTGTTATGTGGGCTCTGCACATCATGATACTATGGTGAACATCTGTGGTGAGTTATTCTTAAATTTTACAAGGGGTTCAAGAGATATGGAGCGGATACGAAAGATAGTCATATGACCTTTGATCTTTTACTGTGACCTTTACCTTGAGGATGCGCGGTTGGTTCACAGGTTCTGCACATCAAAAAGTTGAGGTTAACATCTGACCCAAGTTTAATGAAAATCCTTCGAGGGGTTTAGAAGATACGGAGCGGACACGAAATGCAAGGCTCAAACCTTTGACATTGAGCTGTGACCTTGACCTTGAGCCGGCGCGGTTGGTTCATGGGTTCTGCACATCGCGTAGTGGAGGTGAACATCTGACCCAAGTTTAATGAAAATCTTTCGAGGGGTTTAGAAGATACGGAGCGGACACGAAATGCAAGGCTCAAACCTTTGACATAGAGTTGTGACCTTGACATTGAGCCGTCGCGGTTGGTTCATGGGTTCTGCACATCGTCTAGTTGAGGTGAACGTCTGACCCACGTTTCATGAAAATCCTTCGACGGGTTTAGGATATGTTGAGTGGACACGATTTAGCCGGACAGACAGACGGACCAGACGGACGGACGGACGTACTTACCAGACGGACGGACGGACAAACAGACATCCATGGCAAAAACAATATATCTCCCCCATATTTTATGGGGCAGCATAATTGTGCATTTGATTGACGAATAAATCGAGTACCGACAAACATTTTAAGATGTTAAAACATATATTTTTTATACAATTTTCAAACATTTTACTTCTGAATGTATAATCAGTTAAAATATTTAACACAGTCCATTACCATGTAATTTGTTGATGTTATGCATTGTTTCAATTGGTGCTTTGAGGTTGTGTTGTTTTTGTGTTTAAGTTGTTAATTGCTGGCTTCGTTATGTCGCTATAGTACTACGAACTTTATGTTCCGGTATTATATCACTATTTACATGGTGCTTATTTAGTGTTTTGTCGCATCGTGTACCTGTTATGCATTTGTGGTTTATTCAGTGCTGATGACTGTTTTGTATTGCGCTTATGTAGTTCACGTTTTATTTCGTTCTATGCTGGACTCGGTTTGCTAGCTACATTTTTTAGGACACTGGATAATAACTGTTCCCACATTCAGGCATATCTCATTATATATCATTGTGGTTACAGGAATACCATGATACTTACTTGGATGCAATGCAATATGAAAAGTCGAAAATCGCGTTAACCGTAAAATATAGCTTTAGCAACGCCTACTCATTTGTGAACTCGCATTAAGTTTTGCAACCGTTATCTACTATTGAGACATTACACAAAATGTACTGTGCTGGTAAGCTTTGAAATATATTATTTCCGCTATACAGTCAAACCTGTGAACAAAGGCCATTGTTGGGAAGCTACAAATGTGGTCTTTGTTTACAGGTGGTCTTTATTCACAGGTGTATCTACTATATAATAATAGTACATGGTGATCTCCCCACTGGTCTTTATTCGCAGGGTGGTCTCTATTCGGAGATGGTCTTTAACACAGGTTTGATATTGTTACTCTAAGATAAAATCGCTGCAACTGCGATCCAGACACCTGTGTACTGATGTCTGTTGCTAGTGAATCTTGTTTCTGCCAAATCTTTTAGGACAAAAGCTGTCATAAAACATTATTCAAAATCGTTATCAACCAGCTCAATATGCTAAGGGTATAAACAAAATACTGTACATACATAAAAATACAGTGTGCTTATACTTCAGAATTTAAAAATTGCAGTTATATTTTATATAGTTCACTTTCACTTTGAGTAACCAATTTGCCGTGAATTATATTGCAGATTTCCTATATTGCTATAAAATTCCTGTTTTGTTTTTATAACAAATAAGAATCATCTAATGTTGCCTACATGTACGAATCTGCAAAAGTATTGATTAATATCAGGCGAGGAATAAGATTAACGTTTAAACTTCCGAGTTTAGCATAAGAACTGTGACTCTAACATGGCATCCACTCTAAATCACTTATTACACAGGAAGCAAATACGCATGCTAGAAAATAAAGGAGATGAAGTAGATGCTCTTTGTGTGTTTTAGGTTCTGTTCGTTACATTTGTTTGTGACAGAGCTTCATTGCAGTTTTACATCATTACAGCTTCGAATTTAACATGACAGACAGCGACGCCAAACTACAGTTATTTTCATTCAAGTTATTTAAATCTTCTGTATTTTCTATAGTATACAATCAGGTTTATAGATCGATGGAAATTATTGTAACACTAGATGTACTTTAATTTGAGCTTTCATGGTTGTTTTTCTTCTTGTATAACCTTTACATGTTATCTTTTTGAAGTAAACAATTTATCATTATTATTATTATTATTGTTCTTGGAGTCTGTGTAGGTTTGTATATCTTAAAGCTCTATATTACAGGAATATGCAATTTTATTCCAAGGTAGCGTTAGCTTACCGCAAAAACGTTTGTTTATGTCTGTATATGTAACCGGCTAACATATCACTTCATTTAAAGAGTACAGAAAATATTTGTTTTGTATTGAAATTAAAGATGTCTATATGTGTGAATGACACTTTTAAATTAATAAAATTAAAAATATAGAGAGATTTAGGGCGGAGCTTAACTGTGGTGCCACAGTCTTGCTTACCTGAAAAATATGTAAAATAATTTTCTAATTACATATTTTATGGAAAATTAATCTTGCTGTTGTAATGAATTTGGAGCATTTGATTGGATTAGAAAATAGGACAAACTGTAATATGCCTTTTTCAAAACTCCATCACTTTTCTTGTAACGTTGCATTCGCTTTATTTCTGCCATTTACCTCAAATGATACATAATTAAATGAAATACGAAAAAATAGCGGAGTACAAGAGGTTTTAACACTAAGGACGGGTTTGGAAAACGATTTTAAAGATATCAATATAAGTTATAACCAAAGTAAGAAAACTGATAAATGTACATCAAAGGGTTTTTACTTGCTATTTCTCGTAACGTTAAACTGAGGGTTAAACCTGTATTATTGAATTCCCTCACCTGACTTTGTTCTGACTACGAGAACTGGGTCTCAGGTCAAAGTCTCCTATGAGTTGCAGACTTCATTTCGACCAATTGAAGAAGCCGCTTACTGTAATTTATACCTCGTCTAAAAATTAGCAGAGTTTATTATCCAGTTCTTTTGTAAATTTTCATTTCAAACTATTCAGGATAAAGTGTGTGTTTGATCAAAATAAATCATAAAGTAATAAAACGGTGATCAGTTTGAAATATTGCTGGCAGTAACACTTTAGCAATGAAATATCTCCTGAATTTAAATTTATTTTGAATTATTCACTTTAAATTTGCCTTCTTTATGAAACTGTCAGTGATAGTTCTCGCATTGAATGCTCAATATGTTCTCCCGCAGTCCATATCAGACTTTCATTTAATTATGAATAGTTATGTAAAATAATTGTCCGAAATTAATAATTAAAAAAATATCAAACATGTTTACTAAATAATTACATAATTTCAGTTAGGAATGGCATATATTTACTGTTTTTTTAAAAGAATTATGATTTTTTTTCTCAAAGTTAAATACAAATACAAATAAATTATAAAGTCGTCTTATAAAAATCAAAATAATCTACGGCTTGGAATGCTTTATCAAAATTGAAGCGTTCCCCGGAGGTGATGAGCCTGGCGGAATAATTACACAGGCACATTACCGACGGGAAATGCTTCAATTTCGATAATGCACTCCAAGTCATAGATTATTTTGATTTTTATTAGCCGAATCTATAAAAACTATCGTATGTACTACGGACCTTTCTTCAGTTCGGCGGTAATGTGTAAACTGGCATAAATAGTGGCTGTTGGAATTCACTCCCCTATTCTGGCAATCGTTCAAGATATCATACATAGCCATATAATACACATTTATTTTAGTTTCATCATCTAATACATAGAAAACATACTAAAAAACCTGACTGTGACATTATGCAGAATACGTCAGATTAAAGAACTTACATTGTAATAAATAGACAATCGACTTAAATGCGTATCGCTAAACTGAACTGTACAACGTTTTAACATGGATTAATTATGTCAGTGTTATGACGTAAACGTTTTCATTCATTGTTTTGTCACCCGGAATCAAATCACTGCGTGAAGGTTACTCCTACATTTCCTTGACCTTTTTATAGGAAAACAAGGTGAAGGTTTTCTAATGCTTAACTGTCGCAACCAAAAAATAATATTTAGGTTCTTAATCACAATTATCTCATGCGGCTGATGTATTTATACAGATATTATTTCTATTTCTATATTTTATTTTTCTGAGCGGGAGTAAATTAGAAAGGTCGGAAGGAGCTACTTCTATTTCCGAAACTCCGCCTACTTTTCTGAGTGTTTTAACCATATTAAAACACTCGAGTTGACTATAAGTATACCATAAGCATATAAGATTACTAAGTAATGAATTAAAATGTACTTTTAATTTTTACTGCGGTTTTTTTCAGAAGATCGTGGTTTAACTAAATCATGTGAATATTTATTCATATTTCTACACATGTAATCTTCTTTATAAAAATAATTTATTATTATTGTTAAGAGCAGGACACGTTACAGATTTGTTGACTTTCCCTTTAGATACTTTAAGAAATGCTAGGAACAGTATTTTATATTTGTTTGTGTCATTATGTAAAAGGGATTTTGATTTTGAATCACTCCTTTGCCGAGGAACACTGTAAATACCATACAGGACTTATTTCATATAAAGATATAGCGGAAAATGCTAAACATGGAGGTGGGATGTCATCCCCGAATGAAAGTGAATCAGCCTGGATATCAGGATACATTAAATTTTCAGAGTTTGTAAGCTGGCACGGATGCTTTTCTGCAGCTGATACAGGGTCAAACAAATATAAATGGAATTTAACAAAGAATAACATATATGAATGTCTACAACAGTGTGCTAAATCAATTGAAACTGAATTTACGGAAATTGGACTTTATAAAAGTTGGTGTTACTGTTTGTCGCACACTAGTTACCAAAAATGGAAGGCACTGACAGCCGATGAATGTCGGCCACAGCTGATTGAACAAGACTATGTATTTGACAGTGATAATCGGGCTAGCTCTCAGAACATAAATGTGTATTCAATCGTCAGTCAGAAAAGATTAAACTGGTATACAAAGTCATCGACGTATTTTGGGCAGTGCGTATATGTAAGGAAAATTGACGGCAATGTACAGTATGCAGCACAACCATGCATCAGAGAAACAGATGGATTCATATGTGCGCATAGTGTTGGTGGTGGTCGATTTGATAGAAACTGTTATAAGAGCCACAGAGGTACAACTCGTTATTGTGTTGTTACATCATCTTCCAACTGGTATCAAGCCGTTGATCAATGCAAGAATTATTCGGGAAAACTCATCAGCCATTTTTATCCTGACACTCATGAGCACCTGTCTGCAAATAAAACATACTGGACAGGTATATTTCGTAGTTATGAAATCGTAAGCGAATATATCCCGAAACAACAACCTATTTGTTTTGCAGTTACGAAAGTCAACAATGAATACATCGTACATCCCGACAACTGTTTAGTACGGAAGTTATGTGTATGTGCGGACAAAGTGCCAAGCGCAAGAGTAACTGAACTGACAAAATCACCAAGGGCATACACAATAACTGAAATACCAAAGTCTAATCAAGCTGTAACGATGACTATATTTGACAGAAAAAACGGATATGAAACACCAAAGACCGACACAATAACTAAAATGCCAACGTCTAAACAAGCTATAACAATGACTATATTTGACAGAGAAAACGGATATAAAACACCAAAGACCAGCACAATAACTGAAATGCTAACGTACACACAATCTATAACAATGACTATATTTGACAAAGAAAGCGGATATGAAACACCAAAGACCGACACAATTATAACTGAAATGCCAACGTCTAACAAAGCCATAACGATGACTATTATTGACAAAGAAAACGGACATGAAAAAGCAGGACTAATTGGAATATGTGTAGCTGTAAGCATTTTTTTAGCAGCAGTCCTATTCGCTGTTATATTCATGTTATTTAGACGATCACGTCGGCAACGAAGGGATAACGAAAGCAGCTACTTTACTGCATTGAGTAACATTCGGAAAACCGGAGAAGAAACGTATGCCACGGTTGAGAATACAGATACGGTTTATGAAAACTACAATATTTAATATATATCTGGAACATAAACATTGTCAATTTTAGAGGCAAATCTCGCGTTAGATTCTCTTCATAGTAGTTCTGTTTAATTTTGTAAATTTTACCGGAGATTAAAATCATTTTCGTGCATATAGACGACATAAAAAGATGAAAAATAGACTTGCTGATGTTCTAGCAACTTAATTGAGAGATCTTGCAGTAATACGATATTAAGAAAACAAACAAAGTGTATTTAAATGTCAATATAGTATGCCAAGGTTGAGAATATAGATACGGCTTATGAGAACTAGAATATTTAATATATATCTGGAGCATAAACATTGTAAGTCTTAGATCGGGAGTACGAAAATGATCCATTTGCAATAGAACTGACTCGGTGAATTTCTGTTACGCTGAATTAATTTAGCTTGGACTGGTTTCAAAATAGATGAATGTTTAATCGTTCTCATACAATTCCTTTTAAACTGCTCGCTCTCTTTTCTGGCACGACACAAGGTTCTTCGAACTTTCTGAAATTAACATATTTTAGAAAGAATCATCAAAAAAGGCGCCATTATAGATTCCCGTAAAGTATGTCTTTATTTTTGAAAGTATACGCTACTATGAAACCAACGAAATTTTCACCACATGTGTGATAATTCCTATATGACAAATACGTACGAATATGTCACACAACGGTATTGTGAAATTATCGTGCCCATTCTGTTCACCACCTCTGATTACAAGTGAGATTTCCACAGTCTGTTTATCGTTCGTTTATTAAGCTACTAAAGACCATTTAATCCATGAGAGTTCTTTACCAGCCGGCGTTATTTGAATGAATATCAGTTTGCAAGTGAAGCTTTGCTCATGAATTTTATTTTCGTATCGGGTCTTTTACATATATGGCAATTATGGCCCTTAAAATAGTCTGAATACATACTTTATGGTATTGGGAGAGGCACCCTGGTCAGTTAGCAAATTTTCCAATTACCGAATTTGAAACTTACGCGAATTAATATAAATCATGCTGTATGAAGGTACCATTTCTGTGCCGGACCAGTAACGGCAGAGTTATGACCCTTGGCAAAGCAAGATAACTGCTAGTACAATTTTGTATGGCAAGGACCATAACTGAAAGATCGAAATAAGCACGGTAATGTAATTGTGATATAAAGCTAGATTCTATGAATAAATGTAGTTAAAACTGTTCGTGTGTGTTGCAACGGGGTGGATACTATTTTAGGATGATGTTCTTGTTCTTCCGACCTGTGTTAGATTTCAAATGATCATGAAGGAATCCGTCTATGCAACTCCTGTAAAATGATTTTATACTACATTCACTCACTCATTTCAAGTAGATAACAATGTATAAATGCATGTATGAAAAATTATCCAATCACTTTTATGTCTGCATTACTGTTTCGTCTTATAAAATTTGAAAGGTACAGTATCTAAGTAAATACGATACAATGAAGAGACAATATGTGAGACTTGCAGTCGCATGCCTTTTCTGCCAAGTGATTCACCCATGTATGAAACTGATTTAGTATACTTGTTAGTTTTTAACTTCCTTAATTCTGATAGCTTTATTCATGAAAGATTGAATATATTTCCTGCTCATTGTGTACGATCTGTTGTTATAATGAAGTAATCCTACCACTTACTTTTAAACTTCCTCACTAATATGTTATTTCATTGCGTACTTGTACTAAAAATAGGACCTTGAAATGTTTCATAATATGTTTTCAAAAATTCAATGTTTAATTCCTAACTCGAGAGTAATTTCAATACAAAATATCTCAAATTCTCACATGATTATATTACAATGCCCCAACGCTTGGATATATATTCCTGTTCAACATTACCTTCTTCCCTTAAGCTGTGGAATGAACTCAATAAAGAAATAAGTGAATCTCCTTCTCTTTCAATTTTAAAGGAAAACTCAAAACACTATTTAAATTAAAAACTGTTTCTTGCTATTATCTATCAGGTAAAAGATATTTTGCGGTGCATCATGCCCGAATAAGAAATAACTGCAGCAATATATATGCTGACTTGTTTTGCAATCATCTACGAGATTCACCTGTTTACCAATGCGGACATGGTGTAGAAAATGCAGAACATTACTTTTTAAATGTACACGTTTTTTCAATGAAAAAATTGAGCTTTGCCGCAACACGACAGATTTTCACTCTCTCACCACAACAAAGCAGCTATTTGGCAATGACGCACTAAATGACGTTCAAAAATACCATTGTCTTTAACGAGGTTCAAAAAATTATTTAGAAACACTAGAAGGTTTTCTAATAATGATGATTTCAAAAATTCTATTTTCCTCCACAAATTCTGCGGTGGGTTTTGGCGCGGCGGAGTTCACATTGCGGAGATGTGTGGGTTTCACCAATGTTTTCAGTCTTCTCCTTTTATTACTTATTTTCATTTTTCTTTTCTTTCCTTTTTTTCCTTACCTTACATATTTTTAAGAAAATTATCTCATGTACTATTTTGACGGTAGCGATATACCTATATGTTTTAAATCATTTCTCTTCTTGTACTTTTTTTCTTCTTAAAAAGTTATGAACTTTCTGTTTTACTTTTATTAGTTTCTATGTTAAACAAAATCGTCTTCACAACCATCTTGCCATTATATTCATATTTATCAAATTGGAGAGGGCCGTTAACTGATGTTGCTATAACTCGTGGTCAAATCCATTTGTCAAATGTATCAAATGTAGAACAATAAATAGTATTTAACTAAACTAATTCTCACAGTGTTCTTCGCTTTGAAAGAAACGTCATTACAAGTGTCATTTGCCTTTTCCAGCTGTACGTTTCTGGGACACTGTATTAGTAAGGAGGGGATAGCCCTACCTCAGTCAAAAATAGACCTAATAAGAGATTACCATACACCTACTTGTAAGAAAGCTTTTCAAAGGGCAATAGGTCTATCTAACTTGTTCAGGAAATATGTTCCCAACTACAGTGCAGTTGCCCGCCCTTTGTACAGGTTATTGAAACGAGACTAACGTTTTAGCTGGTCTATGAATGAAGAGTCTTTTCTGGAGCTGAAATGGTTATTTGTTCCTTCTAATGCCTTGGCATTCCCACGTTTTGACCGACGTTGATAAAAGCAGCCGCGGTATCGGAAACTTGTTATACCAGATCCATTAGGATGGTGCTTACAAGATTATTCGGTTCGGTTCAAAGGGGTTGTCCAAATGGCAGCAATCATATGGCCTTACACAGTTGGAGTTTGTAACAAGTGTCTTAGAGTGTGCTTGTTACCTGCAGAGACGTCATTTTGTTGTCAAATGTGACCATCAAGAATTAGCTCCTTTGTTTCAGAAGCTTAGATTTCTGATATTTGTAGTTTATGATGGTTTCTGCTTTTCATTTTTCCCCGCGTGCATCTTCAATGTTTATAAATATGCATGTTTTGAGGTTTTATCAGTTTCATGTTTCACTAGTTTGTGACAATACATTTAGGTATATTTCTTGCATTTATCCTAAGCAGTTTGTCTTAAAGATATGGAAATACATCACGGCAACTGTAACATGTCCTCACAGCATGTTTAACATCAAACATTGTAAATGTTAATTGTTAAATGGTAATTTTTGAGTTACAAGTTCATGGATTTTGTGACAGCTTTCACAAGTATAATAAAAAGAAATGCTCCGCTTGATATTGAAGCCTTAATCAGTAATGCTTCCAAAATCATTTTTGCAATTTTCAGTCATTTTGCATTTCACAGTAAAGTAGGTTTTGCACGAAGGAAAACTCTGTCAACACTGAATTTCTGGGGCGGATAGTTGCAAGAGTAGCTAAAGATTTGTTTCCCTTCGTAAAAGCTTTATTCTGTATTCAATGCATTTTGTCATTTAGAACTTTGTTTTTTTTGTCTGTTTAAGTAAATCTCGTAAAATAGTAGTTATTTTAAATTTTGACTATACTTTATAACGTCGTTTCAGATATTTTCAATAATTATTGTCTTATCGTTATAAGATCCATTGTAGATGATAGAATATTTAATTTGTTGAGATAGTGGCCAGTATGCTTATTGTGTGACTGCTGTCCTTGGTTTGGTCCACCTTGGACGTGTACTTATCTGTGTGTGCCTGTGTTTATGTCAACATGTCAATATAGTCATCTCTTCTGTCATACATGCATTTTGTTTTTCAATTAAATCCCTATAAAGTCGGACATTGTAAAATCTCGGACATCTACACTAATAAGTAACAAAGATTTTAAATGTATAAATGAAATTTAATTGCTATACATACTAAACATTCTTGTCATTCAAATACAATCTGTTTGCACTAAATGTTGCTATTGTGCCTATGTATGTCACTTACAATTGTTTGGGGTTTTTTTTTCAGTTTAATTTTAAGTTTTGAAATATTACAAATTAAAATTTTCGGAAATAAAAAAATGCAAAACCTCACCAGTGCGACCCTTAAACGACAGTTTTGACTACTTAAAAAATTTTAGGTAGCCAGGTAGTAAAATTACAAAGAACGTGAGCGAAATATCACTTTATGTCAGACTCTCAACCGAGACATTTCAGATTGCATTCAAATTCAATCACTGAACACATACGGGATCATGTTCTAGAGGTAAAGTTTAAATGTATGTATTTTTATTTATTATGTTCCACGAGTTAAATGTTTAAGGCTAATGATCACTTTCGTTGGCAATTACTCTTAGAAGAGATGTCTTATCGGCGAAATCTATTGTTATTTGTACGTCAACAAATTCCTGACTATGCTTTTTAATTCAAAAGAACATGTTAAAAATATAGCGTAGTATTTCACTGACATTGCAAAGAATGGAAATTTTTTTTTCGTGAAGTAACGACACCAATACAAAATAATTCAACCATGCTTTCAAGTAAATAGAATACACTAATTAGTCCATCTATAAAATTTATTATTTTGATCTGTATGAGCATATTCTAAGTGATTATGGTACTTTAAAAGAAATTGTATTTTTTTACTATAATATTATGTGAGGCATGTACAGGATAGGGATAACCACTTTTTAATACAGTCAAACTTGCGAACAAAGACCACTGACCGGAATAAAGTAAAGCGGTCCTTGTTGACATGAGGTCTTTATTTAGAGGTGTTTTCACCATAAATGAATGATGCACGTTTTTGTCCCTGCTGAACTTTGTTCACTGGGTAGTCTTTATCTAGCTTTTCAGAGTAACTCTGTTTTTGCTAGTAGCCGCAATCTTTCGAGCAGGTGGTCGAAACATTACCTTGTATTCAGTATCGAAGTTGTTTTGTTTGTAAACATTTGTTGCATTATTGATGGTATCTATTGCTAGAATGCATGTAATGTATCATGTACTACTAGTGTTACGATGTGACTGTTACACAGTATGCTATATCTGACTGCACTTGTAATATATCTATAGCCTGAGCTACCTACATGGTTTGTTGTTGTTGTGTTAAACAGAACGGTCAAAGGATTAGGACAGAGGTCAAGGACAGCGGTCTAAGTTCATGGTCAGCGAAACTTAGCCGTGTAAAGAAGACTTAAACGAAATCATCAGACAAAATGTATATAATGGTTAATTTATCAACGGATATTTACCTGTTCAATATATGACTTACTATTGTAATAAGAATCACGCAGAGTGTCCCGTCGGCTTGTCCGCTCCGTTCCATCCCATCTCATCCCTTTTAACACAAAGTCAAGTATAACTCACAAAGTACGTCAGAGCTTAACCAATCCTGCTCTGCAGCAGCCTTGCGTTGTCTCATTAAAACAGGAAATGGTTCCGATCCAGTGCACACAGGGGTCATTGTTATTTGAAATAGGAAAACCTTTCAAACGCGATCTTCTCATGAACTAATGGATGGAATGTCACCAGACTTGCTCTGTATCATTCTTGCATTGTCGCCGTTCACAAAGCAGGAAATGGTTCCGGTCTTCACAAGGGACCGCTATTACTAAAATAAGAAAAACCATTTCCTTTTATCACCTCACGTCATTTGCGAAGAAATCAAGGGGGTACAAACCGTACTATTTCTAAGCAACTACAAACGGGAATTCAACGATTAGTATCGAGAGAAGTGCATATTATCCGCGTGTTCCAGTTCGATTATAAGTTCCCTACCGGTACTATTATCAGTTCGCGGACTATATGTTTGTGCTGTTCAGTCCATCCGTCCGTCTGCGGTTTTGTTTCCAGTCTGTATTTTCCAAGAGTGTGTCATGCACAAGAGCCAGCTACACACCTGCTCGCAAGATCAATGGTACAGTTAGGAGTTACAATTAGGGATCAAACAATACTACATGTAAATGTAATTTTGAACACTACAACATGCAATTTCGTGTCCAATCTGTATCTTCCACATGCAGTGACCGGTTTTGATATGACACTAACAATCGTTACCCGTACTCCAAGGGTGTGTCGCGCACAAAAACCAGTTAACTGTTCCCAAGGTCATACTTAGGACTCAGACACTTCTACGTGCAAATTCGTTTTCGGTCTGTATCGTCCACATGCGTGGACCGATTTTGATATTACTTCACACAATGGTTCCCATTTGATGAGATCACCCAGGCACCTGCATCCAAGGTCAAGGTCACACTTAGGGCTCAAACTCTTTCACGTCATGGTGTCATAGTACGAAATAACTTCGGCAAATTCTTCACCATGCAAGATATATCATATTATAGTACCGCAGATAAATTTGATAGATTCTGATTGGTCAAGAGCCCCTGTATATGAGACCGTATACACCGTGAGCAATCCCATATATACCGTCTCCCATTTGGAGCCTCATCGGTTTTGCCTTTTCTGATTGGCTAGAGAAGCTCTGTAAATATTGTTTACATTCAAAACAAAATGGCCGCCGTTCCATCGATTCATTTTTTTCAGTGACGTTTGTCAGCACTGCACATGGCGTTTGGAAGAATCAAATTCATAGACATTACAACTTACATTGATGCTATCTTTACCTTCGTTTCTCCCTAGTCAAAACGGGTTACGGACATGAGATATCATTTCAGTCGATCAAGTTGAACATGAACATGAATATCAGTGGCAGAAGAATATTGTTTTTAAAAATGAAAACACTGTCATTGACACTAATAAGTACTCTTCGAATTAATGGTATTCCTTTTTGCAACTAACGGCTGCTGACAGGACATTCGTGTACAAAATTCAACCTCTGGAATGACGAAATAAAATACCTCCAAAATGTCCTTTTCTATCCTGTTAATGCATCGTTACTGTAGTCCTATTTCACTTGTCTTGAAATAATGTGAAGTCCTACTCCAATAAAACGCTGTTTATCCTTATTTTGTGTCACATCAATAACTTAAAGCCGAAGTAATACATTAAAAAGAAATCTGTGTCTATCCAGTCCACACGCTACAAAAATGTCTGCCAAAACATTACTGTCTCGGTGACGTAGACTTGAACTGATGACGTAATAAAATCGAAATGGGACCGGTTTAACGGAAATTAATTATTATGTGACTGCAAATAATAAAAAATGCCATGCTATATTTTGTTCTCGGGTCGAAAACACCGTAAGCCACAGGATTATTTTTCTTTCTATTGAATAACTGAGAAAAAAACTAAGATCGGCTGATTAGGAGCGCCGTATGGAATCATACGAAGGTAAAAGAATTGGGGGCTCCCATGGGTATCGGCTTTTTGTCATTTATAAATATAACATAATAATAATATACCGATTCTTGACGGTCCACTGCACATGGTTCAACATAGCTGCCGCTTTTGCGGTTCAGTGTAAGGTACTGTAGCACAGTTACGCGGTCAGGTACTGTAAAGCGCAGATACTCGGCAAGGTACTGTAGCACAGATACAGGAGGGCCCCCTCCCTGTAAAAAACTGAGCAAGGTACTGTAGCATAGATGCCTGACGGCTCGGGCTAATATCGGCACGAACAGGCTATACGAGTCCGTATACACCGTCAAGAATCTGTATAACTAATAATATAATATTAGCTCCCTTAACCAAGAGTCTGAAATGTGACATTGCATCTTGAACTTGCCTTTAAAACTATTACCATAAAAGTATCCGGTCTTAAATGTGATGCCTTCTTTTTATGAATTTAGATGTAATCGTTGTAATCAAAATTCATATCCTAGTCGACGTACCGAGGTTTGATGGTGATTGTGGTGTTTAGGGACAGTCCTTCAAACTGTGTCCGACCGTCCGTCCGTCTGTCTGTTCGTCACGATTTTCCTTCCCGGACCGTATATTAGTATTTGCTGGTAAGATTTCATTAAAACTTGGCAGGGGTGTTTATTTTGGTAAGGAAATGCTGCACAACACTTACCGCCACAATTCAGTCATATATAGCAGGGTTATGGTCATTCGTTACTTCACAATATCCATTTTTAAAGGCAATTTTCCGTCCGGAACAATATCTTGGTACATGTACAGGTTAGTGAGATTTCCTTGAAATTTGGTGTGAATATATTATGGTAACGCAAATGACACACGCCAAATGCCGTCATAACCCACATATATAGTAGAGGTATGGCCTTTTGTTACTTTAAAATAGCTATTTTATATAGGCATGTTTCCGTCCAGAGCCATATCTTGGTACAGGTTGGCTTGTGTGAATGTAACATATAATATGTATGGTTAGGCAAATGATGCACGCCAGTTACCATTACAATCAGCTTCTATGGCTTGGACTGCTCGGAGGTGATGTGCCGGGCGGTATAATTCACAAGGGTGTATAAATAAGATGTAATTGTTACATTGTGTATACAGGAAGCTTACAGAGAAGTGTAACTGCTAGCAGTTACAACAGTAGAAAATGATTGAATCAAAACAGTACTTGCAGTCCGGTAAAATCTTCTCCGGGCTCATGTGGTGTGCTCGTCGCAAGAAGACACTGAGTCATGGTCAGACAAATCGCTGTCTGGCAACCGCCCTACGGGCAACCCGCTTCATAGCTAACGACGGCACCTGTGACCTTAAGGCTTGTTAGACCACAGCATGTGTGTTGCATTTTCACCGAGGGACCGAATTTCTGGATATAACGAACACATTTCTGGGCTAGATGTTTTTTCCTTCTTTATTTTATTTGAAAATTATATATGGATATAACATACTCCGGATATAAAGAACAAATTTAACAGGTGCCAAGGTGTTCGTTGTGTACGGAGTTTACTTTATATAATACTGGAGTAGGGAATTTGTTTTACTGCTAACATTAGATAAAAGAGACTTCCGAAAGTTAAATATAATTCGGAGCACTACATTTCTAAAAAGAGGACTAAGTCAAGTTTTGTATATAACAGAGTGATAGCTTTTAAAGCATATCGCATTACGGTCCTTGTTCTGTACATTTATGTTACAGTTTCGTTACACAGCCATATATTTGGACGCTAATCGCGTTTGCTCGGGATCTTTCGACAATGTTTTTGTTCTTTGCCCACTTAAATTGTCATTGTGTTTCCTGATATTTCTTGAAAACAGATTCAAAAATTCTCATCTTGTGACCTCTGCAAAGTTTCCATCCCATAACAGATGTTCTGGAAAAAGGGATTTGAATCAACAAACATCAGTTAGAGGTAGAGTTATGGCAATGTGTATGACCCTGAATAAAGACCTGTATAGAACATTACATTTCTCAAAGTTTTTTTTGTATTTGATCAAACGTTACTTATTCTGTAGCAGCACATGTCACATGATTCCCCAGGAAATTAACGTGCAAACAAAAGACTTGTTTCTACTTTGCACGATATGATACTTTATCTGAAATGGAGCTTTTTTATAATAGTGTAAAGGACAACAAAACAGATATGTCATGCCTGATTATCACACGAGAGCGCTATATTAACAGGTCAGAGCTTTTATCAATCTTCGTTCTTCTCGACAGAGACAATGAGAAGACCCCAAGAAGGACTACGTAAAGCGAATGTTGAAAGCAACATGCACCGTTAATGGCTGAAATATCATAGACCATCGCAACAAACACAAAAACGTGCATTACCTTTACAAACGTTTCTCTGTTTCGAAAATCTAAAATCACGCAATGAAGATTTGTATTAAACGATTAATTGCATTCAACAGTCGCATAAAATAGCCTTTGAAAGAACAGTAGTGAGGAACGGTGATGTAGAGGTTAAGCTGTCTGCCGCTCACCCCCGAGGTGGCGGGTTCGAGCCCCACTGGGGTCACGAACGTACCTCTTCATATGACACCAGTACTGGTGTTTCCAGGATGCGGACTCGAGAGTGACTCGAAAAGCTTAAAGCTTTCTTCACAACCGAGCTTAAATAAATCCGTTTAAACTAAACTAAAAGGTGATACTGAAGGATTCGATGCCACCGCCTTAGATTTGTGGGAAAAGCATTACAATGTAATTGATCAAAATAATGCCTTTGAACAATATTTAGCAGTAAAATAAGTTTTAGGGTTTGAATTCAACATAGTTAAGCTGATACTTTATCTTTACGATCAGTAAAATTGTACAATGCAAAATATGCCTAGGTTTAATCGTTATAAAAAAAACTAATAATTCAAATCCGTTCATTAATACCAGAGATGCGAACGTTTATGTTCTAGCACCCGTGAACGCTAAACGACGTCAACGTCTCGTGCAGGTCTTCCTTTCTAGTAGTACTATGTTAAAGCAGATACCTCATAGTATGACGTCGACAAATTCAGACGTATGGTGTGGAGTTACCGTAAGACATGCATGGTCTCTCCTCTTAATTTAAATATGCATAGACACGCTGAGCATATCCTGTAATGTGTCTAAATCAGCGCTTAAATATAACAGATCTAGTTATTTGGTAAAAATTGGAAACCCAAGTACAGCGAAATAAAAATTAATGTCGACATGCATATGTCTATCTATGATTTTTAGAAACGCCATTGATAGCATAGCAGGCATACAATGCATATAACATTCGTGTTTTTCCGTCGTCAACCGTATCGCAGTTGCCAATTATATTTTTATTTTCAAGTTGATCCCGCTTACGAATCAAAAACAAACAATCGAATTATTTTTTTCTGTCAGATCTGACGACATTTTCGACAAACCTTTACAGATGATCATTTATGTCCAGGCGTGTCTTCAAATATATGTAAAATCGCTGCAGTCAAAAACTATGTACTAAGTATTCCTCATAAAAGATGTGCCCGTAGCACCAGTATGTGTGTTAGCAATGAAGCGACACCAGTTACATTGCAGAACTACACTAAAGGTTAAGTATATCCGCGTCATAGTTTAACATTACACCAGCATAGGCTTGTTTCCTTTTTCGTAAGAAGTGTTGCCTTTCTGTAATATAAAATATTTCAGGCACTCCTGTCAATGTAAAGTCGCTCTACACTTAATGGTGGGTAACTTACCCGTCGCGCGTGTTAATTTCCCGCTAGCCGTTACATGGAAAGCGACGTTTCCTTTCCACAGGACGTGTAAAATTGTATATACAAGTTGGCTGCTTAAAAAAGCATCAGGTGGGTTATGCCGCATGAACAGCATGTACGTAACAAGATAGCCATGATGACCGTGTAAGCTCACCTGATAACCAAACGTGTTTGGAATTCAAACCATTTTTTGAGTTTGTATGCATTATTTCTGTTTGATAAGGGTTGACGAGAATGCATCCCGTGAGAAAAGTTGACACTAAGAGAATAATTCATTCTTATATGAAATGGGGATTAAAGCTGAACATTCTGTAACTGAACCGCTAATTTAGTAAAACATAAGATCTTACATCACAGGACCAAAACATAAAATCGTGTTTATTCTAATCAAGTAAATAGACAAAGGTAATCGATCCTTTCTCTCTTCTTTTGTCTTTCTTTTTATTCGTTTTAGATAAAATTTACTAAGACCGCATTTGGCAGAATGAAGAAAGGATCTTTTCTAGAATTCGCAGAAATGACAAATATCCGTACAGTCATATGTTGAAGTCAAACTATGCAAAGAAAAACCTTCTGGCTATTGGCAATATGGTGCTATATTAACTTTAAAACCGAATTGTCTTGATTTAGCTCCGTCTATGAACTAGTTTTTTTGTCAAAATGAGTCTAGTGCAACATGTAGATCACATTGTAGATGATTTCATGATTTTTACAACCTATTCTTTACCTTTAGTGTAGTTCTGCCAAATTCGTTGCAACATTTCTTAATCAAAAATTGTTTCAAACATTTACGTCGCTGACCAGTGAAGTTTAAAATAGTCTGAAACTTTACTATAAATACGTTCTATAATCAGTATAAATAAACATATGCATTTTGCACAGTATTATTTCCCTTTAAATTAAACGTGCAATTTTAATACATGTTCATACTAGGATATTGTCTACACAACAAATATAAGTTTCACCCTTTTGCAATTAGGAATTTACCCGTATAAATATTCTTATGCTTAGTTCGATTTTTATATTTCAACGAAAGTGTCGAAATATGTTTTAACAAAACACTAGATCTCTATCATCAAATAATAAAACTGATAATGTGTTTGATTTGTATTTGATTGCCATATACACATTTTTGGTCAGCAACTGTCGTGCAGTAATGTAAACAAAAGCTGGATTTTTCATTGTAAACCCTCGATTTCTGTGAAAAATGACACAGCAGATGGTAATCTAGTACTGAGAAATGCAATGTAATAATAAGCAGAACTTATTACGGTTTTACTATTATTTAACTGAAAGGATACGCACCTTGTTTCCTTGAATGTCCTGAAGTGTAAATGTACACCCGTTTGATCACATTCAGACATTGCAATGTATATTACAAGATTTGTATATCTGTTTTAAAATATATTTAAACATTTATAAAAGTCCAATCTTTAAAGATTCTTTGTTTGCTGCCTCGCGTCTCTATTCTGGGAAAGTATGTCGGCAGGTATAGGGAATTTGTTTTTTAAGAAACTGTGATGCACTAAATTCCACTTTACACGTATCAAACACCAGAAATTGTCTAACTAGATAATTAAAAACGATTTTGTCCGACTTTCTAGTTTTAATACTATAAAAACTTCTTTTTTATTACTATCAAAATGCATCTGCTTTTAATACATTAAAATTTATTAATTGTTTTATCAATTAATATAGGAGAAGTTGTGTAGACATACGGTCAGCTCTGTGTGAGAGACACCCAAGTTCGAGTATCATTCAAGGTGCATTTTTCTCACCCTGTGAAATTTAGAGAACGACAGTATAACATGGACGGTGATAGGACAATTGCAATGTAGATATTTTACTAGTTTTACTGGATTTTTGCAATAATAGCAGCCTGCTAAAGCTCAAAATCCGGTCATGGGTTTTGATCCCCGGCTGCCTCGCACAAAAGATGATGAAAACTAGTATGGACACTTTCTTGCTCAACATAAATTAGCTTAGCGCTCCCCAGAAGAAAAAGAAAATATAAGATATCCTCTTCCTCATTGGAGATGATGCTATTACAGCCAGGTTCTAGGATTGCCAATAAAAATACATGGACACCTGTAAGATCCAATGAAAATACATGTGATGATTTTTAAAAGAAATATTTCACTGAATATGAAGCAAAAACAAATCAGTTTGGACTAGAGCCTTAAACTGTTTGTTTAACAGCTAATTCATGACGTATCGTATTAATAATAATTTAAAATAAATAGTCAGAATTGGGGTTTAAGTTAACAGAGATGAAAGTAATAACGGAAGTGTTTTAGAAATCACAACAACACTACATTATCATTTCAAAGTTTTTCTCATCTTTACTATTAGCCATACTTACCGACATTTACATTTCCTGTGTATCAATGCATTGTGGTTGCTTTAAACAGATCTAGGTTTATATTGCCAAACAGTTTTCTACATACTTTGTTACAAATGTATACAGCTTAAAAGAAGCAGATAAAAGCTTATGTCCTTGATATATAATTTTCGATATAACATAGACTATAAATAGTAATTAACAGTACATTAAAGTATATATCCCTAGGTGTATCGTTCTAATTAAGACATATTTGGCTTTCCATATAATCAATGTAAGTTATCGTACGTATATGAATTTAAAGGAAATATCGATAGCTCAAGAATACTAAAAAATCAGACATCTGAGTCAAATGATGACACTTTTAGACAACTTGGACACGATTTAACAGGTTTGAACATTTTCGTTCGCTTACAGGCGTGGTATATATGTTTGGACTGTTTTTATAGACAAAAAGCAGACACGTCGTGTTCAAACCCAGTTAAATTGACATCCTAATAGACCTGACCAGCGCACTCGCACTCGCACTTGTAAATGTAAACGTACAACTGCCTAATTTCGGGGGTGATCTCAAACGATTCTAGTATCACATGAAATCTTGGTTACGTTCATTATTAAAAAATCTTCATCATTATATAATTACCATTCACCATTATCCTAACAATAATCATTACCATAGTGTACAATAGAACTAATACAAAATTGAACATTAACACCATCATTACAATCATCATGAAGAGATTCATCCTTGCATTCATCAATAATCAGTTTAATTTAAACTGTCGTTTTCATAATAGTCATTGTCCCATCAGCATCAGTGGCGCCATCATAAAAATAAAACAACTAACGACGGCAAAACCAAGTTTCAATGGTGCCTGTAGAAAAGATGGAATTAGAAAAAATAACCCAGTGATCTTGACCAAAACAAGTAGCCAGTGATATAACAAAAACATGAGAATTTAAAAAACCTAATGACATTT
Source organism: Saxidomus purpurata (assembly GCA_022818135.1). NCBI lineage: Eukaryota > Metazoa > Mollusca > Bivalvia > Venerida > Veneridae > Saxidomus > Saxidomus purpurata. The sequence goes on from JAFMSR010000016.1 coordinate 4,665,198, forward strand.
ATCATCCCCCCCCCCCCACGCAAAAAGATACAATTTAGAATTTAAAAACAATCTATCTTTAGTAACAGTGACCTTGACTTTGACCCTAGTTACCCCAAATGCAAGCCCAAGCTTCTTCTCTACGCAAGCTACCTACACAACGATTTTCATTGTAATTCGTCACTCCTAACTCGAGTTATTGAACGGAAACCATTTGTCTACTTTTAGTAACAGTGATCTTGACCTTGAGCCTAGTGACCCCAAATGCAATCGAAAGCTTCCTCTCTACGCAAGCTACCTACGCACCAAGTTTCATTTACAATTGGTCACTCTTAACTAAAGTTATTGAGCGGAAACCAAATGTTTGACGACGGCCCGACCGCCCGACAAACGACATCACCATTCGTATAACCAGGTTTTAAGAAAAAACCTGATTGATAATAATAATAATAAGAAGAAGAACAATAAGAATAATAATAATAATCATCATCATCATCATCATTACCTTTATCATCATTGTCACATAATTAACATTCATCACCATAACGATCATCACCACAATCATCCTCAGCAGTACCAGTTTAACATCATTACAAAAATCGGAGGTCAAGAACTTCAATTTCCAGATGAATGTGTTTTCCTGGGTGACAGAACATACCCTAACCAACATCCGTTAATGATTCCATATAAGGACTCTCAAATAAACGGCCTCTAAATGAACGAAGGATGTGCAAATAACTTATCAAACGCATTTGTTACTGCAAAGTAATTGTTGAACATGCAATAACACGATCTGGAGACACCCACGTGATAAATGACCATTAATTGATCACATTTACAGTGGCATGGCTGTCCGTCGTAAATAACTAAATTTGACATAATAATAAATATACGAGAGCCTTTAGTTTGTATTATTGTTCTTACATGTACTTGAGATGGCCCCTCAATACATTGTTCTAATACAGAGTACGTTTACATTTACATGTACGTTTACTGTTACGCTGGTCAGGTCTAATAGAAAGCTTAAAATCGACATTTTCTAACCAAACTGTATATCAACTACATAAGTTGTACTTATTAAAATGATGTAAAATATTTTTTATATATTCAACGTGATCGTCACAGTTTTAAGAAAAAACATTTATCGCTGATTTAAACTCATAGAAAATTACAAAAAGTAAAAAAGAAAAACCTTGTCAAGACCGAGTGACCTTCGTTTAAAAGTTTGACTGTACAATATCATTGTTGAAACAATTAATAATCAAGTACCGTCTGTCGTAAACCATCATTGACAATTGAAGCCTCCTTTAAACTGACGCTTCATGTTCGTATAGGAAGATCTATTCAACATCTCAGATCTGTTCATCTTCGTTTTGCAGCTGGTCCCTTTAAACATGATTACAACGGTGTATTTGTTCATTCTGTGTCATACTGCAAATGGATTTTCCAGATGGAATCATTCAGAGGCTAGAGAACAGTGCAAGGACCACGGGGGACTTATGTCGTATCCAGATGTCATGAGAAATAATAAGCGAGATGGTTTAACACTATCTCTGAATGACACTGACTCAGCCTGGATATCAGGATATACTAACTTTTCAAGTTTTATAAGCTGGTTCGGATGCTACTCTGGAAACGTTACAGAACACTTCAATTATAAACAAGAAATCACCCGAAATAACATACACAAATGTTTACAATATTGTAAGAATACTGCTATAACTGTGACGATAATTGGACTACAGGCAGACTCGTGTTACTGTTTACGAGACTTACATGACTTGCAACCACTGGTAGACAATGCCTGTAGCCCGCAATTCGTGGAACCGGACTTTTTTTATCAAAGTGATGTTCGATCAAGCTCGCAAAACATCAGTGTGTATACAATCATTAATCAGACAAGACTAACCTGGTATACAAAATCACCAAGCTACTTTGGACAATGTGTCTATGTAAGAAAAGTTGGCCCTGATGTACAGTATGCTACACAGTCATGCATTAGAGACGCAGACGGTTTTATTTGTGGACTTAGTGTGAAAGAGGACATTGATGATAATTGTTATCAAAACAACAATGGTGAAACTCAATACTGTATTGTTACAACATCTTCCAACTGGCTTCATTCCGTTGATCAATGCAAGAATTATTCAAGAAAACTCATTAGCGAATATCAAAAAAAAATTCATAAATACCTAGCTGCAAACAAAACTTACTGGACTGGTATATTTCGTAGTTATGAAGTATTAAGTGAACGTTTGCCACAATCCGCATGCTTAACGGTTACAAAAGTCAAAAATGACTTTATTGTTCATCCCGATAAGTGTTCAGCCCAGAAATGTCTGATATGTGTCGAGAATGTTCCCAGTACTACAGAAAAATTCAACGAAACACAGCTGACTGGAATTTTTGTCACGGTTGGTATCGTATCTGCTGTCGCTATTTCTGCACTTATCATCTGGCTAGTAAGACAAAAGAAAATCAAATCACGACGACAGCAAAGCTCTAGCGAAAATAAGAATAATATAGACGAGGAAGAGTATGCTACTATTGATGAAAACGAAACAAAATCACCTAAGGCGTCTGAAATGCCGAAATCATTTCATTCAAACAACAAGACAACAGAACAGTCCCAGCTAGGGTCTAGACATGAAAATGATCTAGACGAGTGTGAATATGACAGAGCGAATTTAAAAGTTCCTGGTAACTCTGTTAAACAATGCACCGTTAATGTCACCGAACAGTCTGCTGATATGCATGTTTACGGGCATCATGCTGGTGGTGTGGATGATGTAACTGATGACTATGATCATCTTGGAGCCCTGAACGCTCAGCAAAAAGCAAAGCCACAAGATGGTGTGTACAGTTCAATGGCAGACGAGACTGATACATACAATGTTTTAAAAGCTGAAGATGTCGCTAATCTAGATAAATCCAGAGATAACAAACAGCAGAAAGAAGAAGCTAACAATTTGTACGACAAGTTAAAGGAGTAGCAGAAAGACAGAATCTATAGTTTTATCAAGAACCTTTCTAACTTTAATAAGGAATATTTGACAAAAATAACAGATGTTTATTCGCTTTAATGTCAATGTTAACTGAAAAACCTGTGCACGTTTTTTTTCGGCCATTTAGTTAGGCATATGAGGATTCAATTCGTTTTTGAGATTTTACCGACTTCTAAAACATAAGATGGTGGTGGATGAGAGAACGTCTGTGATTAAACAAAAATCTAGTCCTCTTTCGAAACGGGTGAAAAATCTTATTTTATTCAGAAACAGAAAAGACGTATTAAAAGGGAGGGAGCTGGTAACTCAGTTAACTTTAAAGTCCCAGGATCGTTTCTGAATTTGCTGATATAGTAAAATTGATTTACTGATACGATAATGGTAGAACCATGTTCTATTCACTCTAAAACAATGTTGACATATGCCTTTCTTTCGTATACAAGTTGGTTCGTCATGAGAAATAGTTACCAGACAGCCTTTCTTATTTTTTGCAATCATTGAAAAAATACTGCGTTCTATTTCTAACATGCATACTTTTCGATTCAATGTTTTGGTACAAATAAAGGTCATCTACGCTGGTAAGACGTCTTTCTGGGTAAGATAAGTGCTATTTATAAATCAGATCCTGGGACTTTAAAGTTAAACTGAGACAAGGAAAAAGCAATGCAACACTAAAATTAGCAGCCACTTGTGTTTGTATGACTTTAAAGTGTAATATAAATTATAAATTATTGAAATTGTGGTAAATACTCGGAAGAAGGCAGGGAGACATGCAATTTATTGGTAGTGAAACACTTGCAAGACCTTGAATGTTAATATACAATTTGTACCGAACTATTTTTAATACTAATTATGTATATAATTTGACTTGATATTTGAATGCGGACCTATGAAATAAAGTGTTAAAGTACTTTGTTGTGCTTCCCCCCTCACTATTTATGAAAGCCAACATTTAACAAAAGTCAAATTTTAATTGTACATGTATGCAACTTCCGGACGTACTTAACGAAACATCCTCACTTTAACCTGACTTACGGAAGTATTCCAACACCTCCGGTCATCTATTAGTAAGTAGGATGGAAACATGTTAAGCACTCTAATATGAAAGCAACCCTCTGCGGCGAGTGTCCATTGCCTCTTAGTGAACGGTCAATATAGATATATTTCTATTTTTACTTATTTTTAAGAAAGTAATAAAACATATTATCGAGTTTGATCATATCTTATATTATTCATTTTTTTTACATTTAACACATGTTATTCCAGTCATAACAGGTTAATATATGTAGTACATTTATTACAGTCGGTACATTTTATAATCTAATGTTTTTTCAGCGCATCCGTATTAAGCTCGCTTTTGACCGGAAGTTTGGAACTTTTCAACCGCCAATGAAATGGCAAGTAGAATGTATAACATTTTTTAATTGAGAAATTTACGCTGTAAGACACCTTTTAATTGGATAATGCCGAATAAGATAGGTCAATAAAATACTCTTGCGGCTTCAGTCTTTTTTGAATGGGTTTGTAAGTTTAGTAAGTAAATAATTCATATCTTTCAGCATAATATGTTGTTGCTGCCAAACTAATGTTACATGTAATTATAAGTGTAGAGAAAATTATACTTTCTCGGCTAGTGAATATCAGTCAATAATTCGAGTAACATATTTGTTCATGTAATGTTTGTTTATATTGATTGTTTGTCAAGGTACATATATATAACCAGTTTTCATGCATGCTTTCTGTACACTTATTTCATTACCATTGTCTTCGTTTACGAGTACCTGCTAATATGTGCATTCGATCATAAACTTAATATTCTATTATTGTTAAGGTGAAAAGCGACACACCCTAGACTCTGCTTAATGCCGTCACTATTTTTCATAGACATGTTTAAAACATATCCTTTTTTAAAACAAATAAAAACTATACGCAATACTTCCACTGAAGGAATTATCAACGATCCATCGTTTAAAATTATAAATGCAGAAATAACCAGTAAAATTACCAAAATGAGTTTTGTTGCTGTGACTTTTAACCTTCATTTATTTTATTATATGTTTTGTAAATATACATTTTCTATATACTAGACTAAGTTATGTCATCTACATTTCTCCAATTGTAATTGTTTAAGTCTTTTAAGGTATGCCTCTTTATTGATTATTTGTATATTGCCAGTGATTTTGATCATTTTATTTATTGTTATAGACAATAAGTACATGCATAGTTTATCTGTATCAAAATGTAAGTATAGTTTATAAGTCTTCTTTACAGGAATAAGCAAATATTGAAAGGGAGCGTTAACGAACCGGAGCAATAAGTGTGTTTATTCCGGTAATATGGACCCTATATAAGCCTTACAGATTGTTTCATTTACAGATAACTTTTACAGAAATATAGAAATGAAATAAACGTAAAATTGTAGTTTGAGTATCTATTTTTGACTGGGATTGTCACAAAACCCTATATTCAACAGAAATAAAACAGTGATAAATGTGGTAATATTCATTTAGCTGTTGTTTTTCTTAACATTCGGATGGTCACGTTGAAATGTAATATCACACCAGGTGCAAGATCTCAAAGAGTGTGGGGTTTTATGATATTAAACATTAAGTGATACTTAAAGTAAGAGGTTGATATTCTTTAGTATATTAAGTGATACTTAAAAATTAAGTATCTGCTAACAGAAAAGTTATAAAATGACATATAAGTAATGAGGAAGACTTCCGAAACATATTCAATACATATACATATACTTGGATACCTTACGTGTATATCTATTATAAGATGAAAATGATTCCTTTAGACGACAAACAATTAACACTTAAATTTCAAGTACATGTAGGTATTCGTACAAATGCGGATATTTCCAGAGATCACTTGAGTTTTAGTTTTAATTGTGCGCTAGCTCATTGTTTAAAGTAACGTATAAGTTTATGTCAAGTATATAATTACAATATATAATTGCGTTGCATTTATCATTTTTACTGTTACAGCTTGCAGGTTTGCTTTTTTATTGTTTTATGTGTAATTTAATAATTTATTGCATATTTCTTATTGGAGAGCACCTTTATACACTAAACAACTTTTCTAACGCTACCAGTAGCCTTTTCGATGTAACTTTAAAACGACACAAGATAATGAGATTAAATTTGCAGGGCAACTAAACTAAAATAAAAAACGCACATAAGGAAAAAAATTAAAAACAAAATAATTTTAAAAGTTGTAGATTTTGTAATTTATTTGATGTACCCCACGTTATAGAAATTCGAAAAGTTTGCAAATTAATTCAGTTAATAAAACTAGAAAGTTAACGTCCACTGGATTACTTTAAATTTCTAAGATTGTTACCAATACAAAATTTAATGGATTCTAAAATTAGGTATGTTTTATATTCGTTTTAATGATAATTGACTAATCGCATTTGATAAAACGAAACAAACTGTAACAATATTGGTTCACCATGTTTACAGCTACAGAGGAAGTTATGCGACATGGGCTGATCCTGACTCAAGCACATGTCCTTATCATTCTGTAAGTGAAGAATGCAAATGGAACTAAGAATGCTTTCGCGTAACTTTCATTACTACAATGTGTATAAATTCTGACACCAGCAGTTTTTGTTTTCACTGATATCCCCAAACTGAAAGAATCCCCGCTAAATGACGAAATTGTTGTTACGAAATGGTCGCGCCATGTACATATAGTTTGCCAACAAAGTCAAAATAATAAAATATTATTTTTTATTGCAAAAAGTTGATAACTGGATCAGTCCATTGGTATTTAAAATAAAAGTTTTAAGAATTTGATATACTTTTACAAACAAAGCGGGTTTTTTTCGCGTTCTTACAAGTTTAAATTATTGGCAAAATTTACGAATTTGAAAAATAGGGGTTGTATCAAATTATTTATAAAATCTTTAACTAGCAGAATATTTTGTTGAATGAAACAATGTCTTATATATTACTCTAATTGCCCTGACAATTTTACCTCGTGAAGCTGTGCAGTTTTAAGGTTATTGCGAACAAGAGTGCTAGACTGTCGCAAAATACGCCCGTCAAGGAGGCATAACTCAGTAACTGGCAGTTCATTTGTTTTGTAAAACCTGCTAGAACTATAGAGCAGACAAGGCTAATTCACCTGTTTGCACTATAGAGCTAAGAAGGCTAATTTCATATTTTTCTGATAATACTAGGGTCATAATCTTGGAGTGCCCATGGCGATTTGGCTTGTTATCGAACTTGGCATATACGTTATGCCCACAAACATTTTCAAATAGTATGAAAACTGTTCAACTTAGAGAGTGGACAAGATGAATTTTGGCAATTATGCATAAATCAAGGGCCATAATTCAAAAGTGCCTGGGTCGATTTGGCTGGTTATCAAACTTTGCCGAGCAATTATGCCGACAAACATTTTGACCAAGTTTGGTGAAGATCAGATAAACACTGTTTGACTTAGAGAGCGGACAAGGTGAATTTGGTCAACCTTGCATAAATGAAGGGCAATGATCCAAAAGAGACAAATTCGATTTGACTGGTTATCGAACTTGGCCGAGATATTATGCCGACAAACATTTTGACCAAGTTCTGTGAAGTTCAGATAAAAACTGTTTGACTTAGAGAGCGGAAGCGTGGATGCCGCCCGCCCGCCACGGGTGTTCTTATAAAACGTCCCTTCTGGCGTATAAAAAGCTACAGGAAGAAACGTTGTTAAGTGTATACTATTGTATAGTATTTGTAAACCATGCTGCAGTGTTTCATGATAAAACTATTCAGCACAATAAACCAAGTCTGCTTTGAAAATGCGTGTTAGTCTATATTCTAACCTCCACAATGTGATTCGATACTGTTCCACTTACAGCTGAAACACAGGTAACATGTCAGGAAGATATTCTGCAATGAAAGTTAACTTGTTTTATATTTGTATCGTAAAAATTTTATAATCACCTCCAGTCAAGAGTCAACAATCAAATGAGAATGCACCGTATGTTTCCCTTCATCCACACAGCCGGTTGGTGTAGGGATGCACAGAGCGTTGGGTTCTGAAGCCGTAGGTCGCGGGTTCAAATCCAGAAAAAGGGCAAGTTGTACCCTCAATAGCCCTTTTTCTGCCCGAATACAAACCTCAGGAAGCACTCATGGAAACAATTTTATATAGTAAACTCCATGTAAAACGACTCCGGATATTGCTTAATTGAAGAAAAAGCATAAATTTTCTGGTTCCGACTTTTCCCCCTTCTTTATTTAATATGAAACTGTCTCCTGACAAAGTAGTGTAGTATTTAAGGCTACATCCGACAACCTTGGTATTCTAGCTTTTGAATGATGTAGTTTGGTGTCCACTTGTCACTTATAAGTTTGGGTTCAAATCCTGGTAGGACCAAAGTTAAGGTTATTCTCTCTGGATTTACTTTTGCTGTTCAGTGGGATATGCTTATGGCGTCAGGTGCTAGCATTGCTAGGCTTTGACTATTTTTAAACTAGCACTATCACTGCAGGTGATGAATACCCCCCCCCTGCGAACACCCCACTGACCCAGTATATAAAGTTGATGTAATATTTGATGATTTAATTATTGAACCTGCTCAACTTGAGGCTTCTGTGAAGTATAATTATATTCTGACCAAGAGTTTTCGAGATAAAAACGCACAAGAATTTACTATCTGGAGCCCCTGTGACCTCTGACCTAGTGACACGAAACATGGACCATACACAAGTAGGCATGGTGCTTAAAACTACTGTGAAGTATCATTAAATTCTGACGAGGGGTTTTGGAGATTTAGCGTCCACAAGAATTTACTATCCCGAGCTCTGTGACCTTGACCTTTGACGTAGAATGCACAACTAGGCATTGAACTTATCACATTGGTGAAGAATTATCAAATTCTGACCAGGGGTTTTGGAGATTTAGTGTCCACAAGATTCTATCTACAGACGGACGGACGGACGGACGGACAGACAGACAAGCTGAATCCAGTATGCCCCCGCCCCCTTACACTTTGTGTTAGAGGGGTATAAAATTATAACAACTGCATGACTTCGCAATGATGTCAGATTATAAGATCACATTAATTTGTTTGTTCGGTAAAAGATGAAAAAACAGTCTTTTTTTAGATTAATATGCAAGTTTAAATTCATTTCAAACAAAACAACACGCTTTTAACTTTGCACTGGAATGTCACGGGATTAAAATGAACGACTCAACATTTTTAGGAACATTTTAAGTAAGTTTTGCAAAGTATATATTTGATAGATTTATGCTTTATTCCTTACAAACTTCCAAGCACATGACACGAAACTAATCTGGTATTATTGGAACCTCCATATATTCAAGAATGAGCCAGCGTAACTCTGTAAAACATATGGAACCGGCTCTCTAGCCACTGCCTATTCTAAGAGTTGTCAAACCTCAGTCTCTGAAAAAAGCGCCCATCAGAAAAAAATTTTGCTGGCTTCAGCATCGTATTTGTTAGACCGCTGCAATGTATACAAATGGAAATAGTATCAAAGTTTAGGTCCTAAATAAGAACGTGGTCTATTTGTTGCATTTATTTAGAAACAACGAACACGGTCCTAAAATACAGAAAAGACAATACAGACATTGACAAACTAGATGACAAAGGAACAAACGACGAAGTCTGAAATGAAATTAACCGGTACTGTATAGTTGTACATAACCCAATAACTGCCTCGATTAAACTTATATAATAACTGTTTCTTTCTCGCCCAATTACCATTACAAGTCAAGTCAAGTCAAATTTTTATTAGCATAAACACATATTAGTGTTCATCGCCTTTTACACAATGTGGCGGTTCAACACAATGTATAGTACATAGAAAAGCATGGTATGTTTGACAATAAACAAGTAGTAATACAGGTGGTATATGTAAATAAAAGTCAAAATCAAACAGTTGTACTCATTCAAATAAGAAAATGAGCCTCGAAGTTTATTTCAGCTCTTTTAAGTGTAGCTTCGTAAATAAATTTTGCTAAACTAACAATGATGTTTTTACTAGTAGTTTTCAGTAAAATTCGGAATTTAGTTATTGTTGGCCATACACAGTAATACCTAGATAAGAATTTCCTTCTAAGGTCAATATAATAGGGGCATATAAGTAAAAAATGATATTCTGACTCCACTTGACGCATGTTACACATCGTACAAAAACGTTGGCTTCTATCAATCTTTCTAAACCTTCCCTCTTCAATTGCTAATTTATGTGAAGAACATCTAAAACTTGCTAAAGCTTTCTTGTGTTTTTCATTTTCAACAACAGTTAGATATTTTTCTTGTACAAAGTCGGTTTTGAACATGTTGTAACTTTCTAATTTAGAATAACTATTTATTTCAGAACACCATTGTTGTAGGTATTTATCACAAAGTGTCTGAATGATACTATTGATATTTATTGAATTTACATTTAAACCATTCCATAGATATGCGAAGCCTAAGTCAGCTAAAAGCTTTTTTACATTTTTAGTCCAAGTATTTATGGGATTGCCATTTGAATCCAACGTATACATAATTTTATATGCTAGTGATGTTGGATTTTTAATAATTTTATGCCAATATTTTATTATTCTAATTTTGCGAATTATTGACAATGGGAATCTGCCAAATTCACCCAAAACAGCAGAATTAGTCGTTTGTTGCCGTACACCCAATAACTGTTTAAGGAATTTAAAATGGACTTTTTCAATATCTGCTGCTTTATGAAATCCCCATATTTCTGAACCATATGATAAAATTGGCGTGATCATACTTTCAAATAATCTAATCTTTTCTGTTATATTCAACTTGATAACATCAAATAATGCATTTAGCGAGTACAAAGCTCTTAATGATTGATTAGAAAGAGCCTTTTGAGCTTTATAAAAAATGCAATTACAGGAGAGTGTGACACCTAAATAAGTAAAATTTCCTACTACTTTCAGTAAAGTATTATCATAATATAACTGTACATTTTCAACTCTATTACCAGTTTTAAAAACCATTGCGACAGTCTTACCGACGTTGACTGCTATACCCCATTCATTGCAATAACTATGTAATTTGTTGAGCAATATCTGTAACCCTTCTTTTGAATATGAAAATAAAACTGTGTCATCTGCAAACAACAATAGAAATATCTGTAAGTCATCTAATGAAAATGTATCAATATTGTTACCTTTGAAGTTTTCATACATATCATTGACGAAGAAAATGAAAAGGAGGGGAGATAATGGTTCCCCTTGTTTCAAGCCCATATAACTGTCAAAATAATCTGAAAGTGAGCCATTGGCTCTAACACATGACTTTACACACTTATACATACTGCGCAAAATGTTAACAATTTTAACACTAACATCTGATTCAAGCAATTTGAACCATATCCCATTTCTGTATAATAAATCAAAACACTTACGAAAATCCACAAACGATGCATAGACCTTTTTCTTTTCATGCTTAACAATTTTATCAATGATAGAAGTTAATAAAAATATACAGTCTACCGTACTTTTGTTTTGTCTAAACCCATATTGAAAATCATTTAACAGTTCGTTGCTTTCAGCCCATTTTCGCAGACGCATGTCTAACATTATAGAGAATATTTTAGAAAATACACTGGTTAGCGTAATTCCTCTATAATTGTTCACATCGTTTACATTTCCCTTTTTAGGTACAGGAACTATTATGCCGTTCGACCAAGATTCTGGGTAGTTTCCACTATCAAAAATATAATTAAACAATTTGCATAATATTGGTGACAGTGCCAATTTGTTTTCAATAAATATCTCTGGCATAAGTTGATCAACACCTGAACTTTTACCTCTTTTAAGAGACGAGATAGCTTTAGATACATCGTCAGGGGTAAAATCTACATCAAGCTGTTCTACATTATTAAAGTATACGTCATCCCTTAGTGTTTCTTCAACATTGACACTAGAAAATACTTCATCATTTGAATATAAATCTGTGAAATGTTCATAGAAATCATGTATCGATATATTATTATCTTTTACATGTTGCTTTCGCAGTTTCTTAATCTCATCCCAAAACTTTTGAGGATTGTTTGCTGCTAATGAAGACATTTACAAATAGAGTATGTTAAACAAAGTGAACGAACTCTGTACGTCATAAGATAAAAAGTCGTGCTCTGGCGTACAGGTGTTAACATACTGACCTACATATGTCCGTAAAACAATATCCCTTACCTGAAAGTCTGTATGCTACAGTAGGTATCTGTATCCTACATATATTGTAAAGTGCATTCCAATGTTCCAGGTGTCAACTTTATTCTGTCTGTTGTGTGAGGACGCGGTATAAATCAATAGGTTGTATTGTTGTCATCTACGCCGTTTTTTATATATCTGTTATAAATTGCAGTTTCAACTGTAAATTTATTCATTTAGACGTGTTAAGACCGCACAATGGATGGCCAAGCTGGTAACATATCCTGACAGAGAAATATATGACCGAGAAAATAGTAAACGAAATCTTGAACGGGACAAATATTTCCGGGGGAGGTATATAGAGAGTTTGCAGTTTAATGTCTAACAAAAGATAGAATACATGTATCTATGAAGTAATGTTGCCAATGTAAATTTTATTTACGTTTTTACGATTAAATCGTTTATTAGATATAAAACATACATCAACCAAAACATCAATTTACTGTAAACAAAACTTCTGACAAAAGCACGTCTTCCCTAAAAATTCGGAGAGAAAACGCCTAGGGAATCTTCTGATTAGCTGCATGTTTTGACGTATACTATTTACATATTTGTTGTGACACGCCTTTTTACCCGGCACTATTTCTATAGTTGGAGTGAACCCGTTTTTTCGCGTAAAAACGAGAGAAACTGACTGCGTTTATCTGGTGTTTCAACACAGTAAGAACCATGATGAAAACGGAAACTGAATCTTGCGTTTTATGTTAAAAAATATTTTCATTATATCCCATGGCTTGCAGTTAGCGCCCATAGTCAAATCTAAATTAAACAACCGAATTTGGACAATACTTTTATTAAAAGAACTTTTAAAAGATGATGATTTCAGAGTTAATCTAGTCTGATTTTGTAGTTATATAATATTAGGAACGAAACATCTTCATTTGCATTTTGAAATGAGATATATAGATCTCACTCCTGTCGACAGGATTGAATCCTTTTTTTTACTACATGATATCGTACAAACAAACATGAAGGATAATTTCTACCAGATCTGCAGATATATATTCCAATCCTAAGGATTTTAATGTTTATTCCAATTGTATACCCAATAGGCACGAGCTAATAAATTCCAATTGGATTTCCAATTGGATTTGTAGTTAAGCGTTACAGTTGGAATTCCAATTGGACTGATTCAATCAAATTGGATTCAGTCAAATTGGAATTCCAATTGGATTATGAAATTCCAATTGGATTATGAAATTCCAATTGGATTATGAAATTCCAATTGGATTGATAGTTTTCCAATTGGAAAAACTCAATCCAATTTGATGTTCTGATTTTCCAATTGGAAAATGGTCATTTTCGATGGTTTTGAATATTTTTACAAGTTTCAAACATAAACGTATCTCTTTGTTATGTTAAATATTTATTCCTACGATAAAGACCTTAGCATAGACATAATAATAGTAATAGAGCCAAAACTCTTCGATTTCAATTTGGAAAGTATTTTCGTTGCATTAAACGTATTCAGTATTGTCCTCGTTGAGCACGGGTTTTTCAAGATTTTTAAATACAGTTGCCAATAATATGTTTATTTTCAAGATTGTTCCTTATTTCCAGTGGGTATAAGATGATCCGCATACAAATGGAAACAAAACGCCAATCAACTCATTTTCCTCTGTCAGAACAGACGACATTTTCGGCAAACCGTTACAGATGATCATTAATGTCCAGGTGTGTCTTTCAATACAATCGCTGCACTGTAGAAAAATGTGTAAGTATTCTTCATAAAAGGTGTCAACTTAGCACTAGCATGCATGTTAGCAATGAATTTAGCAGAACTACACTAAAGGTAAAGTATACCTGCGTCACAGTTTAACATTACACCAGCATGGGCTTTGTTTCTTTTTTTGTGTTTGAAAACATTTGAGTGTTACCATTCCATATCATTAAATACTTTTGCACTGTCGCTCTACACTTAATTGCGGGTAACTTATCCACCGCGCGTGTTAATTTCCGAGTAATCGTTACACAAACCGTCGGACGTGTAAAAATGATCATACAGGTTGGGTGCTTGAAAGAACATCAAATGGGTTATGCTGCATGCACAGCATACATGGACATAGCAAGATAGCCATGATGACCCTGAAAACTCACCTGAGAACCAACACGTGTTTGGAATTCAAACCATTTTGGAGCTTGTATGTATTATTTTCTGTTTGATCAGCGCTGATGAGAATTGATCCAATGAGAAAAGTTGATACCAAGAGAATAATTCGGTCCTATATGAAATGGAGATTAAAGCTGAACATACAGCAGTAGGACCTTTAAATTAGTAAAACATGAGATCTAACATGACAGGACCCGAACATAAATATTGTTTATTCTGATCAAGTAAATAGACAAAAGTAATCGATCCATTTTCTCTTCTTTTTTCTTACTATTTAATTATTTTTAGATAAAATTTACTAAGACTGCATTTGGCAACATGAATAAAGCTCTTTTCTAGAATTCGCAGAAATTACAAATATCCGTACAGTCATATGAACTAAAGCCAAGCTATGCAAAGAACAGACCTTCTGGCTATTTGCAGATTAACTTTAACACCCAATTGTCTTGATTTAGCTCCGTCCATGTTCATTTGTCAAATGAGTCTAGTGTTACATGTAGATAACATTGTAGATGATTAGCTCTTTTTTTGAAAACCTATACTTTACCTTTTAATTCGTTGCAACATTTCTTAATTAAAAATAGTTTCAAACATTTAAGTCGCTGACCAGTGAATTTTGAAATAGACAGAAACTTGTACGGTCTATAATCAGTATGAATAAACACAATGCATTTGGCACAGTATTATTTCCCTTTAAACCAAACGCGCAAATGTTCAGTACGTCAGGCAAAGCTCAATAATGGCGGCGCCTAGTGGATGCTCAAAAGTATACTGTTTATATAGTGAAAATGATAAAAGTATTGATCATTCAAAACTTATATGTTATTTTGAAATAATTATTGACATAGCTTTAAGAGACGAAAGGTTTTTTGAATGCTCAATCTGTGGACGTTGTAAACGTTGAAAAAGTTGGACCAGTAAGTGTACTATATTTCGGACAAGTTACTTCAAGACGACATTTCGGATATGACACTTTTTTTATGGTATTTTTTTTCGCCATAGTCGAGACTAAAAATGTTCAAATTTAAATATGAAAAGGAACAAAAAACAAAACAAAGGAGAAAAAAGTAAAGTGTCGCCGGTGGGATTCGAACCTCGCCCGTAAAATTAGAATGTCAGTGACTTACCCACTGGGCCACGGAGAATAATCTAAGAGTAATAGCTGAAATAAGATATGAATATTCAATTCCCATATATAAAACAGCTGTGAACATAATAGTATACAGACTAAATATCCGAAATGCCAACGAATATCTACCTCGTCCGAAAACACGGCTATTTTTCCTGTTGTTTGTTTCTCATTATATTTTACTGGTCAATCAAATATTAATAGCAATTTACATGTACATTGGGTTTGTATTGACAAATCACATACTGCAAGCTTTTTTGAATGATCAACTTCTTCATGAAACCCCCTATTAACTCAATGTACAAATTTGATAGTGTGGGCGCCGCCATTATTGAGCTTTGCCTGACCCGTACCGTATGGGTAGGGGCAAGTAACACCAGACTAAATATCCAAATGCTTAGTTCGATTTTCATATTTGAACGAAGGTATCGAAATATGTTTTGACAAAACACTTGACCTATATCATCAACTAATAAAACGGATAGTGTGTTTGATTTATATTTCAGTGCAGCTATAAACATTACTAGTTAGCGAGAGTCGTGCAAAGCATTTACCTAATACATACTGTTAGCTATGGCATCGTCATGTAAATAAAAGCCGAATTTTTCATTGTAAACCCTCGAGTTCTGTAAAAAATGACACAGCAGGTGGTAATCTAGTACTGTGAAATTCAATGTAAGCAGAACTTATTACGCTTTTACTATCTGACTGAAAGGATACGGACATTGTTTCCCCGAGTGTCCTGAAGTGTTCACCCATTTGATTTGATCACAAACCATTTTTCGAGACGAACGTTATTTTCGGATATTTATTTATATGAATTACTTATTGATAGTCTTCTTATGTATAACTAAAATGGACAAAATGACCTTTCAACTTTAGTACGATGCAATCAAGCGTTATGTTGATAAGGTCATAGAGGCAGTTACAATGTTATAGCACTGATATATATGATGTCAGTGTAGCGCATGCGTGTTGCTATTCTATTTGGTCGATGCAATAAAGTGTTATCTGCAGAAGCCAGTACTGTAGTCGCTACAATGTTATAGCACGTATGGAATATGACGTCAGTTTCGTGCTTTTGTTATTATTATGCTGGGGATCAGTCGCCATATTGGAACCGGTGCTCGACAGATATTTCCTATAACGTTTCGATCTTCTTAGGTGAGTTGCTGTATTTTTATGAATAGCTGAAGAAGCCATATTATTGATATATTGATGGCGTTGTGGCTACAGAGTATATAGCCTGTTTGTATTAACGATTTTTGTGCTTTATAATAGCATTCACGGTGATGACTTACAATGTACATGATTTTTAGTCTAGAAAATTTAGTGTATTTTTCATGCAGTAACAGTGAGTTTACGTTGTATACGTAATATGACGTCATATTTAAATAATGAATATGCAGGAAAGAACATGTTTATAATCGTTTTACAGAATCATATTAATAATTAGATGATTTGAACAGGCAGAGCATATATATCGGGGTAAATTATAGCAATGCGAAATCAATTAGTGTTGTGTCCCTTGAACAAATCTGATGAATATTAATGAAGCGCTAAAGTCAGCCCAGGAATGGTGCCGATTTATTTCGCTTTAGAAATAATTAAAAACGGAATTGCCGGAAAACAGTCTAATTTGAATATTTAATTAGGACCTTTAAACCCCAGGGAAAACCCCCAAATTATCAGTACAAAAACAAATGTCAAAAGTTTTACAAATGTTGATTTTCAGTTAATCGGTCGATTTCGCTTGGTTTTCAGCTTTTATGTGAAAGGTTTGAATGTAATTTAATGTTATCACTCATAGTTATTAACGAAAACAGCCGGATAATGGAAAAATTCAGTCCGAACCAAACATGGTGACATGTACAAAAAATCCAAAATGGCGGTAGTTACGAAAAAAAAAATCCCAGGCTCTCATTTACATTTCCTGTGTATCAATGCATTTTTTTGCTTTAAACAGATCTAGGTTTATATTGCCACAGAAAAGAAAACAATAGTTTTCTTCATAATTTGTCATATACATAGTTTAAAAGTAGCAGGAAAAAGCGTATGTCCTTGATATACAATTTTCAATAATAATATAGACTATAAATAGTAGTTAATAGTACATTAAAGTATATCCCTTCGAGAGGCGTATCGTACTAATTAAGGCACGTTTTGCCGATGTCCAACTTATTAATTTAGTGTCGCCTAAGTGACGCTTAATGTTGTTATAAGTAGATCTATTCGATATCTCAGATCTGTTCATCTTCGTTTTGCAGTTTCCGCTTAAGCCAAGTTGTCACTCAGATTCTGGTGTCAACATTACATGTACCATACAACTGAGGATACAACCGATCATAGCGGCCTTACAGTATTCTTGTTGAATTTTAATTACGTTACATTATTTGTTTTATGTAGCGATTACCACTTACAACTTCTACCCTAATAATGTTCAAAAGAAAAAGTGAACAAATATTTAAGGTGCGGTAAATCTATTAACACTGGTTGTTGTTTCCTTCTTTAAGGTGGATGTTCTTTTTGTGTTTGGTAATATAATGTTGGAGCATTTTAATACATTGCATATATACATACGCATATAAGTTATGAATATCTACAAATCGGAAAATTTGTGCACGTTTTTCCCGGTCATTTAGTCAGTACATTTGCCGCTGTCATGTGAAAGATTCTATTCATCTTTAAGATTTGTACAAACTATGAAAAACAAAAGATGGGGCGGGGCGGGGGTGGTTAGGGGAACGGCTGTGCTACATTTGTAAAGCAAAAATAAATGTTCTTCTTCGAAGCGGATGTAAAATCTTATTTTAATCAGAAACAGAAAATTAGCATTAACAGGGAAGGAGATGGTAACTCTGTTATAACTTTGTGAAACTGAAACATGGATAAAATCAAATACAACATTGACCACTATAATAAGTCACCACTTGGTTAGTATGAAATGGTGGTAAATACTCGGAAGAAGGCAGTAAACATACAATTTTGTGGTAGTGAAACACTTAAAAGACTTGAAAGTTAATCTACAATCTGTACCACGTGATTCTTAAATATCAATGAACGATTTTTTAGATATTGTTAATTTACATAATTTTACTTGAAATTTGAATGAAGATCTAAGAAATAAGACTTTGTTAAAGTACTTTGTTGTGCTTCCGTCTCACTATTTTTGAAAGCCAACATCTAACTTAAGTCGAATTTTATCTGTTTCATCTTCTGGACGAACTTTACATAACATCGTCATTTTTAACCTGGCTTACGGAAGTATTCTAACGCCTACAGCCATCTTTAAGTAAGTAGGATAGTTGATAGTCCATGATAAAGTTTTAAACATGTAAAGCACACTAATATGAAAGCAACCCTCTGCGGCAAGTGTCCGTTGCTTCTTAGTGAACGGTCATATAGATATATTCCATTTCTATTTTTACTCATTTTTAAGCACAATTGTAGTTTTATCATATCTTATTTTATTACATTTAAGACATTCTATTCCAGTCAGTACTGGTTAATATATGTAATACATTTTATTACAGTTGGTACCTATTATAATCTAATGTTTATTTTGAAATACCTAGGTGAATACTAGAGGTGTTGTGTTCAATGTTCTGAACAAATAAGCCTGTATGTAATGTTTGTTTACATTGATTGTTTGTCAAGGTACATGTACATATATATAAACAGTTTTCATTCAATCTTTCTGTACAAATATTTCATTACCGTTTGTCTTCGTTTAAGAGCACCTGCTAAATGTGCATTGTTTACGCTTATAAATTCAGTAATAACCGATACAATTATCAAAATGAGATGTGCTGCGGGGCTTTTAAACCTTCATTTATTGTTTTATATGTTTTGTAAATATATATTTTCTACATACTAGACTAAGATATTTCATATACCTTTCTCCTATTTTAACCATTTTGATAAAATAAAAGCTAGTTGTAGAGTATGCCTGCTTAATTGATTATCTATATTTTGTCGGTGATTTTGATCATTTTATTGATTGTTATAGATAGTAAGTACATGCATAATTCATCTCTATCAAAGTTTAAGTATAGCTTAGAAGCCCTTTCTTTCCAGGAATAAGCAAATGTATTGCAAGGCAGCATTAACGAACCGGAGCAATAAGTTTGTTTATTCCGGTAATATGGCCCCTATAATATTTGTCCTACCTACAGACAACTTTTACATTGAAATATAGAAATGACAATAAGCGTTAAAATTGTAGGTGGACTATCTATTTTTGACTGGATTGTCAGAAAAAAACCCACTACATTCAACATAAATAAAACAGTGATAACTGTGGTTATATTCATTTAGCTGTGTTATTTTTCTTATCCTTCGGATGGTAACTTTGAAAGGTAATATCACACCAGGTGCAAGATCCCAAAAGGTATGGTGTTATGATATTAAGAGGTTGATACTCTTAAGCATATTAAGTGATACTTAAAAATTAAGTATCTACTAATAGGAAAATTATAAAATGACATAATAAGGAAGATTTCCGAATTATATTTAATACATATACATGTATTTAAATATTTTGCATGTATGTCTATTATAACAAGAACGTAGTGATTACATTTTCAATTCGAAATGACAATAATATAAGGATGATAATAATGATTTCTTTAGAAGCCAAACAATTGCAATCACTGACACTTTAATTTCAAGTAGGTATTCGTACAAATGCGTATATTGCGAGAGATCACTTGAGTTTTAGTTTTTTTAATTGTTCGCTAGCTTATTGTTTCAAGAAACATATAAGTTTTTTCAAGTAATTACCATATACAGTCAAACTTGTGAACAAAGTGCACTCTTGGAAAAAAAGCTAAAGTGGTCTTTGTTGATAGGTGGTCTTTATTTACATATGTCTGTACAATATCTGAATAATGCACGGTTTTCTCCCTGCTGGTCTTTATTCACAGGATGGTCTCTATTCGGAGGTGGATTTTAACACAGGTTTAACTGTATACATGTAGTACGTTGTATATATTGTTTTTACTGTTACAGCTTGCATGTTTTGTTTAATTGTTTTAAGTGTAATTTTATAATTTATTGCATATTTCTTCTTGGAGAGCACTTTTATATACTATTGTATATTATTTGTAAACCATGCTGCAGTGTTTCATGATAAAACTATTAAACGCAATAAACTAAGTCTGTTTTGAATATGTGTACTAGTCGATATTCTAACCTCCACAACAGGATTCATTGCTGTTCCACTTACAGCTGAAACACATATAACTTGTCCGGAAGATATTATTGCAACAAAAGTTAACTTGTGTTATATTTGTATCGTAAAAATGCGAGTAACAAAGTTTACAAACACTCCCAGTCAAGAGTCAATAATCCAATGAGAATGAACCGTTTGTTTCCTTCATCAACAAATATTGGTGTGGGGATGCACAGATCGTCGGGTTCTTAAGCCATAGGACGCGGGTTCAAATATAGTCATCTGAATTTTCTGCACGAGTACAAACCTCAGGAAGCACTCATTGAAAGGATTTTATACAATAAACTCCATAATACAACGAATACGGATATTGCTTAATTGCAGATATAAAGTTAGAATAAATTTTCTGGGTCCGACTTTTCCCCCATCTTTATTTAATATGAAATTGTTATATAGATACAACAAATTCCAAATAAAAGGAACACATTATGTAAAAGGTTGTATAGTTGATTCCCGTCGGCTGACAAAGCAGCTAAATTGTGAGGAGTGTGGTAGGACCAAATTTAAGGTTTTTCTCCCTGGATTTACTTTTGCTGTTCAGTGAGAGATGCTTATGACCTCAGGTGCTGGCATTGCTACACTGTGACTATTTTGAAAAAATATAACAACTGCAATGTTGGGCTAATTCCTTTAGGCCATCAGTGTAACCCATGTTTAGGATCTGACATTTTATATGGAAGTCGGTAGGTAGTTTCCGGCTACCTAAACTTTTGGTCTAGGTAAACGGTTCTGTATTATCATAATAACTATGATTAAATCTTAAGCTAATTTCTCTTTTCAACAAGATTGTCGTATGGTGTCTATTGTCTTTTTAAAAAGATGAGAAATCTAGGAGAAAAATAGGTACTGTCTTTATCAAACTGAAAATCGAGAAAAGCAACAAGTGCACAAAGCTATTCTTGACTATGCCGTGATGTCAGATTATTAGATCAAATTAATTTGTGTGTTCGGTAAAAGGTGAAAATGCAGTCTTTTCTGAGATTCATGCGCAAGTTTAAATTCATTTCAAACAAAACAAAACGCTTTTAGAACATAGAAGTATAATAAACTCAATTTTATTATTATAAGCTAACGATAGTCAGTTGTATTCTTTCATATTTATTTTTGGATTTTCTGAATTTTGAAATCAGAGACGCATAGAGACCAGGAATCACCTTATAAACAATTCATCAGGACCCGGATGTGGGAAGCCAAGCACTGGAATGTTTACGGGATTAAAATGATCGACTAAACATTTTCATGAACATTTTAAGAAAGTTTAGCAAAGTATATATTGGATAGATTTATATTTTTCCTTACAAACTTCCACGTACATGACTCGAAATTAATCTGGTATCATTGGAACTCCCATATATTCAACAATAAACCTGCGTAACTCTGTATAAAATATGGAACCGGCTCTCTAGACACTGCCTATTTTCAGAGTTGTCAAACCTCGGTCTCTGAAAAAAGCGCCCATCAGTTTAACATCTTGCTGGTTACAACATCATATTTATTATACCGCTGCAATGTATACAAATGGAAAAAGTATCAGAGTATAGGTCCTAAATAAGAACGTGGTCTATTTGTTGCCTTTATTTAGAAAGAAAGAACTCGGTCCTAAAATACAGAAAAAAACAATACAGACATTGACAAAATAGATGACAAACGAACAAACGACGAAGTCTGAAATGATATAAACGTATAGTTTCGATATCAATTTGGACAATTTTGGAATTCCAAAAATTCGCCGCGGAACGTGTTTTTATTTAATATTTCGTTGCATTAAAAGTAATCAGTATTGTACTCGTTGAGCACCGGTTTTTCAAGATTTTTAAATAAAGATGCTAATAATATGTTTTCAAGTTTGTGCCTTATTTCTAGTGGGTATATGATGACCCACAAACGAATGCAAAAAAGAAACACCAATCAACTCATTCTCCTCTGTCAGAAGAGACGACATTTACGGCAAACCGTTACAGATGATCATTAATGTCCAAGTACAATCGCTGCACTGTAGAAAAATGTGTAAGTATTCTTCATAAAAGGTGTCAACTTAGCACCAGCATGCGTGTTAGCAATGAATTTGGCAGAACTACACTAAAGGTAAAGTATACCTGCATCATAGTTTAACATTACATCAGGATGAGCTTTGTTTCCTTTTATGTGTTTGAAGACATTTGAGTGTTGCCATTCCATACCATTAAATATTTTTGCACTGTCGCTCTACACTTAATTGCGGGTAACTTATCCATCGCGCGTGTTAATTCCGACTAGTCGTTACACAAAACGTCGGACATGTAAAATTGTTCAAGGCTGCTTGAAAGAACATTAATAGGGTTGTGCTGCATGGACAGCATGCATTGACATAACAAGAAAGCCATGATGACCCTTAAACTCACCTGAGAACCAACACGTATTTGGAATTCAAACATTTTAGGAGCTTGTATGCATTATTTTCTGTTTGATCAACACTGATGAGAATAGATCCAGTGAGAAAAGTTATTCCTAAGAGAGTAATTCATTCTTATATGAAATGAGGATTAAAGCTGAACATACTGCAACAGTACCTTTAATTTAGTAAAACATGAGATTTAACATGACAGGACCCGACCATAACTATTGTTTATTTCGATCAAGTAAATAGACAAAAGTAATCGGTCCATTTTCTCTTTCTTTTTTCTTTCTATTTTATTATTTTGGGATAAAATTTAATAAGACCGCATTTGTCAGCATGAATAAATGCTCTTTTCTAGAATTCGCAGAAATAACAAATATCCGTACAGTCATATGCACTAAGGCCAAGCTATGCAAATGACAAACATTCTGGCTATTCGAAGATTGACTTTAACACCCAATTGTCTTGATTTTCCTCCGTCCATAGTGTTACATGTAAATAACATTGTAGATGAATAAATCTTTTTTGTAAAACTATACTTTACCTTTAGTGTAGTTCTACCAAATTCGTTGCAATATTTCATAATAAAAAATTGTTTCAAACATTTAAGTCGCTAAACAGTAAATTTTAAAAATAGACAGAAACTTATACGGTCTATAATCAGTATGAATAAACCCAATGCATTTTGCACAGTATTATTTCCCTTTCAACCCAACGCACAATTGTGATGCATGTTCGTATACAAGGATATTGTCGATAATACACAACAAATGTACGTTTCCACCCCTTAGCACAATATCCTAATGCTTAGTTCGATTTTCAAACTTCAACGAAAGTATCGAAATATTTTTTAACAAAATACTAGGCCTATTTCATCAAATGATAAAACAGATAGTGTGTTTGATTTATATTTCAGTGCTATACACATTTCTAGTCAGCGACATATACCTAATACATACTGTTGGCTATGGCACAGTCATGTAAACAAAAGCCGAATTTTTCATTGTAAACCCTCGGGTAATGTGAAAGGTGACACAGCAGGTGGTAATTTAGTATTATGAAATGCAATGTAAGCAGAACTCATTACGCTTTTATTATTTGACTGAAAGGATACGGACATTGTTTCCCTGAGTGTCCTGAAAGGTTCCCCCGTTTGATTTGATCACAAACCATTTTTATAATGTATATTACAAGTGTTTTTAAAACATTCATATAAGGCCAATCTTAAAATATTCTTTGTTTGCTGCCTCCCGTTTCTATTCTGGTAAAGTCAGTCGGCAGGTAGGGAATTATTTTTTAGCTCGACTTTTCGAATAAAAGGGGGGCTACATGTATCCTACTCGCCTCGACGACGGCGTCCACGTCCTCGTCCGCGTTGTTGTCACACCTTGGTTAAGTTTTTCGTACCACCCCACTTTATTTCAAAACCATTAGAGGTGTTGCTTTGAAACTTACCATACTTATTTACAATCATAACCTACATCACCAGACAAGAGTACATAACTCTGTGAAGGTTTTTGTCAGAATTATGACCCTTTTTCGACTTAGAAAGTGCATTGAGTTTGGTGAAGTTTTTCGTACCACCCCATTTTATTTTAAAGCCATTACAGATATTGCTTTGAAACTTACCATACTCATTTACCTTCATAACTTCCATCCACAGACAAGAGTACATAACTCTGAAAAGGTTTTTCTTCTCAGAATTATGCCCCCTTTTTGACTTTGAGATATTGCTTTGAAATTTGGAATACTTATTTGCACCATTACCCCCATCTGTATGCAAGAGAAGGTAACTCTGTCAAAGATTTTTTTTTAAATTAAGGCCTTTTATCGACTTACAATCTCGGTTAAGTTTTTCGTACCAGTCCACCTTTTGACTGTTTGAGATATTACTTTGAATGTTGGAATACTTGTTTACCATCATGATCCACAAACATAGGCAGGAGACGGTATCGCTGTCAATGATGGCCGTTTTCGACTTAGAAACTCAGTTAAAATTTTCATTCTGTCCATTTGTTGACTAACCATTTGAGATATTACTTTGAAAGTTAGAGTACTATTGTACCATCATGACACCTATATGTAAGCAAGAGAAGATAACTCTGTGAAAATGTTCTTGATTTGTACTTAGAAATTCCTAGTCAAAGTTTTGTGTGCAACTGGCACTGTCATGCACATACATGTATATCAACCACTTGAAGTATTAATCTACAACTTTTCTGTAGTATTCAGGGATGACAAACATTTAAGTTTGATAACTCTTGACTTAATATCTCGCTACTTTTCGCCCTTGTTTTGTTTTATTGACAAGCATTAAAAAAGTCGAGCGCGCTGTCCTACTGACAGTTTTTGTTAAGCGACTGCGATGCACTACAATCCACTTTACACGTATCAAACGCCAGAAATTTTCAAATTGAACAGAAATACAACCGTGATAAACACAAATTTCACTGCTTCAAAATGTATCATAGAAAAGCCTATTAAACTTAAGCCTATTAAGACCACCTGAGAGAAAGAGAAATATTGAAAAGTCGCAATAACGCAAAGGAAATGCGCAGGGACAAGTTCAGTGGAGTAAAGGGCATGTTCAAGTATTTTGAAGCCAATTGTGTCAATGGTTTCCTGCACAACTCCGGTAATATTGCTCGGGGCGTTTTGCTGATAGGCCGTCTTTGAAACCGTTTTAATTGGTATGTAATAAAGATATTAGTATATAATTTTCACTGCACACTTGGTGATTTGATGTCATTTTCGTTTCATCCAGTCATGTTCCTGCAGATTGCTTCCTATTTCCGCGCTTGAAAAATATGATCCGTGGTGTGCAGTAATGACGGGCTACGTAAGTTTAGCGAGGATGCTGTTTTTTGTCTGCATTTAAGTGCTAGACCAGGCGTCATACAAGATATACTGAATGTTTTTGACGATATTTCAACAAAGAGTGATAGTTTTGTAGTATACTGACGAAATTTTATCTGTCTTAATGTACATAAACAGTTTTGCTTTCATTGATATTAAATTGTGTCAGGCCAATTTATGAGACGATTAACTCTTAAGGTAAGTCTTCAACGCAATAATCGATTGATAAATACCTAAAAAGGCGTTATTACGACTTTATTTCGCGTTATTATGCCTATATTCCGCGTTTTATCGCCTATATTTTCGCCTAACTACGCCTTTCATTAGCGTAAAAACGCCTTTTATTAGCGTTAATACGCCTTTGTTTAGCGTTATTACGCCTTCAATTCGCGTTACCACGCCTTTATTTTGCGTAACTACGCCTTTCTTTGGCGTAATAACGCCTTCATTAGCATTAATACCTTGTATAGCGTTATTACGCATTTCTCTAGCGTTATTACGCCTTTATTTCCCGCGTTCAAACGCCTTTATTTTCGCGTTACTATGCCTTTTTTCGCATTATTACGCCTTTCCTTTGCAAATTATGTTAATAGTTTTCATTTAATATTGTTTAACAAAACGTTTTTACAAATAAAAGTCCAAGTGTTGCGTTATTTAAGTCTTTCGATGTATTTGGAAAACAAAAATAACACTGGCTTGGTAATACTTGCTGTCTTTGCTGGGCGGCTTGGCTTGGCTGGGCGGCTTGGCTGGGCTGGGCTGGGCTGGGTTGGGCTGGCGGGGCGGGCCGTAATGAATTTAATTTTATTAATTATGTAAAGAAGTTCCCTGTTATTGAATAAAGTGAAAGTCTGTGAAATAAATGTGTTCATTAATCTTCGTTCAGAATTGAATTCAAGTCATATTGGTCAAAAGACATATTTTCATTTCTTTTTATTAATAACAAAAACAACTCGAACTTTTGCGTAACATGTTTACAAAACATGCATCATTCTCAATTCTAATACAGAAGGGCTTTTCTGAAGTATATCGCACAAAACCGTAACAGTATTTATGTTTAAAGGGTAGTTTTAATTTATTTTTATACTAATCATTAATCACTCTCGAGACTCATTCGAGATGGAATCAACCTCTAAGAGAGAAAGGCAATGTGGAACTATTAGTGTCTTGCCTAAGGACACTTCCAACATGGATATGGTAGAGATCCGGAGGCGAACGCGCTACCACTGCGCCACGACGGTTCCACTGAATTTTAATTCAATATTGATTATAGTATAATTATTATTTCAAAATAAACCATTTATAATTAAGTACTGTCTGTCCCACAATACCAGTGACAAGAGTAGGGTCCTGTCAACGGCTCACTACAAAAACTATAATTGACACGTTGTATTATTTACAAGTACGTCATATCTCAGATCTCTGCATATTCCTTTTGTTGTTTATCATCTTAAACATGATTAAGAGTGTATATCTTTTCATTTTCTGTCATATTGTAGATGGAATCTTTACCCGGAATCATTCCTATGCCGAGGAACATTGTAAAGACCGCGGAGGACTTATTTCGTATAAAGATGTAGTAGAAAATATAACGACTGGTGGCGATAGGCTATCGCTGAATGAAAATGAATCAACCTGGATAGCAGGATATATTAAATTTTCAGAGTTTGTAAGCTGGCACGGATGCTTTGCTGCAACTGATACAGGATCAAACAAAAATAAATGGAATTTAACAAAGAATAACATATATGAATGTCTAAAACAGTGTGATAAAAAAAACGAAACTGATTTTACGGAAATTGGACTTTATAAAAGATGGTGTTACTGTTTGTTGCATACTAGCTACCAAAAATGGAAGACACTGGCGGACGATCAATGTCGATCACAGATGATTGAAAAGGACTATGTTTTTGACAGTGATAATTGGAATAGCTCTTAGAACATAAATGTGTATTCAATCGTCAGTCAGAAAAGGTTATGTTGGTATACAATGTCATCCACGTATTTTGGGCAATGCGTCTACAGTAGTCGGAACGTAACAGTTGTCACACGGAGTGCACGATACACGCACGATGTACGCACGATACACGCACGTTAGACGCACGTTGCACGTTCGGTAAATACACGATGAGCGATTCAGAACGATACACGATATACACGATGTACGAAGCGCACGCTACACGCTACACGATAAACGGATTATACACGTTATACGATCACTTTGAGGTTTAACATTTTATCTAAGACCGTTTAATCAGACCGAAAGAATAAGATCAATTAGAAGTTTCATACCTTAACAATAAAGAAAGACATCGATAAGTGTCAAAGATCCACAGTTTTCATATCACAGTATGTGTCAAATTTGAACACCTGTCGGAGTGACTTTGGCAGGAAATTGATCCCGATGTGCGAGAAAATGGGCGTAATTAAAGTTAATTGCCATCTACACTTTTCGTTAAATAAATTCTACATTAAAGACACTTTTTAGGACCGTGTTCAAGTATAATAATTTTATACTGGAACCTTGAATTGATATGTTGATGGGTGTCAAGTGGGTGGGGTAAATTGACATTGAAGAAACTGAAAGCTTGAAATGGCGTTTTCGAATAAATCAAGCATTTGGAACGGGGTTTTTAATGTTATTTTGTAGTATTTATAGTTGTGATGATTATACAGCCCCTAATTTTGACCAATGTTTTAATAGAAAAAAGTTTTGAACAATATTTAGGTTTTTTCCGGTAGCCCGAAAGTGAAAATTGTCCCTCTAGAAATCTAAGATTATTCTTAGAGGAGAGAAGATAATTAAAGCGCAATGCAGTATTTATGTACTGTGGACTATGGTGATTAATTCTATGTTACGTTTTATATCATGTTACTTTATATTGTGTTTTTGTGGGCCTATTCTATAGGTGGGGTATATAAAAACACATAGAAAAAATGAACCTCTAGGAAACAGTGATATTTTCTAGAGTGAAGAGGGTTATTAAAGTTAATCTTTATTTCAATGTAGTTTAATTCTTGGCACGCAGTTTCATATACTTTATGTCACTGCTACCATTCTTTTAGATTCAGAACCCCTGTCGAGGTGGTTTTAGTAATACAATATTGGGGTAGTAATAAATTTAAAGTAAAATTAAACAGACTGTTATGTATTATAAATTTTCTCACCCATTTTGGGATAAAATTTGTAAAACTTTCTAGGAAATGAACCAAAAAACAGATTAAAAATCATTTGCAAAATTATTTTGGACCCTCTGTAGAATAATGGAATGGTCCAATTGCATGACACAACTCTGCATCCAGTGGTGGATAGCAGATTCAATTAGAACCCTGGAGAAGACACATCTCACAGCCTAGATTATACAGTCTCAAAATGCCATATATGGTGTTAACATATACATGTATGTACATGAAACATATAATATTATATGGAATTATATGTTTATTTGACACACTGATGATGAAGAAGATACAATGAACATCAATGGATGGTTAATTACTGGGCAGAAAAATGATGTACATTCTAATATCTAATTAATCTGATGGCATTTTTTACATAAGTAGTTTCATCAGTATAAAGGCTATGAGATTATAGCATTTAGATTTTGTTTGCATAATCCTATGTACATAACTCTGATGATATTATGAGGTGGTAATACATGTACATATACCGTCTCCCTTGGTCTAGTGGTTTAGGCATCCGCCTTTGGAGTGGGAGGTCGAAGGTTCGAAGCCCACCAGGGGTCCGTTCTGATATGGCTGGTTGGTGAGCCGCCAGCTAGTTAAATAATGGTTACCGTATGCCTACCTGCCTGGTGCCTGGCATTAAAGGGTAGGATTCGGGAGGTACATGTGCTCAAAAAGTCTCTCATAAGTCATGAAATGGCTGGCCCTTTAAATAGGGGTAACACTTTAATAAACAAACACTTTACCTTTTACTTTTATACTATACATGTAGTAGATCATTTGGAAAAATTGTTCCTGGAATACACATGTAGCATTAGCAAATAAATTGATGGAAGACTGACAACAATATGAAAGAGCTAAGCAACACTTTTTATAAAGGGGGGTGTAACCTCACGTTTCAAAAACCTCAATAACTATGAGACTGCAGAATAGAACTCAGCAATGATGGTACTCATGTATTTTTTTAGTTATTTTGGAATTTAGATATGTAGAAAGAACTTAAAAGATCTATATTTGTTCAAATTGATGTAAGCTAGGCATTTAAGGAAACTATCAGAGATGAGGAACAAATTTAATAAACCGGACAGAGTTCAAGCACCACCTCTGCCACACTTACAGGAAAAAAGGCCCTTTGAAGGATTTCTAAAATGGATTCAATTTATGAAACTAACCAGAGGAGATCAGTGTCAGAAGTACTATATAACTACATAACTATACAACCGGTCTACTGAGACCAGAGTAAATTGTGACTTAGTAATAGATGTGATTTTCATATTATTTTCTTTATTAAGCTATTAAGATTACAAACTAAACACAATTAATATAGAGGTGTTCAAAAATAAAACTACAAAAAAATAGGTGTTAGCCGGTATCACTGGCTTTACGGGAAGTCCACACAAGCACAATTTTGCCATCTTAGCATTAAAAGAAATCTTATTTTTTTAAATGTTTTATTCATTTTATACAACATGATTATGGTACTCTTTTAGTGATATTATACTATTGTATACTTAAATAATGAGCTCTTTGCAGAACTTACTACTTAATTTTAATTAGGATCTTCAGTAAAAGAACTACTTGTAATACTAAAATACAATTATTAATCAAGTGTGAGGGTTCTCACAAGACTGATGTATATTACAAATCTAATAAAACCTATTTCAAGGTATACAACTTGATTAAAATCAATTTTTTCTATGTGCCTCCTTCTGAAGTAAGAGAGTAAGAGTCTGTTATAGTTAAACTGGTAAGAAAGATGCAGGTGATCAGATGTAGCATCTGTATGGCCAGTGGCCAGTCCAAACCTGCAAGGATCTACTTACTGATCATGATAAAAGGGTTGATGTTTCATTCAATGGGAGGTAGTACAAGTAGGTTTGTAAGCAGAAACCGGCTTACATTTATCCTGAACCCGCCCCCCTACCCCCTCCGTCCCCAACATATTACAGATAATAGCCAGTGAAATTTTGTTTAATTATAATTATTATATGGTGCCATACAGACAGTGCAAACTACCATACAGTATTAAGTTATATATAAGATATAAATTACAGTTACAGTATTTTATAACTGAAACAGGCATGTAACAGGTACAGTGGTTCGGCAACCCCTACCAACATGTCACCCGTCACTCCCTGCTAATTTCTGTTATGTGCAGACTATGATTTGCTAAATAATAACAAGATTGAATTTTTATGTTTTGGGTTGCCAATTTAAATCAACACCCACTAACCAGTGAAACAGCATGTTTACTACTACAATTAAAATACTTAGTACCTATTGAATATAAAAAATTGCATTTATACAAAAATTGTTTAGGATTTTGACTAGTGACCTACAGGATGGGGTCTGATAGCAACTGGAGTAAATTAGATAACTAATTTTATCAGTCATTTGACAGTCTGCTATGTTATTCTCCAACAACCTTTATACACATTAACTTAGGGCTTTTCTTAGACTGAGAATAATCATTAATAGTGAAACCATGCAAGTCCAAGCTTATCCATTTCTGGCTTGAATTTTAGTCTCTGTGTGGTGAAAGCTATGCAGTCAAATAGCCAGTGAGGGGTGTTACATTTTACAATGCACTAGATGCAAACCTGGTCAACCCAAAGTATGTACCAACCCGAGCTGGTTGGTAGTAAGTTTGCGCCCAGCCTAAGACGTGTGATTGATTTGTCCATTTTGTAATTTCCTGTATGTAAGGAAAATTGACGGCAATGTACAGTATGCAACGCAACCATGCATAAGAGAAACAGATGGATTTGTATGTGCGCATAGTGCTTCTAGTAGTTGGGATAATAACTGTTATAAGACACACAAAGGTACAACTCGTTCCTGTATTGTAACAACATCTTTAGACTGGTTTCAATCCGTTGCTCAATGCAAGAATTATTCAAAAAAACTCATCAGTCTTTATCCGGAAACTCATGAACACCTATCTGCAAATATGACATACTGGACTGGTATGTTTCGTAGTTATAAAGATATAAGTGAACGGTTGCCACAATCCGCATGTTTAGCGGTTACAAACGTCAGAAATGACTTCATTGCTCATCCCGATGATTGTTCAGCATAGAGGATTCTGATATGTGTCCAGAATGTTCCCAGTACTACAACTTCAACTGATCTAGCAAAGTCCGGAAATAATCCGTCTGACAAGGCAATTACATCCACAATGTCAGACAACGCGGCAAAATTAAACGAAACACAACTAACTGGAATCTTTGTCGCGGTAGGTATCGTATCTGCTGTCGCTATTTCTGCTCTTATCTTCTGGGTAGTAAGACAAATGAAAATCAAATCACGACGACAACAAAGTTCTAACGAAAATAAGAATAATATAGACGAGGTAGATTATGCTACTATTAATGAAAACGAAACAAAATCACGAAACGCGTCTAAAATGCCGAACTCATTTCATCAAAGCAAAACTACAGAACAGTCCAAGCTAGGGTATGGACATGAAAATATATAGACGATTGTCAATATGACAGAGTGAATTTGAAAGTCCCTGGTAACTCTGATAAACAATGCACCGTTAATCTCATCGAACAGACAGCAGATATGCATGTTTACAGACATCATCCTGGTGATGTGGATGATGTAACTGGTGACTATGATCATCTTGGAGCACTGAACGCTCAGCAAAAAGCAAAGCCACTTGCTGGTGTGTACAGTACAATGGCTGACGAGACTGATACATATCATGTATTGAATACAGAAGCTGTCATTGAACTTTGTAATAAATCCAGCGCCAACAGACAACAGGAGGAATAACCTAACCATCTGATAGCTTGAGTGAGTAGCAGAAAGATTAAACAGTCAAATATGTAAAAAAAAGTCAGTTTAGAATAAAGCAACAGTTTCTCTTTATAACAATTGAACGGTAAACGATATGTGATCACTTTTAAGTAGTAACTGCTTGTGACAATCAAAGCAATGATCAGATATGTAATTTCAAGGAATGCCTTAGTTGTCTAATTTATTCATTCTCCAAATATATTTAAGATCATATATTTTTACATTTATCAATGTTAATGATAATGTTAACATGAGACTTGAAAAAGTCATTTCATTACAATACCGTCATTATCAATTGATATAACACAATCGATAATAACGCTTTAAGACTGTTATAATTATTGTCGAATTTCAGTTACACAGTTATGTCATTAATGACGAATTCTAACATGACTCACGGTTTTGTCTCTATATACAAAGAATAGATATTGTTTTATTATGTCATAAACAGCGCGCGAAACGATATGCCGTAAAATGACGTCATATTGTGCCACAAGACGTTAAATCAGTTTATGCGTAGAAAATAACGTCCATGATTCAGCATGAAGCGCCGTCATGACTGTGCTGCTATAGTTAGGTGTACAGTATTAATCTCATTTTGGGGATGCAGTCATATAACATCAAGATTTATAAAGACGTTTATAAAGTTAAACACGTAGAATTTTGAAATACATGCCTGGTGATAACTGTCACTGACATATACTTTCGATAATTTAAGCAAACGTGACGCTGGTTGTACAATAGTTCCTAACAAATTACTGGTACGTGGTTTATAATTTTCTTTAACTGCACATTGATATTTGTCATTAAATGTCTTATCCATTTATGATCATTAATTATAGAGCCTGAATATACTTTTTTAAATAATATATTTTTACATACAAACAAGAAATATCATGAAAGACTTTTACATTGCAAGATTTATGTCATGAAAATTATAACAAGCGTAAATCAGTACAATAACTATAAAACGTTTGTATTTCGTCATAATGACATAATATGTCTGACAATTTCAATTGTACACAACTATTATAAATGTAAATCTTGTTATAAATTTATATTTGCTTGCATGTATATAGCAAAACTGTAACTGTTCTTGCATGTATTAACGACAAAGGAGAAATGAAAAAGAATGCCAGGAAAACTTAACTCAGCAGTAACTTTTAAAATCAGCTGAGATCTGGCCCCGTGTTCACAAAACTGAGTTTGATATTTCAAACATAATATCAGCTAAGTTTGATTTTTATCTCAACTGAGTTTGAGTTCAAAAATGCTGTTCACAAAGAATATCAAGGTCATTATCAGTTGAGAAAAAAAAACGGTCTCAGCTGATAATGATTTTCGTTGGTGTAAGCGGTTTAAAGTGTTCGTCACGGAAAGCCATTCAGCTGTCAAAAATGGAAAAGACCGACAGGCTGCCAAACTGGTCCAATGTGGAAAGGACGATGGCTATAGGTCTTATTAATGATTCATATGACCAGCTTTTCAATAAATTTAAAGGGTCATCGTCGGGGGCGACCCAGAACTGGCAAGGGATTGCCGACAAATTGAATTGGTGAGTTTGTCAATTTAGTGTAATTTTTCATCTCATCATGTCATAATTTACATTATTCATTTATAGTCTACTAAATTTGAGGTTGTTCGGTGTTCAAAACAAACATAATTCAAAATGAAAGAAATTATGATTACATTTACCAAGCCAATCTTTCCTTCTAAAATTTTCTAAATCCTACTTTCATTTTCCATATTTGTTATTGTGAACAGAAAGTGAAAGTAGGAGACCTGAAAACAGAAAAATCATATTCAATGCCTCTTCTCCAAAACCCCATTGTGTATTTTAATAAAACTACAGCTAGCATCAGTATGATTTGTAGTCTGTGCATGTCATAAATTGGGGTCATTTACTCAAAGGTCAACTTTGGGGAAGGGGGGGGTACATACATTTGTGAAAAAGAACTTTTAGTTTCTTTGGAATATTAGTTGCTTTTTCACGGAAAATGCCAAGTCTCCATGTCCCCGCAGTCCGTGAGGGGTTTGACATCAAAGAAAGATTTATAGATAGAAAGCCTTTTTTATTTTATGCAATTTAAAAAAAAAAAAAATGCTCTACAGTAGCGTTATGGTTACAGTTCAGTCCTTCAATTTTCGGACACTTGTTTTAAAATGCTTGATTTTGATATTGTTGTGGATCGTCTGTTTTCTATCAGTCAGAGGTTTGATTTCAATTAAGCTGACAGCAACTGCTTAAGGATACGTAAACATTTTTTTTTTTAAACAAGAGAATCTATCTGTCCACCAAATCATGAAAGTTTCAATTTTTCTGTTCTTTCATCAACAGTGACATTACATTTTTGGATTTTAGCAATTTTAACTGAACCAGGAATGTAAATTTATTTTTGAGTTGGCAAATCACAGAATACTTGCTGTTTTACCATTTTAGTTTAAATTAAGTCCATATAATGGATTAAAGGAGCAAATATTTTAAGCAGATTATTCAGAAATTAGGGTACTCTCTATTGTAAAAATGACGCTAGTTTTACCGTTTTTTTTTTCATTTTCAGTTCTGGCATAACACAGTGTATGCGTAGTGTGGAACATATAAAGAGGATGTATGCAAATGTGAAGCAGAGAGGTAAGAGTTATGAAATAAAGTGAGTTACCTGTATATTTGTTATCAATATTACCACAAAACCACTGATAGTATTATGTAGGAAACTTTAAAGGGTATTCAGTGGCTGTGGCAGTGTTTACTTTTGGTGATGAACATATTAAAGTAACCAGTGTCTACTGTTTTATAACAATAGAAATGGGTAATTATAACTCTAATGTAATTCAGCAAATTTGTAATAGCAATGTAATTTATGTTTTTTCTACATACAATATTTTATGCACTGTTTCAATCTATTTTATATGATTTTGTTTTGTTCTCTGGGAAATTTTACCTGAAATCAGCACTGGATAGTGGACTGGCTTTAGAACAAAACTGATATTTTTTATCAGTTATAAAATAGATATTACAAGGCCTGATAACCAGGCTATTTCTTCAAAACAGAGTGTGCTGGTCATACCTATAAAATCAATGTAAATTCATACCTATAAAAGCAATGTAAATATAAAAAATGCCTACATTGTAGCCAAGGAAAAGGAATGCAGTAAGAAGAAAACTGGTGGTGGGCCACCGCCCAATTTAACGGAATCTGAAGAGAAGGTAAATGAGGGCCTGCAGGGAAAACCCCAGTTAGCTGGCATCGAGGGTGGTGTGGATACCTCAGAGACAGGTAAGATTCAATTTTTTGCCGTTAATAAATCCAAAGATAGTTTTTTAAAAAGTGCCCATAGTTGGTGGGAAACAGTCAATTTCTAAGAATATTTTTACTATATTGATCATTAGTACTATAGCTTTGACAATAAGCTGTCAGAAAATCCCGTGTTTACTTAAATCAAAGTTTTGTTTACTATATACAGTTATTTGGTAATTTAAACATGAATTAAATAGATTATCATTACAAAAGGTGAATAGATGCAATGCTTGATTTTCTATGCAGATATTTATTTAACATCATGCAGCACTGTATGACTCAGTTCCAGTGTTGTTTATTGCATAATATAACACAATTTTTTTTACTGTTTGTATAATTTTTATAGAGACAAAATTTTGACTCGTGCTAGAATTGTTATTTTGTTAAGTCATGTTCATGGTATAAATAATTGTTTTCTGATTCCTGACACAGTTGTGGAAGAATCTGTAAACAGCAGTTTTGTGATCCCTGACACAGTTGAGGATTCTGCAAATACATGTAGTAGTTCCGTGATCCCTAACTCAAGGCAGTCATTGTCAGTGGATAATTCAGACAACATCAGAGGTATGTTTAAATATAGATAGGGTTACTTGTTAGCTCTACTAGAAAAAGTAAAACTTTTTTTTGATGAATATGGCTTTCTAGTTTATACTAATTATACTGAATCAAAAGTAACAAAAATTTAAAGAAACCTTACACACAACACATCAGAACTCTAATTACAGAATACGGCCTAGGCGATACCCAAATTAAAGAACCGTGCTATGAACAACTAATCAAAATTTAAATGCCTGAGATCAATTTAGATCTAGTAGGAAAAATTAACAAATCTGAAAACGCTGAAAGAAACAAAATTATTGCAAATCTAAACATTATTCGGCACTTTAGAGACTTTACCCAAATTTATACAGATGGAAGTAAGGACCCGTCAAAACAAATAGTAGGGGCGGGCATAGTAGTTATAGGAGAAGACGGTGGTCTTACAATCTTACACAACAAGAGTTTAAAGCTTCAACATCAAGTTTCAATATTTACATGCGAATTAGCAGCAATAGATTATGCGATAACTTACTGTAAAGAAAATCATATTACAAAATCAGTCATTATTATAATAGTCTTAGTTCCTTAATGGCAATAAAATCAGGACAATCTCAAAGACAAGAAATGATCTTTAATATACTAAAAACAGTCACAGATATAAAACATAGAGGGGACGAAATTCAGTTAATGTGGGTACCAAGTCATGTGGGCATAAACGGAAATGAATTAGCAGACGACAAAGCAAAATACGGCAGCACTTCCGGTACAGAAATTCATATTAAGCTCAGCGTACCGGAAGTCTACAGCATCATAAAAGATAAAGTAAAACAAAAATATCTACAGCAATGGGAAACTTACTGCTCAACACATAACATAGAAATTAATATTAAACCGCCTAGAAAATTACAAACGTACCATCATGATAGAAAAATAGACACAATGTATACTAGACTTAAACTAAAAAGTAGCTATCTTAAAGGGGACCGATACATAGAAGACAAAAACTGCCAAAACTGTAACGAAATAGAAAATTTTGGCCATCTAATGTTTCACTGCCCATTATATTCGGAAGAAAGGAAAATATTTGAAACAAAACTTTTGAAATTAGAATTAATAACCATAACGGAAAAAACTCTGTTAGATCCACCAAAAGAAATAGCACAAGATATTCGCCTGGCCGTATTCGAATTTATCAAAAATATAGGATACAATGAGAAAATATAGATAGGGACTACGTACATAATGGACTGCTCGGCAAACTGAATGTTTGTTTCCTTTGCAAGCTGAGAATTGTTGAGAGTGCTGTGCTGTCTTACAGACATCTCTAGTAAAAACTATTTTTCACAAAACTTACTGAGAACAGTCTGTAGAACGATATTGGCATTTTCGGGCCTCTTGTTTCATCAGCGGCCTTATTGATCAGATTTTGAATTATTTCTCTGTTACTGTCAACTAAAATTGGTCAACTTAGTCTGAAAGTGACACCTAGCTCTTTCTTGCCTACCATCTTGCACTTTGAAATAGATTTCTAAATTCAATCTTATCAAAATAATGTTATGATATTAATATACAAAATAATGTTATGATATTAAAACAAACGATTTTCAGATGCTTTGTTTGAGGAAGTGATGTCACAAAGTTGATAATGTTACTTACAAGTAATTCATGATAGCCATATTACATTGGGGTGTGTAAGACAAGATTATGTAGCATTATTAAAAAATGCAGATATTTCGGTCTGGTATGCAAGAAAACGTTGTTGATACTCTAGAAGTTACATTTAATGGTGAATCCTCATGTAAATTGGTCAGAAGGTTTGTCTTGTCTGTTTGTAATTATGATAATGTAGTTTAGGGTTGAAATTTGGTCACATATGGTCATAAGTAGGTCTGAGGTGAGTGATATCGGGCCATCTTCACCCTCTTGTTTCAAAAACAGCTTCAAGTATGTCAGACAGTAATTTTGACAATGTATTGCATAAAGATTGAAAGTTTGCAATTTTGGTTTCAGTGAAAGGTAAAAAGAGGAAAATGGCAGCAGACAATCTGCTGGATCTAGAGATGAAAAGGGTCATACTGGAAATTGAACTAACAGAGCAGCGGAAAGACCAAGAAAAGAAAATGTTCGAAATTAAGGAGTATCAAATACAACAATTGAACAGAGAAAAGATTATTTATGATTTGAAAGAACAAGTTCTGAGAGAAAACTTAAAAAATGCATTTGAACAGAATTACTTAACAGTACAGGAAAGGAAACGTAATTATTAGCTCAACAATTTGAAGAATTATAGGTCTATGACATTAAATTTTGCATCTATGTTGCAGCTTTGATTAAAATTTTGCATGCAAGGTACTATCATGTATAAATAGAGGATAATTGTTAGTTTCAGTGTAATATCACATAGTCATGTTCCTATGATTGATTGTAATCGAATAAATGATAGAAAAGCTTCCGAAATGGATTAAATCAATTTTTAGTTATAATAATCAGTGATTGTTTCTTCTTTTTTATTTTTAATAATTAAAGGCATTTTTGATATTCAAGAAATTAATGTCATGTTCAAGAACTGTCTAGGGGAAACACAAGAGTGGAAGTTCACTTACTGATTATTTTTAGAGCTCACCTGAGCATGAAGTACTCAAATTGTGATCGCCTGGTGTGTGTTGTCTGTCTGTCCACACTTTACCTTGTAAATGCAAAAGAGGCTGCATTTTTTAATGGATTTTCATAAAATTTTGTCAGTATCACCCCACTTTATTTCAAAACTATTGGAGGCATGGCTTTGAAACTAACCATACTTTTTTACCATCATAACCTCCACCAACAGAAAATAGTACATAACTCTGTCAAGGTTTTTGACATAATTATGCCCCTTTTTGACTTAGAAATACATTGAATATTGATAAAATCCACTAATTGACTTAACCCTTAGAGATATTGCTTTGAGACTTTGAATGCTTGTTTACATCATTACCCCCATCTGTAGACAAGAGAAGGTAACTCTGTCAAGGATTCGTTTAAAAAAAATCTTGAAAGTTGGAGTACTTTGGAACCATCATGACACCTATCTGTAAGGAAGAGTAGATAACTCTTAAAATGTTTCGTAATTTGTACTTAGAAATTTCTAGTTAAAGTCTTGTGTGCCCTTAACTGTTAAAGTTTTGTATTATTGGCAAGCACTAAAAGAGTTGAGCGTGATGTCCTGGAATGTATAACATTTATGATTTTGGTACAGTTCAATGTTTCTTAGATCTTCCGCTTCTGTTTTTTTAAACACATTTACAGAGGTTGTTACATGAATAAGATGTAGGCATTTTAATTGTCAGCCAACACTGTGATATTTTCATGTGATTTAATTACTGTCTCACAGAAATGAAATGTGATAATTGCATTAAATTAAATTATTATTTTGTAATGTTAAAGCAATTTGTGATATTTAATTTACGATACAAATATGCATTTCTAATTATGTGATGTTCTGTGATGATTACTGTACATTTTCCTGTTAAGCGCAGAGCATTTACTGAAATAGTCATTAGATAGCTCTTGTGTAAAGCTTTTCAACTGAAGTCACAGCAAAGTCAAGTCAGTAAAGTCAAGTCAGACCAGATTATATTTGTTGACTGAGTATTAATATATTGAGTATATGGTCAAAGTTATGATTGCTAGTTCAAATTAGTGACAAGTGAAGTCAAATGCATTGATTGACATTGTGTTTCATGATATATATACATATCCTCTATTTATTGTGGACATTGTTATATTATTTATACTTGATGTTAAATAGATGGTTAATAGCTATTCATAGCTAATGTTAGTTGTATTGCCCCATACCGACAAGAGATAAAAAATTTATTTGTATAAGGTTTTCACTGTTTATTCAAGGACATAACACTGTGAAACTAAGTTACATGTGCATTATTTTGTTATATTAAACAAATTGTTGTGTTTTACATTCAATAAATTGTGAAAACAGTCTGATTTTTGTATCAACATACTTGCCGAAACATGGGTATACCTTTGATGAGTGTTGTTGGAACATGCTATAGCAAATTAAAATAAATTTGTGACAAATTCTAAGCACAAATAGTTTGATAATCATTTCTGAGACTTATGTGAATCTGTCTCAGAAAATCAAACTCAAACTCAGATGATAATTGAATTTTGATAATGATATTTTTTTGTGAACACGAAACTTGAGATCGTTCTCAATATTACATGATCAAACTCAGTTTGAGTTTGAAAATCAATCTCAAATAGTTTTGTGAACACGGGGCCAGGGAAATGAATTATGTTATAATAAAATACCGCAACCATTTATGTATGTATTTAGGAAATAGATTTTACTTTCGAGTGATATAGCCGATCATATATATCACGATTTGGAGTTCAGATGTGTTGTAATCTAATCACGAAGGCTGAAGGCCTGATAGTTTAATTACGAAGAAGTAAAATATATTTCCATTCTAATAAGTTAATATAAACAAAAAAGTTCGAATATGTACTATTTACTGCACTAACATGAAGTTATAGCATTCCGTGAAAATTTGACTGTTCTTTTTTACTGCTCCATTACAGCGCTGTTTGTCATATTTTGGTATTGCTGATGTTGCAGGCGTCACGTTACTTCTTTCATAACAGTGCCAATCCAAGCGTATAAAAGCATGCTCACTCGTATATATTGTGCGACAATTATGCTGGAGGCAAAAATAGTTCCGGGCGTCTAGAGTGATATAAATGTTGTAAGTTATATCACGCTCAAATGTTTCTTTGCGTATATATGAGAAATGTTCAATTGTGTTCGAATGATTTATATTCAGTTAGTTCTCGGAACTGTGCTATTATTTATTATTTGGTGTCAAAATGGAAATGGGATCTTCGCATGGAATCATTCCTCTGCTGAGGAACAGTGTAAGGACCAGGGAGGACTTATTTCGTACGAAAATTTCATGGAAAATATTAAGCACAGCGGTGATATGCTTTCCATGAAAGACGACGAATCAGCCTGGATATTAGGATTTGCTCTATTTTCTAAGTATGTAAGCTGGCTCGGATGCTTCTCTGGACATGATACAAATTTGATTTCAAATAAGACGAGGTTGACAAAGAATAACATATATATGTGCCTCCAATATTGTGACAGTATTGATATGACTTTGACGTACATTGGACTTCAGCAAACTTGGTGTTATTGTTTTCGGAAAATACTTGTATATAACCAAAATATTCACCCACTGGCAGACAGCGCTTGTCAGTCTCAGTTGATAGAACCGAGTTACTTTTATGATAGTGATGGTCGAGATAGCCCTCAGAACATTAGCATATATGTAATAATTGGGTATGGGGGTCGATTAACCTTGGATGCCTACTCTTTAGACTATTTTGGACAATGTGTATCTGTGAAGAAGGACAGTACTGGCATAAGACAGTTTGCTCCACATTCATGCATTAAAGAGGCAGATGGCTTTATATGTACGGATACTATTTTACAAAGTGTAAACAAAAGCTGTTATAGTAAAAACAAAGGTACATCTCCTGTCTGTATTGTTACAGCATCTTCAGGCTGGCTGAATTCTCTTGATCACTGCCAAAATTATTCTGGAAAACTCGTAAGTCATTTATATGACAAAACAGATGACTACTTTTCTGTGGGTAAAAGGTACTGGACAGGAATATTTCGAAGTTATAAAATAGTAAGTAATCCTTTGTTAGGTGCACCATCCGTATGTTTAGCGGTTACAAAAGTTGGCAATGACTTTATTGTTCATCCCGATAATTGTTTAACTCAGAAAGTTAAGATCTGTTCCGATAATGTACAACGTACTACGGTAACTGAACTAATGACATCCGACAAAGACAAATCTGACAAAGAAACTGCAACCACTATACCAGTCAACGAAGAACAATTGAATGTACAGCTACTTGTAATTTTTGCCGCCGTAGGCATCGTTTTTATTGTAGCAGTTTCAGCTCTTATTTTCTGGTTAGTAAGACGACAGAAAATCAAATCACGACGGCAACAGAGATCGCAAAACAACAAGAATAATATTGAAGAAGAAGATTATGCTTCTATTGATGAAAACGAAACAAAATCACCAAACGCGTCTAAAATGCTGAAAACATTGCATCAAAACAATGAAACTACAGAACAGTCCCAGCCAGGGTCTGGACTTGAAAATAATCTAGACGAATGCGAGTATGACAGAGTGAATTTGAAAGTTCAAGGCAACTTTGATAAACAATGCACCGTTAATCTTACCGAGCAGTTTGCTGATATGCATGTTTACGGACATCATCCTGGTGGTGTGGATGATGTAACTGGTGACTATGATCATCTCGTATCTCTGAATGCTCAGCAAAAAGCAAAGCCTCAAGATGGTGTGTACAGTACAATGGCAGACGAGACTGATACATACAATGTATTAAAAGCAAAAGATATCGCCTACCTAGATAAATCCAGAGATAACAAACAACAGAACGAAGAAGCTAACAATTTCTACGGCAAGCTTTCACATGAGTACTAATAAGACAGTACCTATAGTTTAAACGGTGTTGAGAAGCCTGTAGAGTGAAATGGTAAGAGTCGTTGGCTTGAAACCACTGTAACCGCTCAATAAATTGGAAGTCATGGTTTCGAGCCCTGTTACCGACCATGTGTCTTCATGTATGAACGTTAACAGGTCTGTTACGGAGAATATGGGTCTGGTACTGGTTATTTCCAGGAGCGATTGTTAGGTAAAACAATGACCGAACTACGGTTGAAACGGGCGTTAAACTCATACAACGCGAGATATAAATTGCAACTGCTATTTAAAGACGACTTTTGAAAACAGTATCCACTTAAGGCAAGTTATCACTCAGATTCTGGTGTCATATTACATGTACCACTCGGAAGATGATAGAGGCCTTACAGTTGAATTTTAGTTACATTACTTTATTTGTTTTAAGGTTACGATTACCACTTAAAATTTCTTCCCTAATAATTTTCAAAAGAAAGAAGAGAACAAGGTGTGGTAAATCTATTGATAACACTGGTTGTTGTTTTCCTTCTTTGAAGTAAAATTTTCTTGTCGTGTTTGGTAATTTAAATTGGGGGGCATTTTAATACAACAAAATGTACATTACATGTATATGCATATAAGTTATGAATATCTACAAAAAAGACAGCATTTTTATATGTCTTTAACACTTTAGAAAACATAGATCGATGGGTGTCGTAAACTGGTGTATGAGTAGTAAAATGAAGCTGCATGTCCTTTTTATGGTCACGTGATAATAAATGGTAATACAGTGTAATTTGACAGCGGAGCTTATCTGAATCCAATGGATCTGGGGACTTTGCCCTTTTATACTCGCAACATTCAAAGAACATTTTCTTCTTTAAGGAGTATGTGACAAAATACCAGATGCATATTCGTTTTAATGTCAAAGTTTATCGGAAAATATTTGCACGTTTCT
The DNA here is from genome assembly GCA_022818135.1 of Saxidomus purpurata. Taxonomy (NCBI): domain Eukaryota; kingdom Metazoa; phylum Mollusca; class Bivalvia; order Venerida; family Veneridae; genus Saxidomus; species Saxidomus purpurata. The sequence continues at coordinate 4,709,387 of JAFMSR010000016.1, forward strand.
CCCGGTCATTTAGTCAGTACATTTGCCGCTGTCATATGAAAGATTCCGTTCGACTTTAAGAATTGTACAAACTATGACAAATAGAAGATGGGGCGGGGACCGGGGTGGTTAGGAGAACGGATGTGCTAAAACAAAAACCAGTTCTCTTTCGACGCGGATGTAAAATCTTTTATTATACGGAAACAGAAATTTCGCATTAACAGGGAGGGAGATTGTAACTCTGTAATAGCTTTAAGGTGAAACTGAAACAAGGAAAAAGGCAATACAACAAAGACCACTATAATAACTAACCACTTGGTTAGTATGATTTTATAATATAACAATAATTATGAATAATTAAAATGGTGTTAAATACTCGGAAGAAGGCCCGAAGAAATGCAACACTTGAAAGACATTGAAAGTTATTCTACAATATGTACCATGTGATGTTAGTGAACGGTTCTTTAAATATTAATTATTTTTATAAATTTACTTGACATTTGAATGAATATCTAAGAAATTAGACTTTGCTAAAGTACTTTGTTGTGTTCCCCCCCCTCACCATTTTTGAAAGCCAAAATTTAACTAAAGTCAAATTTTAATTGTACATGTATGCAACTTCCGGACGAACTTGACGAAACATTTTCAGTTTTAACCTGGAAGTTACGGAAGTATTCTAACGCCTACAATCATATGTTAGTATGTAGGATAGTTGACAGTTCGTAAGAAAGTTTCAAACATGTATAACACTCTAAAATGAAAGCAACCCTCCTCGGCGAGTGACCGTTGCTTCTAAGTGAACGGTCATATAGATATATTCCATTTATATGTTTACTCATTTTTAAGCGAAATTTCAAAAACGTAATAAAAACATACAGTTTGAACATATCTTATGTTCATTTTATTACATTTAATACATTTTATGCCAGTCAGTACAGGTTAATATATGTAATTCATTTTATTATAGTTGGTACATTTTATAATCTAATGTACCTAGGTGAATACATGGAATGTTGTATTCAATGTTCTGAACAAATAAGTCTGTATGTTATGTTTGTTTACATTGATTGTTTGTCAAGGTATATATATATCAACAGTTTTCATGCAATATTTCTGTACAAATATTGCATTACCATTTTTCCTCGTTTACGAGCACCTGCTAAAATGTGCATGCGATCCTTAAATAAAATCATCTATTGCTGTTAAGATAAAAGACTGGCACCAGTCGTTAGAGTCGCTTCTAACAACTCTGCTTAATGCCTCACCATTTTCATAGACATTTTAAAAACAAATAAAAACTATATGCAATTATTCCATTGAAGGAATTATCAACGATGTCCATTGTTTTAGTTTAAAAAATGCAGAAATAACCAGTACAATTATCAAAATGTGTTGCTGTGACTTTTAACCTTCATTTATTGTTTTATATGTTTTGTAAATATACATGTTCTATATAATAGCCTAAGTTATTGCATGTTCTTTTCTCCAATTTTGATAAAATAAATGCTAGTTTTAAGGTATGCCTTTTTAATCGATTTTATATATATGTTGTCAGTGATTTTGATAATGTTATAGATTGTTGTAGACAGTAAGTGCATGCATAAGTTATCTGTATCAAAGTGTAAGTATAGCTTATAAGCTCTTTTTACAGGAATAAGCAAATTTATTGCAAGGCAGCATAAACAAACCGGAGCAATAAGATTGTTTATTCCGGTAATATGGACCCTATATTAGGCTAACAGTTTGTCCTACCTACAGACAACTTTTACATTGACATATAGAAAGACTGAAATGAAAATAAACGTTACATTGTAGGTGGAGTATCTTTTTTTTTGACTTGGATTGTCAAAAAACCCTACTATACTCAACAGAAATAAAACAGTGATAACTGTGTTTATATTCATTTAGCTGTGTTATTTTTCTTAACATTCGGATGGTCATTTTGAAAGGTAATATCACACCAGGTGCAATATCTGAAAGGGTATGGTGTCATAATATTAAGAGTTTGATATTCTTTAACACAAACATTAAGTATCTGCTAACAGGGAAGTTATAAAATGACATACAAGTAATGAGGAAGACTTTCGAACCATATTCAATACATATACATGTACTTAAATATCTAAGTATATCTATTATAACAAGAACGTTATGATTACATTTTTCAATTCGAAATGACAATAAGGAAGATTAAAATGTTAATGTCAAGTATATAATTACCATATAAAGTGCGCTGCATGTATTATTTTTACTGTTACAGCTTGCATGTAGTTTTTAATGTTTCTGTGCAATTTTATAATTTATTGCATATTTCTAATAGGAGAGCGCCCTCATATATTATTGTATATTATGTGTAAACCATGTTGCGGTGTTTCGTAATAAACTAGTCTATTTAAACGCACTCGGAATATGCGTGTTAGTCGTTTAACCTCCACAACGGGATTCATTGATGTTCCACTTATAGCTCAAACACATACATTGTGTATATTAACTTGTCCGGAAGATATTATTCAACAAATGTAAACTGGTTTTATATTTTTATCGTAACCAAATGCGAGTAAAGAATTTACAATCACCTCCAGTCAAGAGTCAATAATCCAATGAGAATGCATCGTTTGTTTCCTTCCTCTACACAGGTTGGTGTGGGGATGTACAGAGCGTTGGGTTTTTAAGCCGTAGGTTGCGGTTTCAAATCCCGTACCCTCAATGACCCTTTTTTCTGCCCGGGTACAAATTTTAGGAAGCACTCATGGAAATAATTTCATACAGCAAACTCCATATACAACGACTCCGGATATTGCTAAATTCCAGATATAAAGCATAATATTGGAGTCCGTTTTTTTCCTCTTCTTTATTTAATATGAAACTGTTATATATAGATATAACATATTTCGGATACAAGGAAAAATTTAAGAAGACAGTACTGATGACCCTCAACTGCCATAATTATACATATATTAGAATTAAGTGAATTAAAACAATCACTTCATTTACATTTGTAAGTTGCTATGTTTGAAGCATCCCACGGGTTTGACTGTACGTACTACCTGTCACAGTCACATGGAGTTTGGGCCCCTATAAAATTATTTTAAAAAACACACCGGACCCACTATCAAGCACATATATGTTCATTAAAACGTTTTATGGGGATCCAAACTTCATATGACTGTGCTTCCTGTCACTGTCGCGTCTTTACTACATATCATAAATTCCCCTGGGTTCAAATTTTGGAAGGACCAAATTTAAGGTTTTTCTCCCTAGATTTACTTTTGCAGTTTGCATAATTAAATTCTAACAAAACGTTTTCGAGTTTAAAAGCGCACAAGAGTTTACTATATCTAGCCCCTGTGACATTTGACCTAGTGACCCGAAACACAGACCATGCACCACTAGGCATTGTACTTATAACTTCTTTGAAGTATCATTAAATTCTGACCAGGGGTTTTGGAGATTTAGCGTCCACAAGATTTTACTATCCCGAGCCCCTGTGACCTAAGTCTTTGACGTATAGACATAAAACATACACCATGCACATCTAGGCATTATACTTATCACTTCTGTGAAGCATCATTAAATTCTAACAAAAAGTTTTCGAGATTAAAAGCGCACAAGAGTTTACTATCTCTCGCCCCTGTGACCTTTGACCTAGGGACCCGAAACATAGATCATGCACAACTAGGCATTGTACTTATCACTTCTGTGAAGTATCATAAAATTCTGACTAGGGCTTTTGGAGGTTTAGCGTCCACAACATTTTACGATCCCGAGCCCCTGTGACCTTGACCTTTGACGTAGAAACCCAAAACATAGACCATGAACAACTAGGCATTGTACTTATCGCTTGTGTGAAGAATCATTAAAATCCTGACCAGAATTTTTGGAGATTAAGTGTCCATAAGATTCCGTCTACAGACGGACGGACGGACGGACGGACGCCCATACGAAGGTGTTATCAGGTGGTATTTCCATCGTTCTCGAACAATAGAGTGACCACTTAAGTAACAAAAGAATGACCACTTAAGGGACAAAAGACGGAATGAAGACAATAGATTTCTATTGTCTTAGGCCACACCTCCTACCACCCAAGGTACCCATCGTGCGTGCGGACAGACAGACTGACGGACAGACAGACAGACGGACATACAAACTGAATCCGGTATACGCCCTCCCACTTCCCCTTTGTAACTGCAATGTTAGGCTAATTCATTCAGCTCATCGGTGTAACCAATTGTTTGGATCTGACATTTTTAAATGGAAGTGGTTGGGTTAGTTCCGGCTATCTAAACTTTTGGTCAGGTAGCATATTCTATATTATCATAACTACTATGATTTGATCAAACGCTTATTTCTCTTTTCAACAACATTTGTCGTGTGGAGTCAATTTTCTTTCAAAAAGATGGGAAATCCAGGAGAAATTAAATACTGTTTAACAAATTTATTAAAACTGTAGATTTAACCGAGAAATGCAACAAGTGCACGAAACTATTCTCAACTTCGCCGTGATGTCAGATTATAAGATCATATTAATTTGTTTTTTCGTAAAAGGTGTTAACGCAGTCTTTTTTTAAATCAATATGCAAGTTTAAATCCATTTCAAACAAATCAAAACGCTTGTAACTTTGCACTGGAATGTAACGGGAGTAAAATGAACGACACAATATTTTGATGAACATTTTAAGAATGTTTAGCAAAGTATATAAATCACATGACACGAAACTAATCTGGTATTATTGGAACTTCCATATATTTAAGAATGAGCCAGCGTAACTCTGTAAAACAATATGGAATCGGCTATCTAGCCACTGCCTATTTTAAGAGTTGTTAAACCTCAGTCTCTGAAAAAAGATCCCATCAGAAAAAAAATTTGCTGGCTTCAGCATCGTATTTATTAGACCGCTGCAATGTATACAAATGGAAATAAGTTGTTGCATTTATTTAGAAACATCGAACACGGTCCTAAAATACAGAAAAGACAATACAGACATTGACAAAATAAATCGATTAAACGTATAGAATAACTGTTCTTTCTCGCCCAATTACCATTACAAATAGAGTATGTTCAACAAAGGCAACGAACTCTGAACGACATAAGATAAAAAGTCGTGCTCTGGTGTACAGGTGTTAACATACTGACCTGCATATGTTTGTAAAATAATATCCCTTACCTGAAAGTCTGTATGCTACAATAGGCCTACATATATTGTAAAGTGCATTCTAATGTTCCAGATGTCAACTTTATTCTGTCTGTTGTGTGAGGACGCGGTATAAATCAATAGGTTGTATTGTTGTCATCTATGCCGTTTTTTATATATCTGTTATAAATTGCAGTTTCAACTGTAAATGTGTTAAGACCGCACAATGGGTGGCCAACCTGGTAACATATCCTGACAGAGAAATGTATGACCGAGAAAATAGTAAACGAAATCTTGAACGGGACAAACATTTTCGGGGGATGTATATAGAGAGTTTGCAGTTTAATGTCTAACAGAAGATAGAATATCTATGAAGTAATATGGCCAAAGTAAATTTCATTAACGTTTTTACGATTAAATCGTTCATAAGATATAAAACATACATCAACCAAAACACCAATTAACTGTAAACAATACTTCTGACAAAAGCACGTTTTCCTAAAAATCGGAGAAAAAACGCCTGGGGAATTTTCTGATTGGCTGAATGTTTTGACGTGTACTATTTACATATTTGGTGTGACATGCTTTTTACCCGGCTCTATTTCCATAGTTGGAGTGAACCCGTTTCTTTAGCGAAAAACGAGAGAAACTGACTGCGTTTATCTGGTGTTTCAACGCAGTAAGAACCATGATAAAAACGGAAACTGTATCTTGCGTTTTATGTTAAAAAATATTTTCATTATATCCCACGGGTCGCAGTTAGCGCCCATAGTCAATTTTAAATTAAACAGCCGAATTTGGACAATACTTTCATTAAAGAACTTTTAAAAGATGATGATTTCAGAGTTAATCTAGTCTGATTTTGTAGTTATATAATATTAGGAAAGAAACACCTTCATTTGCATTTTAAAATCAGATATACACTCAACCACTTTTCTAAGTATACACCTCAATTATGTGTCATATCAAAATTATTTTGAAAGATACGGTCATGAAAATTTGTCAACAAATTATTGGATTCATTCTCTCAATAATCGGTATAAAGTTGATGAGCATGAATGGTGATTTCATTGTCTAAGAGAGTTTACATCACCACACCCCTTAATGTGAAATTCACCAAACTGTAAATCATGCTAATTCTAAATTTCTTCTTAATTATCTAGAACAGTAAATTTTTTTTAAAAAACGGTTTCTGATGTCAATTTCAATTATCCCGCTTTGATAAAAATATCCTCTCAACACTAAATTTATTGACGGGGTTGATCTATCTAACCTTATAATAATTTCCTTTCCCATGCATTTCTCCAACACACCTTGCCAATTTGATCAATTGGTTCACAACAGTGCTGTATTTTCTCCAAAGTGACGTTTTCACACCTCAAACTGACCATTAAAGATTCATGAGAAGTACCAAATACCATTTTTTGAAGACGATTACGTCCAAGCCACAAATCAGTTGAAAAACATTAGGGTGCTCATTTTCCATCAAATCTTCATCCGATCGCAATGAAGTGAAGGATAAGAATCAGGCAAAAGTCTCAAGATTACTTTTTACACCTTAAATCTTCCCAAGGACATTTCTTAAAGGATTTGAATGATCAAGCATTGCCACATGTCTGCTAATTTTATTTAGCGAATCATAACTGGTCGTCCGTGTTACACGCAGATTTATGACAGTCTGGTAATTTTAACGTTTTTGTGACTTTTGAATATTGGGGTTATTGTGTTTACAGCGCTGCGGACCTATGAGTTTGGTACCTATCTTTATAACTCCGATGGAATGTTAAATGTCAATCTTTGATCTTATGACTTTGAAATTTTCATCAAAATATCTTGAAATTGAATAAACTACAAGATTTCTTTCAGGGGTATACTTAGAAAAGTGGTTGAGTGTATAGATCTCACTCCTGTTCCAATTGGATTTCCAATTGGATTTGTATTTAAGCTTTACGATTGGAATTCCAATTGAATTATGAAATTCCAATTGGATTGATAGTTTTCCAATTGGAAAAAATCAATCCAATTGGATGTCCTGATTTTCCAATTGGAAAATGGTCATTTTCGATGGTTTTGAATCTTTTTACAAGTTTCAAACATAAACGTTTCTCTTTGAAATGTTAGTATTTATTCCTACGATAAAGACCTTTGCATAGACATAATAAAAGTAATAAAGCCAAAACTCTTCGATTTCAATTGGAAAAGTATTTTCGTTGCATTAAAAGTATTCAGTATTGTCCTCGTTGAGCACGGGTTTTTCAAGATTTTTAAATAAAGATGCAAATAATATGTTTATTTTCAAGTTTGTGCCTTATTTCTAGTGGGTATAAGATGATCCGCAAACAAATGCAAAAACGAAACACCAATCAACTCATTCTCCTCTGTCAGAAGAGACGACATTTTCGGCAAACCGTTACAGATGATCATTAATGTCCAGGTGTGTCTTTAACTGTAGAAAAATGTGTAAGTATTCTTCATAAAAGGTGTCATCTTAGCACAAGCATGCATGTTAGCAATGGATTTGGCAGAACTACACTAAAGGTAAAGTATACCTCCGTCACAGTTAAACGTTACACCAGCATGGGCTTTGCTTCGTTTTTGTGTTTGAAAACGTTTGAGTGTTACCATTCGATATAATAAAATATGTTTGCACTGCTGCTCTACACTTAATTTCGGGTAACTTATCCATCGCGCGTGTTAATTTCCGACTAGTCGTTACACAAACCGTCGAACGTGTAAAAGTGTTCATACAAGTTGGCAGCTTGAAATAACAGCAAATGGTTTATGGTGCATGGACAGCATACATGGACATAACAAGATAGCCATGATGACCCTGAAGCTCACCTGAGAACCAACACGTGTTTTGATTTCAAACCATTTTTGGAGCTTGTATGTATTATTTTCTGTTTGATCAGCGCTGGTGAGAATGGATCCAATGAGAAAAGTTGATACCAAGAGAATAATTCATTCTTTATATGAAATGAAGATGATTAAAGCTGAACATACTGCAACAGGACCTTTAATTTAGTAAGACATGAGATCTTACATGACAGGACCCAAACATAAATAGTGTTTATTCTGATCAAGTACATGGACAAAGGTAATCGATCCATTTTCACTTCTTTTTTCTTTCTATTTCATTCTTTTTGGATAAAAGTTACTAAGACCGCATTATTTTGGCAGTATGAATAAATGCTCTTTTCTAGAATTCGCGGACTAAACAAATATCCGTACAATAATATGCACTGAAGTCAAACTATGCAAAGAACAAACTTCTGGCTATTCGAAGATTAACTTTAACACCAAATTGTCTTGATTTAGCTCCGTCCATGTTTATTTGTCAAAATGAGTCTAGTGTTACATGTAGATAACATTGTAGATGATTAGATCTTTTTTGCAAACCTATACTTTACCTTTAGTGTAGTTCTGCAAAATTCGTTGCAACATTTCTTAATTAAAATTGTTTCAAACATTTAAGTCGCTGACTAGTAAATTTTTAAATAGACAGAAACTTGTACGGTCTATAATCAGTATGAATAAACCCAATGCATTTTGCACAGTATTATTTCCCTATAAACCAAACGCGCAATTTTGATACATATTCATATTCATATTCGAATTTATCATTGTAAACCCTCGAGTTCTGTGAAAAATGACACAACAGGTGGTAATCTAGTATTGTGAAAAGCAATGTAAGAAGAACTCATTACGCTTTAACTACCTGACCGAAAGGATACAGACATTGTTTCCCCGAGTGTCCTGAAGTGTTCACCCGTTTGTTTTGATCACAAACCATTTTAGCTCGACTATTCGAAGAATAAGGAGGCTATTGCACTCGCCCCAGCGTCGGCGTCGGCGTCGGCGTAGGCGTCGGTGTCGGTGTCGGTGTCGGCGTCTGCCTTGGTTAAAGTTTTTTATGAAGTTAAATATCTTGAATACTATCAAAGGTATTGACTTGAAACTCAAAATATATCTTTACCATCAACATCTACACCCGAGGAAACAATCCCTATAACTCTGTTTTGATTTTTGACCGATTTATGCCCCTTTTTACTACTACTTTTTGCTACCTTCACGCTGCTAGACTACTAGGTCGTTAGCTTTACGGTGCTGGGCTAGTAGGCTGCCAACTCAACGCTGCTAAGTTACTAGACTGCCAACTGCACGCTGCTATGCTGCCAACTTCACGATACTAGGCTGCAAACTTCACGCTACTAGGTTACTACATGTAGGCCGTCAGCTTCTCGGTGCTAGGCTAGCAGGCAGCGTGGTGTCGTGAAGTTGGCAGCATAGCAGCGTGAAGTTGGCAGCCTAGTAACTTAGCAGCGTTGAGTTTGCAGCCTACTAGCCTAGCACCGTGACGTCATTTCTGATAAGAAGCAATGCCGCCTTGGTTAACGTATTCAGGATGTTGTAACTTTGTATCTGCTACACTTACAAAGCTTCATTTCTCGCACAATAATATTGAAATATTGTTTAATAAGGACGAAGCCCGACCATAGGTAAACGTATGCACGAGTATTTAGTTAAATACTGAAAGCAATAAAAATGACTGATTTGAGATATAACCGTTCGGAATTAGAAAGTGTCGACATCGTGACATTATGCTAACATAAATGTTAGGCTGCGCCGTCTGCCCAGAATTCCACTGACTGTTTTTTATTAATTCTTAAACATTTGTTTTACCGTTATCTATTTCATAATACGTATTTTTCTTCTGAATCAATCTTACAACCCATGTTAATGAAAATCATTCCTAAACAATTATTGATAAAATGATATGACGTAGCGCACCACACGCTGGAAATTCTGCGAACTCCCCGCATCGGTTACTTCCCCTTACAGTATACAGTTATAGAGTGGAACCGCTGTGAGGAGTTTGGCATCTGATGCTTTCGCCCAATATAGGTATTGCCTATTTCAATATTATTCAAAAGACTCAATCAAATAAAATAGAATTTTTATTATACTGATTTAGCCCACCGTAACCCCTGTCCTACATTAACGATAACCTGCTTCTCACGCAACCGCTGTTCTAATCACCACCACACTAAATAAGATGTGCTAAATATAGAAACCGTCAGTGAAAATCACTTTTGTATAAATGAAGAGTACTTTAACTGAGCCTTCCTTCTCAGAGATACCGGCTCGAAAGTATGTCATATCAATCAATGCAAAGACAGTTAAATCTCTGTTCCGGCGGGGATAAATTAACTCAGGGATAATCTTATCACATTGTGGCGTAATGACAAAATATATTGCAGCTTTTTTTATGACAATGTTATTTCTTATTTTCTTATGTTATAATCGGTTCAAGACCACTTCATGGCTTATGTTGAATTGTTATACTACTCTTGCCGACATGAAATAAAACTTATTGTATCGTATCGTTTCTTATCGTATCGTATCTTATCGTATCGAACGATTTGACTGTAGAATATTTGTTCACAGTTATTGATACTCTACCGAAGAAGACGTGCAATTTAACAATATGGTTCAATGTCTGGATTAAAGACATTTAATTCAGTTGAAACATTAAAGGTGACGAGACTCGTGTATATACCCAAAATGTACGGTGTGGTGTTTATGACTCTCTGATAATCTTTCAATCGCAATGTAGTGATAAGCAAAAATAGTATTGTTTAAAATAAACATACACGAAACTTAGGCGCGACATACACGTTTTCCACGGTGTTTAAGAGCTACACGTGCAGGGTCGGTTCATCGAACGTTTTTAATTTATAGTTGCGGAATGTACATTTTGTCAGTAAATTAGGTTCTGTTGGTATCATATCACGGTGTCCCGTTTGGCTTATTGCTTCCGTCTTTGTAAGTTTGGACTTTTTTATGATGCAAACTATAGTAAGAGACCTGTATAATATTAGGTATGGAGATATCTGCAAGTAACTTAATAGTGCTTCTTTAGCCGTTTTAGTATATTGGAAAGAACTCTGCAGGGTAACACTACTTTGAAGAGACAGAGTTAAGCGCTGTCAGGTTGTATCTCTGTTGTCATTGTGTGTATCGGTAATCAACCCAAAGGAGGATTCTAACAACTTAGAGACTGAATAGACAAAGCCCGTGTTATGGTATTACCGCTCAGGGACTGTTCGTTCATTTGCCCTTTTGGTTCAGACATCTGTGATATAGTGGTATTCGCTTCCTAGTGTTCAGTTCAATTCCCGTGCAGGCAACAGAAGTTTGTCCTTAGGCACCTAATGCTGGACATGAACCTCACCATCCACACCGCTTTCCGGCCTCCCATCTTCAATTGGTACTATTAATGACAAAATTTAATTCTGGTTCTTCGCCAAATAAGTAATTTATTCGAAATATGTCTTGACAGTAGTCAATAGATTGTTAGGGCACTGGATCGAAACTAATCAAACTTTCTAAAATCCTTAAAATGACATTGTAAGGCAGTCAATTATGGCAAAATTCATTTTTGTTTCCGTTTAGATATTGCGTTAAGATACATTGAAAATAACTTGCAAATTACTCGTTCATCACTCATCTTTCAAAGTCTCAATAAAGCGCGGGCAAATAGTGTAATGAGTAAACCCATTTTCTCGTGATACCCCATCATAAACACTCAATCACCTCTTGCTTTTTAAGAAAAATGCACGCACTAAAATCTTTCATTTATTAAACATTTGAATTACATTAATCAATTACGTAATACGGTGTAGTTGTTGTGCACGAATAACTTGTTTTGGGTACATCTGTACTCACATATTTCTTCATATTTTCTCACTAACTTTACTAAACTAAAACTTAATTTAGTTATAAATGTCGCATTTATATTTCCCCGATATGTACAATACTCATTTGTATTTAGTACTGTATCGGTGAATAAGAACAGAAAAATGTATAATTTGCTCAGAATTTCTGTAGAACCATAGCATTAATGTGTAGCCATGGGGTGTAAGCTGGTTATAAATCTAGTAATTAACCGCCAAGTATCACGGGATATGTAAACGATGCCAATTTTCTGTCTAAACCTTGCCCTTAGAAATGTATGCGTACTTGTCTAACAATGGCACAAATTATACATTATTAACTCAATTTTCTTTCGTGCAAGTTTTATCTAAAAAGGAACGCAGCTTTCGGTTCGAATTAAATTTACACGTCATGCGAATTACACTAAACGTAGTTTTACCGTCTCCCGGTTATTGGGTTAAAAAGATGAATTTGTGTCCAGTGCAGATCATGATCAGCCTGAACACCAGTCTAGTCTGATCATGATCTGAACTGTTAGCTGTCATGGCGAGAAGCATTTCTAACCAGTCGGAACATATGCTGTTGTATTCGCTGCCCATTTTGTAAATTTTCAGTTTATACCCTTTAATGTGGTATTCTCTAATATGGAAAGATGGACCAGTCCAGAAGATTGAGATTTGTTATATGTAACAAACACTTTTGACTTAAAATAAAGCGTGGTATATGATCCTGTATAACACTCGAAAGCAGAATATATTTCCATTCTGATAAGTTAATTTAAACAAAAAAGTTCGAGTATGTACTATTTACTGCGTAGCATTTCGTGAAAATTTGACTGTTGATTTATACTCCTCTATTAAAGCGCTGTTTGTCTTATTTTGGTATTGCTGATGTTGCTGCCGATACCAGATGTGTAGTAAATTTATTACGATTTTTACATCACGTTACTTCATGCATAACTGTGTCAATCAAAGCTGTGTGAAAATTACGCGGGAAGGAATTTTAACAGCCAAAAATAGTTCCGGGCGTCTAGAGTGATATAATACTTTGTAAGGTATATCACGCTCAAATCCTTCTTTACGTATATAGGATACATTTTCAACTGTGTTAGAATATTTAATATTCAGTCAGTTCTCGGAAGAGTAAAGTGCGACAGGAAACATACTTTGATCCTCAAATGTGAATACATGTGTGTAAGCAGTGTTTATAAATAAGCGGAGTATTAATTAAGAGTTCAATGTATATGTAACAGAAGGGTAAAATAAATGCAAAGTTGAATTTTAAAACTACAACAGTTTTGTTAGTTATCTCCTGCTGCAGTTTATCCTCTATACAATGCTCAGGATTGTGCTTTTAGTTTTTATTTGGTGTCAAAATGTAAATGGGATCTCCTCCTGGAATCATTCCTCTGCCGAGGAACAGTGTAACGGCCGCGGAGGACTTATTTCGTATAAAGATGTCATGGAAAATATTAAAAATGGTGAATATATTGCATCTGTTAATGATGGCGATTCAAGCTGGATATCAGGATTTGCTAAATTCTCTGAGTTTGTTAGTTGGTACGGATGCTTCTCTGTAAATAATAACTTCATTCATAAACAGACGTTTTCTAACAATAACATATACAATTGTCTGAAATACTGTAGTTTGTTTAACAATGTTGATATAACACACATTGGACTTCTGCAAGAGTTGTGTTACTGTTTAAGCACAACAAATATTTACCATAACACCGCACACACACTGGCAGATGATGCTTGTCGGCCACAGTTAATAGAACCGGGTTATATTAATGACACTGGTGATCGAGAGAGCTCGCTTCATATCAATGTGTATAGTATCATGAATCAAAGGAGATTTCCCTGGCATCAAAATTCACCAAACTATTTTGGTCAGTGTGTCTATGTTTTGAAAACTGACGATGGTCAAAGGTATGCTACAAAATCATGTCTCAAAGACGCCGATGGATTAATATGTATCAATAGTATTCATAATAAATTGGATAAATGCGAATATAATAATAGTGATGTATCATACTGTGTTGTGCCCACCTCTTCTAATTGGTTGAATGCCTTTGGTCGATGTAAGGATTATTCGGGAAAACTGATAAGTTACAATTATGCGAAAGATCGAGATCTACATGTAAGCAAAATGTACTGGACAGGAGCATTTCGCAGCTATGATATAGAAAGTAAATACATTTCAAGATCAACAGTCCCATGTTTAACTGTTACGAACGTCGACGGTAAATATTTTGTAAATCCTGAAAATTGCTCAGCTGAAAATTCTTTCATCTGTGCTGACAATGTGTCAAGTACAAGTGTAACAAAATCCGAGACAACCGCCTCCAAAAATACGTACCACGCAGTGACTGAAAAATCATTTCCGGCTGAACCAACAACTATACCAGTCAGTATAGAAGAATCGAATGGAGAAAATGACCTTACATTAATTTATGTCGCAGTCGGCGTAGTTATTATTATACTATTATTTGTTCTTGTCGTCTGGATAGTAGTAAGAAAGAAACTGAAATCACGACGACAACAAACTTCAAAGGAAAACAATAGTAAAATAGAAGAGGAAGATTATGCTACTATTGATGAAAATGAAACAAAATCACCAAACGCATCTAAAATGCCGAAATCATTACATCAAAACAACGAGACTACAGAACAGCTCTCAAGACTTCAAAGTAATCAAAACGAGTGTGAATATGACAGAGTGAATTTGAATGTCCCAGGTAACTTTGATAAACAATGCACCGTTAATCTCACCGAACAGACAGCAGATATGCATGTTTACGGACATCATCCTGGTGGTGTGGATGATGTAACTGGTGACTATGATCATCTTGGAGCTCTGAACACTCAGCAAAAGGCAAGGCCACAAGATGGTGTGTACAGTACAATGGCAGACGAGACTGATACATACAATGTATTAAAAGCAGAAAATGTCGCTAATCTAGATAAATCCAGAGATAACAAACAGCAGAAAGAAGAAGCTAACAATTTGTACGACAAGTTAAAGAAGTAGCAGAAAGAAGGAAGCTATAGTTTTTCAAGAACTTTTCTCACTTTAATAAGGAATATTTGACTAAAAAAATTTAGTAAGGCATATGATGATTCCATTCGTTTTTAAGATGTTTACCGACTATTTAAACATAAGATGGTAGGGGATGAGAGAACGGCTGTAATTAAACAAAAATCTAGTCCTCTTTCGAAACGGGTGCAAAATCTTATTTTATTCAGAAATAGAAAAGACGTGTTACAAGGGAGGGAGATGGTAACTCAGTTATCACTTTAAAGTCCCAGGATCTTTTTGAATTTACTGATATAGTAAAATTAATTTACTGATACGATAATGATAGAACCATGTTCTATTCACTCTAAATCAATGTTGACATATGCCTTTCTTTCGTATACAAGTTGGTTCGTCATGAGAAATAGTTGCCGAACAGCCTTTATTTTTTTGCAATATCATTGAAAAAATACTGCGCTCTATTTCTAACATGTACTTTTCGATTCAAAGAGCAAATTTATGAATGTTTTGGTACAAATAAAGGTCATTTACGCTGGTAAAACGTCTTTCTGGGTAAAATAAGAGTTACTTGTAAATGTGATCATGGGACTTTAAAGTGAAACTGAGACAAGGAAAAAGCAATACAAAAATTACAACTCTAAAATTAGCAGCCACTAGTGTAAGTATGATTTTATAGTGTAATAGTAATTATACATTATTGAAATAATGGCAAATACTCGGAAAATGAAGGAAGACATGCAATTTGCTGGTAGTGAAACACTTGAAATACCTTGAATGATTATATACAATCTGTTCCGAACGATTTTTTCAATATAAATATTTATATAATTTAACTTTGAAATTTGAATGTAGATCTAAGTAATTAGACTTTGTTGTGCTTCCCCCCTCACTATTTTTGAAAGCCAACATTTAACTAAAGTCAACTTTTAATTGTAAATGTATGCAACTTGCGGACGTACTTAACGAAACATCCTCATTTTTAACCTGACTTACGGAAGTACTCTAACGCCTACAGTCATCTATTAGTAAGTAGGATAGTTGATAGTCCATGAGAAAGTTTAAAACATGTATAGAACTCTAATATGAAAGCAACCCTCTGCGGCGAGTGTCTGTTGCTTCTTAGTGAACGGTCATATAGATATATTCCATTTCCATTTACATGTTTACTCATTTAAGCGAAATTGTAAAAATGTAATAAAAACATATATAGAGTTTGATCATATCTTATATTATTCATTTTATTACATTTAACACATGTTACTCCAGTCAATACAGGTTAATATATGTAGTACATTTATTACAGTTTATAATCTAATGTTTTTTTTTTAAATACCTAGGTGAATACTAGGAATGTTGTGTTCAATGTTCTGAACAAATAAGCCTGTATGAAATGTTTGTTTATATTGATTGTTTGTCAAGGTACATATATATAAACAGTTTTCATGCAATCTTTCTGTACAAATATTTCATTACCATTTTTCTTCGTTTACGAGCACCTGCTGAAATGTGCATGCGATCCTTAACTTAAATTATCTATTGCTGTTAAGATGAAAGTCTGGCATTAGTCGTTAGAATCACTATTTTCATAAACATTTTTATAACATCTCCTTTTTTAAAACAAATAAAACTATACGCAATACTTCCATTGAAGGCATTATCAACGATGTCCATCGTTGAAGCTTATAAATGCAGTAATTACCAATAAAATTATCAATATGTGATGTGTTGCTATGCCTTTAAACCTTCATTTATTGTTTTATATGTTTTGTAAATATACATTTTCTATAAACAAGACTAATTTATTTGAAATTCATGTTCATTTCTCCAATTTTAATCATTTTGTTAAAATAAATGCTAGTTTTAAGGTATGCCTTTTTAATCGATTATATATATTTTGTCAGAGATTTTGATAATGTTATAGATTGTTATAGACAGTAAGTGCATGCATAAGTTATCTGTATCAAAGTGTAAGTATAGCTTATAAACCTTTTTTTACAGGAATAAGCAAATTTATTGCAAGGCAGCATTAACGAACCGGAGCAATAAATGTGTTTATTCCGGCAACGTGGACCCTATAATAGGCTAACAGTTTGTTACACCTACAGACAACTTTTACATTGAAATATAGAAACCACTATATTCAACATGAATAAAACAATAATAACTATGGTAATATTCATTTAGCTGTGGTTCTTCACATTCGGATGGTCACTTTGAAAAGTAATATCACACCAGGTGCAATATCTCAAAGGGTATGGTGTCAGGATATTAATAGGTTAATATTCTTTAGCACATAAATTAAGTATCAGCTAACAGGAAAGTTATAAAATGACATACATGTAATGAGGAAAAAAAAATAAATAAATAATATCAAACAGGGAATGCCACGTACCAAAAACGCAGCCTCCCCAAAACGAACCCCACAGCACCCAGAAGTGCACACCAATCATATTTAATACATATAAATGTACTTAAATATCTTACATTTATATCTATGATAACAAGAACGTTATATGATTAAATTTTTTAATTCGAAATGACAACAAGGGAGATTTATGGATTTCTTTAGAAGATGACATCACTGACACTTAAATTTCATATATATAAAGAGAGTTTTAGTTTTAAATATACGCTAGCTTATTGTTTAAAGTAACATGTAAGTTGATGTCAAGTATATAATTACCATATATAGTGCGTTGCATGAATTATTTTTACTGTTACAGCTTGCATGTTTTTTTTTTAATTGTTTTAGGTGTAATTCTATAATTTATTGCATATTTGTAATAGGAAAGCACGTTTATATATCATTGTTTATTATTTGTAAACCATTTTGCGGTGTTTCATGATAAATCTACATGTGTATTTAAACGCAATAAACCGAGTCTGTTTTGAATATGCGTGTTAGTCGATATTCTAACCTCCACAACGGGATTCATTGATGTTCCACTTATAGCTGAAACACAGATAACTTGTCCAGAAGATATTCTGCAACATTAACTGGTTTTATATTTGTATCGTAAACAAATGCGAGTAACGAATTTTACAATCGACTCCAGTCAAGAGTCAATAATCCAATGAGAATGCACCGTTTGTTTCCTTTCATCCACACAGCCGGTTGGTGTGTGGATGCACAGAGTGTCGGGTTCTTAAGCCATATGTCGCGGGTTCAAATCCGGTCATCGGAATTTGACTTGTACCCTCAATAGCCGCCGTTGTTCTGCACGAGTACAAACACCATGCAGGAACCACTCATCGAAAGGATTTCATACAATAAACTCCAAATACAACGACTCCAGATATAAAAACTAAATTTTCTGGGTCCGACTTTTTCCCTTTCTTTATCTAATATGTAACTGATATATATGTAGATATAACAAATTCCTGATACAAAGAACAAATTAAAGTACCCATTACTGATGAACCCCAACTGCCATAATTATACATATTTTAGAATAAAGTGTATTACGTGTAAAACAATCACTTCTTTTACATTTGTAAGCTGCTATTTTTGAAGCATCCCATTGGTTTGACTCAGTTGATATACTGTAGTACATCTGTCTAAATAAAGTTTGGACCCCCATAAAATCATTTTTAAAAACACCCCGAACTCACCATCAAGCATATGTACGGGGGATTTTTAAATGTTTTTTTATGAGGGTCCAAATTTCATGTGTGCTTCCTATCCCTGTCGCGTCTTTATTACAAATTTAAATTTCTAATCGTTGGGTAACTGTTTTAATCACAATAAACGAACGAACTACAAACAGTTTTTGAAACATGTGTACCTTATATTATAGATTAACTTTAGCCTTAAAACATTATCAGATTAAACCTGTTTTAAACGATATTCTATCATTAAGTTGAAACAAATGTCTATTTATCAAGCTTTGGTAAGCATTGTATTTATTGTACGGTATTGCCGATTCGTATTGATATATCGATAACTTGATATTGATAACGTATTTAAACGAACAGCCATTACATGATACTTTAAACAAAAATAAGAAATTCAGCTCTATATGCCTTCAAAGTTAGATGAAATTAATCGGTTTGAAGTTGTGTGCCTTCAAAGTTAGGTAAAATGAATCGGTGTGAAGTTGTGTGCCTTCAAAGTTAGGTAAAATGAATCGGTGTGAAGACCATAAGTTGGAATTAGAAAGTTACTGTCAAGTTCACGGTGTACTGTGTTGTAGAGAATGTGTATCCTCTATAACGGAGAACTACAACCCATACTGGCAAAGGTTGCGGAAATCAACGTCCGTGCAGCCTCTGATGCTTCCGTATGCACGATATCTGGATGTATTTCTTTTTCTGAAGACAGACTTATTCTTGCAGATGAAACAAACAGTAGCATCAAAGTAGTTGGCCCTGAAAATACTGTTATTTCTTCTATCGAGCTGGCTTATTCTCCCTGGGACTTAGTTGCACTGTCCCAACCCGATATCGCCGTCAGATGCAGCTTCTCCGAAACAGTTGAGGCGAACAATAAAATCTATATCCTCTCTGTTACAGAGGAAATCCAAGAAAAAAGATGTATTGCAATTGAAGGGCGACCAAGAGCTATAGCCCTCATCTGTATGTTGCCCTCTCGAAAGATGTGGAGATTGTCATTTTAATCGTTCAAGAAACGGACGGAAAGGTTGTGAAAACAGTTAAACCTAAGAAGAACATTTTCAAGGAGCCCCAATACATCTGTCTCGATTTGAGCAAAGAGATAATTTTCGTGTCTGATTTTTCAAGGGTATTTCTGTCCTTTCTTTCCAAGGTACTGTAGTTTTTGAGCGCGTTAACGGAAAAACGACAGAATACGGCGGAATAACCGTCGATGACAACGGGGAGGTGTTCGTATGTGCCGCTAATCCGTACGGGATTTACAAGGTGTCCGCAGACGGAAGCGGACTAACATCTTTCGTGACATGGGAGGCAGAAGATATTCAATACAGCGTTACCAAGAAAGGACACGTATTATCCTAAATTCAAGTAAGCTGTGAAGTATTTGATTACGAAAACATTATGTACGCAAAACAGTTATCCTCGTTGACGTATATTTCGATCTGAACCGCGTGCTCATTACAGAAACTGTTAGTCTGGCACAGGGGGTGCCAGACAACTGTCGTGAATTACTTGTGATAAGTTTCTGTCTTGAGACTTTGGTTCAGTCACCTGCTGTAGGGTTCCTGTTTTGCAGCAACTCGGCAGAGTCTCGTCCACGCCAAAACAGTTACCCTCGTTCACGAATGAAACTACATGTATACATGTTGTGTATTATTCTTGAAATCCGAAAGTTAGCAAGGGTGAGAGACCAGTAAGACAGGGAAAATGTTCTGTGCAGTATGCCTTGCACGGCAGGTTATGTATAACCCTGTCTCTACGTATTACATGTAATAAGACCTTTGTTCAACATTTGAAAAAAACGGGATATGATAGGAAATAAATGGTGAATTTTGTTTTTACATGACGTATTACACAAGAGATCTAGATGTGCTCTTCAAGAAAGTCCAACAATGCCAAACGCAATGTTTCTTCTTTTATTTATTTTTATTACGAACTCTTACATGTATGAACAGTTTAACATCAGTTTACATCAATATATAAGATCTTTTAGAATAATTTTGGCACAGAACATAACTTAACATAACCAGGAAAAATATCGATGAAATCAGAAATATTACAACAAAACAATAAAAAAGGATCAAACATTTGCTATAAACATTGCAAGTAAGCGAAAGTTTTGTACACACAAGTAAGCTATAACACACTATACAGAACTGGACATTGATAGAAACATAAATAGAATATAGTATATTACGTACATGATCATTAAAAATGTGTTTTCATCGCATGAAACTAATAAATGTTTTTATCTGCAAATGAACACTATAACATTACTAATTTTTGTATCATAAAATACACATGAGTAATGCTTTTCATTTTCATTCATGCCGGAAGCATTGTGACACCGGATACAGCAACTCCATTCAAATACAGCTCCTTATTAGTCTATAATAAATTCCGTATAATTTCTGCATTCGAAAGTACAGTTGCTATCCCAGTATGTGCCGTTTACACATCCATGTAAACAAAAGCTAGTAGTTTCGTTACAAATCCTTGAATCTAGGTCCGAAGGTCTGTGGCAAGTGGCACTGGACTGGTCCTGGCAGGTGCTACTCCAGTAATGCGGGGTACAGTCCTGTAGGCAATAGCCATCCTGGCTACATTCCCGGTCGATGCATCCGAAGCTGCACGAGTCCATTCATTTTGGTCCGGTAAGTACCGAAAGTGTACAGCCGTTAGCACACGAACCTAGCAGTGAAACAAATGCATATACATGTATAACTTACTGTTCCTCGATATTTTAAGAAAGATATTCATCATAGACTCTTACTTCTTAATAGAAGAATATAACGAATGTATAACCAAACATCTTGAATCTAGATAACCGGAGTTTTATTCCTGTTAAGTATACTTTTGAAGTGTTAAATATGAAAATTATTTTTGAAATAAAAATATCGAGCAATATCCCGGTAAAGGATCATTTCACATCCACTTATAAAATATCCTCAATGTTCACTTTCTATTATCCATTAAAGAATAGAAAAAGAAACTCGAACTTTTAGCCCGGAATACATAACCCTGTGCAATAAATGCTATTTACCATCAACATTACAAGTATCAAACACCAGACATTGCATAACTTGATAATTTAAAACGATTTTGTTTGACTTTCTGGTTTTAATACTAGTTTTAATCAAAATCTATTTTTTATTTCTGCTTTTAATACATTAAAATTAATTAATTAATAATTAATTACTCATTTCATATAGGAAGAAGTTATGTATCTATACGGTTAATTCTGTGCGAGAGACACCCAAGTTCGAGTACCATTCAGGATGCATTTTTCTCAACCTGCTAGATTTAGAGAACAAAGAGGGACTGCGACAGTTTAACATGGATGGTGATAGGACAATTGCAGTGTAGATATTTTACCAGTTATGGATTTTTGCAATAATAGCAGCCTACTAAAGCTCAAAATCCGGTCATAGGTTTTGATCCCCGGAAACCTCGCACAAAAGATGTGAAAATTAGTATGGACATTTTCCTGCTCAGCATAAATAAGCTTAGTGATTCCCAGAAGAAAAATAAAATATAAGGTATCCTCTTCCTCATTGGACATGATGCTATTACAGCCAGGTTCAAGGAGTGTCGAAAAAATACAGGGAAACCCGTATTATCCAATGAAAGTACATGCAAACTTAATATATTTTTTTTAAAAGAAACACTTCACTGAATATGAAGCAAAAAAATCAGTTTGAATTAGAGCCTTAAACTGTTTGTTTTACAGCTTTACAATTCAAGACGTATCGATGGGCGATTTTAGTATAAAGTAATTAAGAAATAATTTAATAAAAATAGTCAGAATTGGAGTTTAAGTTAACAGAGATGAAAGTTACAACGGAAGTGTGTTAGAAATCGCAACAACACTACATTAATAAATAGAAGTTTTTCTCATATTTACTATTATGCGTAAGTACCGACATTTACATTTCCTGTATATCAATACTTTTTTGTTGCTTTGAACAGATCTAGGTTTATATTGCAAAACAGTTGTCTACATTATTTGTTACAAATGTATACAGCTTAAAAGAAGCAGATAAAACCTTATGTCCTTGATATATAATTTTCGATATAACATAAAGTATATAAATAGTAATAAACAGTACATTAAAGTATACATTCGAGAGGTGTATCGTACTAATTAAGACATATTTAGCTTTCCATATAATCAATGTAAGTTATCGTACGCAAATGAATTTAAAGGAAATATCGATAGCTCAAGTATACTGAAAAATCAGACATCTGAGGCTAATGCTGACACTTTTAGACAACACTGAAGACGACCTTGAATACGATTTAACAGGTTTGAACATTTTCAGTTTACACTCTTTCGCTTACAGGCGCCTGTGGGATATATGTTTGGACCGTTTTTATAGTCAACAAGCAGACAAGTCGTGTTCAAACCCAGCTAAAATTACATCATTATAGAAAGCTTAAAATCGACCTTTTCTAAGCAAATGCAGGTTTGAACATTTTCAGTTTACACTCTTTCGCTTACAGGCGCCTGTGAGATATATGTTTGGTCGTGTTCAAACCATAATAAATTGACATCCTTATAGAAAGCTTAAAATCGACATTGTCTAAGCAAACTGTATATCAATTACATTATTTGTATTTGTTTAATTGATCCATATATATTCAAAGCGATCGTCATAGTTTCATAAATAATAGAAAGGCTTCTTTTTGGTGTTTTGGAAAAAAATGTCGTGCAGCAATCCCGATGACCAGTTATTAATTTAGTGTGGCCTAACTGATGCTTCATGTTATTATAAGTAGATATATTCGATATCTCAGATCTGTTCATCTTCGTTTTGCAGCTGGTCACTTTAAACATGATAACAACGATGTATTTGTTATTTTTGTGTCATACTGTAAATGGATTCACCAGATGGAATAATTCAGATGCTAGAGAACAGTGCAAAGACCATGGGGGACTTATTTCGTATCAATATGTCATGGGAAATAATAAGCGAGATGTTTTAACACTATCTCTTAATGACACTGACTCGGCCTGGATATCAGGATATACTAACTTTTCAAGTTTTATAAGCTGGTTCGGATGCTTCTCTGGAAACGTTACAGAACACTTCAGATATAAACAAGAAATCTCCCGCAATAACATACACCAATGTTTACAATATTGTATGTATACTCCTATTAATTGGACGATAATTGGACTACAGGCAGACTCGTGTTACTGTTTACCGCACTTAAATTACTTGCAACTACTGGCAGACAATAGCTGTAGCCCGCAGTTGATAGAACCGGACCTTTTTTATCACAGTGATGTTCGATCAAGCTTGCAAAACATAAATGTGTATGCAATCATTAATCAGGGAAGGCTAACCGGGTATAACAAATCTCCAAGCTTCTATGGACAATGTGTCTATGTAAAAAAAAGTTGACCACGATGTACAGTATGCCACACAGTCATGTATTAGAGACGCAGACGGTTTTATATGTGAGCAAACTGTGAAAGATGACATTGATGATAATTGTTATCAGAACAACAATGGTACAGATAAATACTGTATTGTTACATCATCTTCCAACTGGCTTCATTCCGTTGATCAATGCAAGAATTATTCGGGAAAACTAATCACCCATTTTCATTCTAAAACTCTTAAATACCTATCTGCAAATAAAACTTACTGGACTGGTATATTTCGTAGTTATGAAGTATTAAGTGAACGTTTGCAACAATCTGCATGCCTAACGGTTACAAAAGTCAAAAATTACTTTATTGTTCATCCCGATAACTGTTCAGCCCAGAAATGTCTGATATGTGTCGAGGATGTTCCCAGTACTACAGAAAAATTACGAAACACAACTGACTGGAATCTTTGTCGCGGTAGTTATCGTATCTGCTGTCGCTATTTCTGCTCGTATCACATGGCTAGTAAGACAAAAGAAAATCAAATCACGACGACAACAAAACTCTAGCGAAAATAAGAATAATATAGACGAGGGAGAGTATGACAGAGCGAATTTGAAAGTTCCAGGTAACTCTGATAAACAATGCACCGTTAATCTCACCGAACAGTCTGCTGATATGCATGTTTACGGACATCATCCTGGTGGTGGGGAAAATGGAACTGATGACTATGATCATCTTGGAGCCCTAAACGCTCAGCAAAAATCAAAACCGCTTGATGGCGTGTACAGTACAATGGCAGACGAGACTGATACATACAATGTATTATAAGCAATAGATATCGCTTACCTTGATAAATCCAGAGATAGATAACAAACAGCAGAAAGAAGAATCTAACAATTTGTACGGCAAGCTTTCACATGAGTACTAGCAAGACAGTACCTATAGTTTAAACGGTGTTGAGAAGCCTATAGTCCTGCCTCCATAGTGAAGTGGTTAAAGTCACTGACTTTAAACCACTGTAACCGCTCAATAAATTGGAAGTCATGGTTTCGAGCCCTGTTTCCGACCATGTCTCTTTATGTGAGAAAGGTGGCTGTTTTTTTACGGAGAATATGGGTCCGGTACTGGTTATTTCCAGGAACAATTGTTAGGTAAAAAATTACTGAACTACGGTTGAAACGGGCGTTAAACTCATACAACGCGACATATAAATCACAACTGTTATTTAAAGAAGACTTTTGAAAACAGCATCCGCTTAAGGCAAGTTGTCACTCAGATTCTGGTGTCAACATCATATGTACCACTCGGAATACAACAGATGATAGCGGCCTTACAGTTGAATTTTAATTACATAACTTTACTTGTTTTAAGGTAGCGATTATCACTTAAAATTTCTTCCCTAATAATTTTCAAAACAAAAAAGAGAACAAAGATTTAAGGCGCGGTAAATCTATTGATAACACTGGTTGTTGTTTTTCTTCTTTAAAAAAGAATGTTCTTGTTGTGTTTGGTAATTAATTTTGGGGCATTTTGATACAATACATGTATACGCATATAAGTTATGAATATCTACAAAAAAGATGGCATTTTAAAATTTCTTTAATACTTGAGAAACCATAGATCGATGGGTTGCGTAAACGGGTGTAAGAGTAGTTGAAAAAGGATAACTGAATTTAATCATAAAGCTACATGTCCTTTTTATGGTCACGTGATAATAAATGGTAATACATTGTAATTTGACAGCGGAGCTTATCTGAATCGATTGGATCTGGGGATTTTGCCCTTTTATACTTGCAAAATTCAAAGAACATTTTCTTCTTTAAGGAATATGTGACAAAATACCAGATGCATATTCGTTTAATGTCAAAGTTTATCGGAAAATCTGTGCACGTTTTTCCCGGTCATTTAGTCAGTACATTTGCCGCTGTCATAAGAAAGATTATATTCGTCTTTAAGATTTGTACCGACTATGAAAACAAAAGATGGGGTAGGGGCAGGGGTGGTTAGGGAACGGCTGTGTTAAAACAAAAAAAAACTCCTTTTGTTTCGAAGCGCGTGTAAAATCATTTTATTCAGAAACAGAAAATTTGCATTAATAGCAGGAAGATGGTAACTCTGTTATAATTTTAAAGTGAAACTGAGACAATTAAAAAGACAATACAACAATGACCATACTAAAATTAGCATTCACTTGTGTTAGTTTGATTTTTCAGTGTATTATTAATTATACATTTTTGAAATAATGGTAAATACTCGGAAAAGGAAGGAAGACATGCACGAGACACTTGAAAGACCTTGAATGTTTATTTACAATCTGTACCACGTTATTATTAATGAACGATTTTTAAAATATTAATTATTTATATAATTTTACTTGAAATTTAAATGAAGATCTAAGAAATTAGACTTTGTTAAAGTACTTTGGTGTGCTTCCCTCCTCACTAGTTTTTGAAAGCCAACATTTAACTAAAGTCAAATCTGTATGCAACTTCTTGACGAACTTAACAAAACATTCTCATTTTAAACCTGGCCTACGAAAGTATTCTAACGCCTACAGTCATCGATTAGTAAGTAGGATAGTTGATAGTCCATGAGAAAGTTTTAAACATGTATAGCACTCTAACATGAAAGCAACCCTCTGCGGCGAGTGTCCGTTGCTTCTAAGTGAACGGTCATATAGATATATTCCATTTCTATTTTTACTCATTTTAAGCGAAATTGTAAAATCATAATAAAAACATATTATAGAGTTTGGTCATATCTTATATTATTCATTTTATTACATTTAACACATGTTATACCAGTCAGTACAGGTAAATATATGTAATACATTTTATAACAGTTGGAACATTCTATGATGTAATGTTTTGTTTTAAATACCTAAATGAATACTAGGAATGTTGTGGTCAATGTTCTGAACAAATGATCCTGTATGTATTGTTTGTTTGTATTTATTGTTTTTCAAGGTACATTATATATAAACAGTTTTCATGCAATCTTTCTGTACAAATATTTCATTACCATTTGTCTTAGTTTAAGAGCACCTGCTAAAATGTGCATGCGATCCTTAACTAAAATATTCTATTGCTGTTAAGATAAAAGAGGCACACCCTAGACTGGCATCAGTCGTTAGAGTCGCTTCTAACAACTCTGCTTAATGTCGGCACTATTTTCATAGACCTTTTTATAATATCTCCTGTTTTTAAAACAAATACAAACTATACGCAATACTTCCATTGAAGGAATTATCAACGATGTCCATCGTTTAAGCTTATAAATGCAGTAATTACCAATAAAAGTATCAAAATGTAATGTGTTGCTATGCCTTTAAACTTCATTTATTGTTTTATATGTTTTGTAAATATACATTTTCTATATACAAGACTACGTTATTTCATGTTATTTTTTCCAATTTTAATCATTTTGCTGAAATAAATGCTAGTTTTAAGGTATGCTTTTTAATCGATTGTATATATTTTGTCAGTATTTTGACAATGTTATAGATTGTTGTAGACAGTAAGTACATGCATAATTTATGTAAGACTTAGTATAGCTTATAAGTCTTCTTTACAGGAATAAGCAAATTTATTGCAAAGCATCGTTAACGAACCGGAGTAATAGGTTTGTTTATTCCGGTAATGTGGACCCTATAATAGGCTAAAAGTTTGTCACATCTACAGATAATTTAACATTGAAATATAGAAATAAAATAAACGTACATTTGTAGGTGGGGTATCTATTTTTGACTTCGATTGTCAAAAAGAAACCACTATATTCAACAGAAATAAAACAGTGAGAACTGTGGTAATATTCATTTAGCTGTGTGATTTTTCTTAACATTCGGATGGTCACTTTGAAAGGCAATATTACATCAGGTGCAAGATCGCAAAGGGTATGGTTATATGATATTAAAAGATTGATATGCTTTAGCATATCAAGTGATACTAAAAAATTAAGTATCTGCCAACAGGAAAGTTATAAAATGACATACAAGTAATGCGGAAGACTTCCGAATCATGTTCAATACATATACATATACTTGGATATTTTACATGTATATCTATTATAACAAGAACGTTATGATTAAATCTTTCAATTCGAAATGACAACAAGGAAGATTTAATGAATTTCTTTAGAAGATAAAGAATTGCCATCACTAGCACATTAATTTCAAGTAGGTTTTGATACCAATGCGGATATTTGAAGAGACCACTTCAGTTTTAGTTTTAAATATACGCCAGCTTATTGTTTCAAGTAACATGTAAGTTTATGTCAAGTATAAAATTTTTACCATATCTAGTGCGTTGCATGTATTTTACGGTTACAGCTTGCAAGTTTTTTAAATGTTTCAGTGCAATTTTATGATTGATTGCATATTTCTAATAAGAGAGCACCTTTATATATTATTGTATATTATGTGTAAACTATGCTACAGTGTTTCATGATAAAACTATTTAAACTCAATAAACCAAGTCTGCTTTGAATATGCGTGTTAGTCGATATTCTAACCTCCACAACGGGACTCGATGATGTTCCACTTATAGCTCAAGCACATATAACTTGTCCGGAAGATATTCTTCAAAAAATGTTAATTGGTTTCATATTTGTATCGTAACCAAATGCGAGTAACGAATTTACAATCACCTCCAGTCAAGAGTCAATAATCCAATGAGAATGCACCGTTTGTTTCCTATTTCCACACAGGTTGATGTGGGGATGTACAGAGCGTTGGGTTTTTAAGCCGTAGGTTGCGGGTTCGAATCCCGTACCCTCAATAACCATTTTTTCTGCCCGAGTATAAACCTTAAGAAGCACTCATGGAAATAATTTCATACAGTAAACTCCATTGTACAACGACTCCGTGTATTGCTAAATTCCAGAGATAAAGCATAAATTTTCTGGGTCTGGTTTTTCCCGCCTTCTTTATTTAATATGAAACTGTTATATATAGATATAACAAATTCCGGATATAAGGAACACATTTAAGAACCCAGTACTGATGAACCTCAACTGCCATAATTATACATATATTATAATCAAAGTGTATTAAAACAATCACTTCATTAACATTTGTACATGTAAGTGGCTATTTTTGAAGCATCTCACTGGTTCGACTGTGTTGAAATACGTACTACCTGTCACAGTCACATGGAGTTTGGACCCCCATAAAATCATTTAAAAAAACCCGGACCCACTATCAAGCATATATATGTTCTTTAAAAACGTTTTATGGGGGTCAAAACTTCATGTGACTGTGCTTCCTGTCACTGTCGCGTCTTTACTACATATTTAAATTGCTCTGGGTTCAAATCCTGGTAGGACCAAATGTTTGTCTCCCTGGATTTACTTTTGCAGTTCAGTGGGAGATGCTTATGGCGTCAGGTGCTAGCATTGCTAGGCTTTGACTATTTTTAAACCAGAACTATCACTAAAGGTGATGAATACCCCCGAACACCCCACTGACCCAGTATATAAAATTTATATTATATTTGATGATTTAATTATTGAACCTGCACAACTTGAGGCTTCTGTGAAGTATAACCAAATTCTTACAAGGAGTTTTCGAGATTAAAAGAGCACAAGATTTTTACTATCTCAAGCCCCTGTGACCTTTGACCTAGTGTCCCGAAACATGGACCATGCACAAATAGGTATTGTACTTATCACTTCTGTGAAGAATCATCAAATTCTGACCAGGTTTTTTGGAGATTTAGTGTACACAAGATTCCGTCTACAGACGGACGGACGGACGGGTGGACGGACGGACAATCTGAATCCAGTATAACCTCCTCCCCTCCTCCCCCTTACACTTTGTGTTCGGGGGGTATAAAAAAAAAACAACTACAATGTTAGGCTAATTCATTCAGCTCATCGGTGTAACCAATGTTTTGGATCTGACATTTTTAAATGGAAGTGGCTGGGTTAGTTCCGGCTGCCTAAACTTTTGATCTAGGAAACATGTTCTATATTATCAAAATTACTATGATTTTATCAAAGGCTTAATCATAAGCTGATTCCTCTTTTTAACAATGAAATCCAGGAGAAAATAGGTACTGTCTAACAAATCTATTAAAACTGAAAATTTAACAGAGAAATGCAACAAGTGCACGAAGCTATTCTCGACTTCGCCGTGATGTCAGATTATTAGATCACATTAATTTATTTGTTCGGTAAAAGGTGAAAATGCAGTCTTTTTAGATCAATATGCAAGTTTAAATTAATTTCAAACAAAACAAAACGCATTTAACTTTGTACTGGAATATCACGGGATTAAAATGAACGACACAACATTTTTATGAACATTTTAAGTAAGTTTAGCAAGGTATATATTTGATAGATTTATGCTTTTTTCCTTACACAACTTCCAAGCACATGACACGAAATTAATCTGGTATCATTGGATTTCCAATATATTCAAGAATGAGCCCGCGTAACTCTGTATAAAATATGGAACCAGCTATCTAGCCAATGCCTATTTTTAGAGCTGTCAAACCTTAGTCTCTGAAAAAAGCGATCATCAGAAAAAAATCTTCCTGGCTTCAACATCGTATTTATTAGACCGCTGCAATGTATGCAAATAGAAAAAGTATCAGAGTATTGGTCCAAAATAAGAACGTGGTATATTTGTTGCCTTTATTTAGAAACAACGAACTCGGTCCTACATGTAAAATACAGAAAAAAAAACAGACATCGACAAAGTTGATGACAAACGAACAAAAGACGAAGTCTGAAATGATATGAACTGGTACTTCATAGCTGTACAAAACCCAACTTGATTGTACTAACTCCATTAAACGTATAGATTCGATATCAATTTGGAAAATTTTGGAATTCCAAACATTCGCCGCGGAACGTGTTTTAAAAAAATATATTTTCGTTGCATTAAACGTATTCAGCACTGTCCTCGTTGAGCACTTTTTTTTTAAGATGCCAGTAATATGTTTATTTTCAAGTGTGTGCCTTATTTCTAGTGGGTATCAGATGACCCGCATACGAATGCAAAAAAAAAATACCAATCAACTCATTTTCCTATGTCAAAAGAGACGACATTTCCGGCAAACATTTACAGATGATCATTAATGTCCAGGAGTGTCTTTCAATGCAATCGCTGCACTGTAGAAAAATGTGTAAGTATTCTTCATAAAAGGTGTCTACTTAGCACCAGCATGCGGGTTAGCAATGCATTTGGCAGAACTACACTAAAGGTAAAGTATACCTGCGTCACGGTTTTAACATTACACCAGCATGGACTTTGTTTCTTTTTTTGTGTTTGAAAACATTTGAGTGTTGCCATCCATATCATTATATATTTTTGCACTGTCGCTCTACGTGTTAATTTCCGACTAGTCGTTACACAAACCGTCGGACGTGTAAAATTGTTCATATAAGTTTGCTGCTTGAAAGAACATTAAATGGGTTATGCTGCATGGACAGTATTCATTGACATAACAAAAAAGCCATGATGACCCTTATACTCTCCTGAGAACCAACACGTGTTTGGATTTCAAACATTTTTGGAGCTTGTATGCATTATTTTCTGTTTGATCAGCGCTGATGAGAATGGATCCAATGAGAAAAGTTGATACTAGGAAAATAATTCATTCTTCATATGAAATGAGGATTAAAGCTGAACAAATTTCAACAGGACCTTTAATTTAGTAAAACATGAGATCTAAGATGACAGGACCCGAACATAAATATTGTTTATTCTGTTCAAGTAAATAGACAACGGTAATCGATCCATTTTCTCTTTTTTTTCTTCTTTTTTATTTTTTCTGGATAAAATTTACTAAGACCACATTTGGCACCATCAATAAATTATCTTTTTCTAGAATTCGCAGAAATTACAAATATCCGTACAGTCATATGCACTGAAGTCAAATTATGCAAAGAACAAACCTTCTGGCTATTGGCAATAATTATGGTGCTAGCTTAACTTTAACATTGTAAAAGTGAATTTTAAAATAGACTGAATCTTGTACGGTCTATAATCAGTATAAATAAACACATGCATTTTGTACAGTATTATTTCCCTTTAACCAAACGTGCAATTTCAATACATGTTCGTAAAATAGGATATTGTCTACACAACAGATGTAAGTTTTTCACCCTTTTGCAATTAGAAATTTAACCTTTTAAATATTCTAATGCTTAGTTCGATTTTCATATTTCAACGAAAGCATCGAAATCTGTTTTAACAAAACACTAGATCTATACATGTATCATCAAATAATAAAACGGACAGTGTGTTTGATTTATATTTCAGTGCTTTACACGTTTGTAGTCAGCGAGAGTCGTGCAACGACATTTACTTAATACATACTCTTGGCACAAGCTGGATGTTTCATTGTCAACCCTCGAGTTCTGGGAAAAATGACAGATCAGGTGGTAATCTAGTAATTGTGAAATGCAATACAAGTAGAAATCATTACGGTGTTACGATCTAACTGAAAGTATATGTACATTTGTACATGTACATTGTTTCCCCTGTGTGTCCTGAAGTGTACACTCGTTTGATCACAAACTATGGTTTACATGTACAATGTACATGTACATAACAAGTTTTGTATGATTGTTTTAAAAATATATTTTTAAAATTGATATAAGTCCAATCTTAAAAGATTCTTTGTTTGCTGCCTCCCGTCTTTATTCTGGAAAAGTAACTCGGCAGGTAGGTATAGCATTTCTTTTTTAAGAGACTTCGATGCACTAAAATCCCACATTACACGTATCAAACACCAGCCATTGCCTAACTAGATGATATAAAACGATTTTGTCCGACTTTCTAGTTCCAATACTATCAAAATCGTTTTTTCTTTATTATTTCTGCTTATAATACATTATAGTTAATTGATAATTAATAATAATCATTTAATATAATTATGAAGAAGGTGTGTATCCATACGGTTAATTCTGGATGAGATACACCCAAGTTCGAGTACCATTCAGGGTGCATTTTTCTCACTCTGTTAACGAACAAACGAAGGACTGTGACAGTTTAACATGGACGGTGACAGGCCAATTGCAATGTAGATATTTTACTAATTCTGGATTTTTGCAATAATAGTTGCCTACTAAAGCTCAAAATTTGGTCATGGGTTTTTATTCCCGCACAAAAGGTTTGAAAACTAGTACGGACACTTTTTTGCTCAATATAAATAAGCTTAGTGATCTCCAGAAGAAAAAGAAAATATAAGACATCCTCTTCCTCATTAGATATGAAGCTATTACAGCCAGATTCAAGGATTGTCTTAAACATACAGGGAAACCCGTAAGATCTAGAATGAATCTATACATGCAAACTTAATATGTTTTAACAGAAACATTTCATTGAACATGAAGCAAAAACAATCAGTTTGGATTAGAGCCTTAAACTGTTTTGCAATCAAAGACGTATCGATGGGCGATTTAAGTATAAAGTAATTAAGAAATAATTTAATAAAAATAGTCAGAATTTGAGTTAACAGAGATGAAAGTTATGCACAACGGAAGTGTGTTAGAAATCGCAGCAACACTACATTATTATTTTGAAGTTTTTCTCATCTTTACTTTTAGCTGTTCTTACCGACATTTACATTTTCTGTGCATCAATACATTTTTTTGCTTTAAGCAGATTTAGATAAATGTGACGCGCCGTGGGATTTTTCGTCCAAATGACATAGCGATCGATATCGGTAAAACGCTTGTAAAGCGTCACACGTGTTTTTGAACATTTTTGAGACAAATGCTACGGAAGTACGCACATTTTTAGCATATTTCGTGTTAGTCCACCAAAATGCACGTAAGGGTCCATTCATAGTAGCAACAGTCGACAATGTTTAGGCTAATAAAGACATGTTTACTTCTAAATTTAGAAATAAAGGTCATAAATCGATCGATACCCGCCAGGTGGCTTTTGAACTACATGTGCACTGAAAATTGTGTCAATTGTACGTGATGTTTTGAACTGTTTCTACGGTTGCTTGGACTAATTCGTGGAAGAAAGCACTTACGGTGAGTTTGGGTTCCTTTATTTAACTATATTATTTTCTGTCAGCTTTTTAAATTGATATTGTTTGCGGAATACGAAGCTTGGTGTGAAATCAAAACCGGAAGTTCATTAAGAATAACGAAAACGGCGGACTATTGACAGTTCGTCTGTTTGTCACAAATCCAGACAAATGCTGAAAGTATGTAGTTTATAACAAAAATGAGTCAGCTATCATTCGCTAGCACACTTCCGTACGAGGAAACCAAATATCTAAATCCTGATTTTGCGTCAGAATTGGACGAAATAGCAGAATTGTATTCCTATCCTGAGAATGATGTAGGTGGGCTATCGGTTTATTCCAGTGATGATGAAAACTTTGGAAACAGCAATGATGATGATGATGATGATGATAATTTTGATATTAATAATGAAAGTGACAATGATGATCAAATTAATAGCCAGGTTAATGAGAGTAATGTGTCTTTGTGTCCGGATTCCAGTTGCTTTGATAAGGAAAAAATTATGCAGGACACTTTCCGCACTAATTCATGCGGTTGTAAAGCACTGCATGATGGAAAGCCTTGTACAGCAGTCTTAAACTGGGAGGAGTTGATTGAGTATAGATTGTGTTCCCTTGAACGCTCCAAAGAAGAGCTTGAGATGCTGATCAAAGTGCAGCTGTTTCATCACCGCAGTTCTGGTGGCAAAACTTGTAGAAACAGAGATAGGGTGAAGCCCAGACAGGTGTATTATTTTGCCGGCTATAGGGTTTGTAGGGAGTTGTTTGCCTTTGCCCATGGCCTTCACCGCCAAACTGTTGATTCTATTGCTAGTTCTTTAGACAGTTTTGGCTTTGAACCAAGAAAGCATGGGAACCAAGGGAGGATGCCATCACATGCTATTACACTAGAAGAAACAAAATCAGTCAAAACCTTCATTTGTAATTATGCAACACAGTATGGTTTACCATTACCAGGACGTTTAGCTAGTTATCGCCAGGAAAAGGCAAAGCTTCTTCCAAGTGACAAAACTAAAAATGACATTTATGGTATTTATTGTAAGGCACTGGGAGCATCAGGCTCAGCAAGTGAAAACAGAATTGTGGGTTTAAGCAGTTTTAAGAAGATATGGTTAGATCAGTGTCCAAATATAGTAGTCATGAGGCCAGCAACAGATTTGTGCATTAAATGCCAGAAGTATGTTAAGCAAATTTCCAACAGTGTCAGGTTCAGTGAAGAAGAAAAAGAATTATTAACTACTCACTATGGTGAGCATGTTAATCATGTTAAGACACAAAGGGACAACTATCGGTATTTCTGCAAACAATCTGAAGAATGTTTCAGTCAGCTTCAGGAAGAATTCAAAGTGAGAGGTAAATTATCCGGCCCCTGACATTGCTATTAATATATGTATTGGTTGCATGCTTTCCTGTAAAAAAAGTTTTAGCAGTCTGACAAACTTTAAAAGACACAAAAGTAAAAGTATGTTGAAATTTCATTTTTCCTTAATATTTATGTGTAGTTTTTGTAAACACCTGGTGCTGGTGTGTACATGGTATTAGTACACCTATAAATTATACAGTCTTTAGTAGCAACATGTTATTCAATACATTACAAGCACCATATGACATAGGTTTTACCTATAGAACTTAGAAGTACTGCCAGATTGGCTTAAATAAATCATGATTTGGTAGAGTGTCTGATTTGCAAGCAGAAGGTTGTAGGCTTAAGTGTCTTATTAGACTGCACTGATGTCCAATCTTGTTACACAAACTTGCTTTGAACAGTACACGTACATGTATGTACTGATGTAGCAGTTGTTTCTGTTACAGCCACATAACTGACCTGTAGAACTAAGCATGTTTCATACTTTTGGTATTAGAATTATGTTCAGTGAGATAAGGGACTATCAGAGTATGTCAGTGTACTTGTCTTTTTTCAGGACAAGCTCCATGCAGCCAAGATGTTACACTGCACTATAGTTTTGACTATGCTCAGCAGGTATTCTACCCCCACTATGCACAACAGGTACATAATTATACACAGTATGTTGTCATAAAACATTGAAGAACAAAATACTTTGTAGTTTCAAGTAGAAACAGACGTGACAGTTACATCCTTTTTAGTTAATTCTAAGACCAGTCAGTAAAAGCATTTATCGTCACATTATCTTAAACATGTATGGCTTATTGTTTATACATGTACATAGGACATAATAAGGACACATGTGGTGAATATATTGATACGGTAATAACAAACATTTAATTAAAAGATGGTTCTTACTGATCAACCATATAATCATATACTGATTTGAAGCAATAAGAACTGTACATGTATGTTGTTAATTTTACCTCAGTATTAAATGAAAATTGGATAGTACAGTTGTGTGTATATAATGTATGCTGCTACATCATGACAAAATGTTATCCATCCTATTTACAGGTTGGCTCTTTGTACTTTAAAACACCAAGGAAATGTCAGTGTTTTGGAGTGGCATGTGAGGCATCAGGTAAGGGAACATGTACTGTAAATGCAGTGTTTAACATAATTAAATTTTGTAAACATTCAAACCTAAAGTTATACCAAAAATGACATTATTTTCTTTTTGCAAATAGACACTGTTCTTGATATATAATTTTCGATATAACATAGAGTACAAATACAAATGTAGTAATAAACAGTACATTAAAGTATATATCCCTAGGTGTATCGTACTAATTAAGACATATTTGGCTTTCCATATAACCAATGTCAGTTATCGTACGTATATGAGTTTAAAGGAAATATCGATAGCTCAAGAATACTAAAAAATCAGACATCTGAGGCAAATGATGACACTTTTAGACAACATTGGAAACAACCTTAGACACGATGTAACAGGTTTGAACATTTTCGTTCGCTTACAGTCGTGGCATATATGCTTGGACTGTTTTTATAGACAAAAAGCAGACACGTCGTGTTCAAACCCAGTTAAATTGACATCCTAATATACCTGACCAGCGCTTTCGCACTCGCACTCGCACTCGCACTCGCACTCGCACATGTAAATGTAAACGTACAACGCACAACTGTCTAATTTTGGGGGTGATCTTAAACGATTCTAGTATCACATGAAATCTTGGTTACGTTCTTATTAAAAAATCTTCATCATTATATAATTACCATTCACCATTATCCTGACAATAATCATTACCATAGTGTACGATGGAACTAATACAAAGTTGAACATTAACACCATCATTACAATCATCATGAAGAGATTCATCCTTGCATTCATCAGTTATGAGTTTAATTTAAACCGTCGTTTTCATAATAGTCATTGTCCCATCAGCATCAGTGGTGCCATCATAACAATAAAACAACTAACGACGCCAAAACCAAGTTTTAATGGTGCCTGTAGGAAAGATGGAATTAGAAAAAATCACCCAGTGACCTTGACCAAAAAAGGTAGCCAGTGATATAACAAAAACATGATAATTTAAAAAAAACCAATGACATTTATCCCTCCACCCACGCAAAAAAGATACTATTTAGAATTTTAAAACAATCTATCTTTGGTAACAGAGACCTTGACCTTGACCATAGTTACCCAAAATGCAAGCCCAAGCTTCTCTACGCAAGCTACCTACATAACGATTTTCATTGTAATTCGACACTCCTAACTCGAGTTATTGAACGGAAACGATTTGTCTAATTTTAGTAACAGTGATATTGACCTTGAGCCTAGCGACTCCAAATGCAATCGCAACCTTCCTATTTACGCAAGTTACCTACACACCAAGTTTCATTTACAATTGGTCACTCTTAACTAAAGTTATTGAGCGGAAACCAAATGTTTGACGACGGCCCGACCACCCGACAAACATTTTGACATCACCATTCTTATAACCAGGTTTAAAGAAAAAAACCTGATTAATAATAATTATAATAATAAGAATAATAAGAATAATAATAATAATGCCTCCATATAAAGACTCTCAAATAAACGGCCTCTAAATGAACGAAGGATGTGCAAATAACTTATCAAACGCATTTGTTACTGCAAAGTAATTGTTGAACATGCAGTAACACGATCTGGAGACACCCACATGATAACTGACCATTAATTGATCACATTTACAGTGGCATGCTTGTCCGTCGTAAATAACTAAATTTGACATAATAATAAATATACGAGAGCCTTTAGTTTGTATTATTGTTCTTACTTGAGATGGCCCCTCAATACATAGTTCAAATACAGATTACGTTTACATTTACATGTACGTTTACTGTTAAGCTGGTCAGGTCTAAGCTGGTCCGATATTCTCTAACAAAAAAACAAAAATAATATCAAACAGGGAATGCCACGTACCAAAAACGCAGCCTCCCCAAAACGAGCCCCACAGCACCCAGAAGTGCACACCACCAACACACACACACACACACACACACACACACACACACACACACACACACACACACACACACACACACACACACACACACACACACACACACACACACACACACACACACACACACACACACACACACACACACACACACACAAAACTGTATATCAACTACAAAAGTTGTACTAATTAAAGTGATGTAAAATATTTTATATATATTCAACGTGATCGTCACAGTTTTAAGAAAAACATTTATCGCTGATTTAAACTCATTGAAAATTACAAAAAGTAAAAAAGAAAAACCTTGTCAAGACCTCTTTAGCTCTTTTCAGCGAGTGACCTTCGTTTAAAAGTTTGACTGTACAATATCATTGTTGAAACAATTAATAATCAAGTACTGTCGTAAACCATCATTGACAATAGTAGCCTCCTTTAAAATGCACATCACAAAAACGTTTTAAACTGACGCTTCATGTTCTTAAAGGTAGATCTATTTAATATCTCAGACCTGTTCATTTTCGTTTTGCAGCTGATCACTTTAAGCATGATTACAACGGTGTTTGTGTTCATTTTGTGTCATACTGTAAATGGATTATCTAGATGGAATCATTCAGATGCTAGAGAACAGTGCAAGGACCACGGGGTACTTATTTCGTATCAAGATATCATTGGAAATAATAAGCGAGATGGTTTGATGCTATCTCTGAATGACACTGACTCAGCCTGGATATCAGGATACACTAACTTTTCAAGCTTTATAAGCTGGTTCGGATGCTTCTTTAGAACCGTTACAGACCACTCCGGATATAAACGAGAAATCATAACCAGAAATAGCATACACAAATGTTTACAATATTGTAAGTATACTGCTAGTACTGTGAAAATGATTGGACTACAGGCAGACTCGTGTTACTGTTTACCGAACATAAATTTCTTGCAAAAATTGGCAGACAATGCCTGTAGCCCACAGTTAATGGAACCGGACTTTTATTATCACAGTGACGTTCTATCAAGCTTGCAAAACATCAATGTGTATACAATCATTAATCAGAGAAAACTAACCTGGTATGAAAATTCACCAAGCGACTTTGGACAATGTGTCTATGTAAGAAAAGTTGACAGCGGTGTACAGTATGATACACAGTCATGTATCAGAGACGCAGACGGTTTTATATGTGGACACAGTGAGAAAAATGACATAGATGATAATTGTTATCAGAACAACAATGGTGCACCTCAATACTGTATTGTTAAAACATCTTCCAATTGGCTTCATTCCGTTGATCAATGCAAGAATTATTCGAGAAAACTCATCAGCGAATATAATAAAAAAATTCATCAATACCTATCAGCAAATAAAACTTACTGGATTGGTATATTTCGTAGTTATGAAGTATTAAGTGAACCTTTGCCACAATCCGAATGCTTAACGGTTACAAAAGTCAAAAATGACTTTATTGTTCATCCCGATAACTGTTCAGCCCAGAAATGTCTGATATGTGTCGAGAATGTTCCCGGTACTACAGAAAAAATAAACAAAACACAACTGACTGGAATCTTTGTCGCGGTAGGTATCTTATCTGCTGTGGCTATTTCTGCTCTTATCATCTGGTTAGTAAGACAAAAGAAAATCAATTCACGACGACAACAAAGCTCTAGGGAAAATAAGAATAATATAGACGAGGAAGATTATGCTACTATTGATGAAAACGAAACAAAATCACCGAAGGCGTCTAAAATGCCGAAATCATTTCATTCAAACAACAAGACAACAGAAAAATCCCAACTAGGATCTAGACTCGAAAATAATCTAGACGACTGTGAATATGACAGAGTGAATTTGAAAGTTCCAGGTAACTCCGATAACCAATGCACCGTTAATCTCACTGAACAGTCTGCTGATATGCATGTTTACGGACATCATCCTGGTGGTGTGGATATTGTAACTGGTAACTATGATCATCTTGGAGCCCTGAACGCTCAGCAAAAACCAAAGCCACTTGATGGCGTGTACAGTACAATGGCAGACGAGATTGATACATACAATGTATTAAAAGCTGAAGATGTCGCTAATCAAGATAAATCCAGAGATAACAAACAGCAGAAAGAAGAGGCTAACAATTTGTACGACAAGTTAAAGGATTAGCAGAAAGACAGAAGCTATATTTTTATCAAGAACTTTTCTCACTTTGATAAGGACTATTTGATAAAATAACAGATAATGTCTAAGTTAATCGGAAAATCTGTTCCCCTTTTTTCAGTCATTTAGTTAGGCAAATGAGGATTCTATTCGTTTTTGAGATTTTGACAGACTATTTGAACATAAGATGGTGGGGGATGAGAGAACGGCTGTGATTAAACAAAAATCTAGTCCTCTTTTGAAACGGGTGCAAAATCTTATTTTATTCAGAAACAGATAAGACGTATTAAAAGGGAGGGAGATGGTAACTCAGTTATAACTGTAAAGTCCCACGATCTTTTTGAATTTACTGATATAGTAAAATTAATTTACTGATACGAAAATGATGAACCACGTTCTATTCACTCTAAAACAATGTCGACTCGTTTTGGGGAGGCTGCGTTTTTGGTACGTGCATTCCCTGTTTGATATTATTTTTGTTTTCTTTCTCGGTAAAATAAGAGCTACTTGTAAATGTGATCCTGGGACTTTAAAGTGAAACAAGGAAAAAGCAATACAACAATGACAACACTGAAATTAGCAGCCACTTGTGTTAGGTTGATTTTATAGTGTAATATGAATTATACATTATTGAAATAATTGCAAATACTCGGAAAAGGAACGAAAACATGCAATTTCCTGGTAGTGAAACACTTGAAAGACCTTTAATGATTATATAGAATCTGTATCGAACGATTTTTTTTCAATATCAATTATTTATATACTTTTACTTGCAATTTGAATGATTTGAAGACCTAAGTAATTAGTTTTTGTTAAAGCATTTTGTTGTGTTTCCCCCTCACTATTTTTGAACATTTAACAAAAGTCATATTTTAATTGTACATGTATGCAACGTCCGGACGAACTTAACGAAACATCTTCATTTTAACCTGGCTTACGGAAGTACTCCAAAGCCTACAGTCAACTATTTGTAAGTAGAATGACAACATGTTAAGCACCCTAATATGAAAGCAACCACCTGCGGCCATTGTCCCTTGCTTCTAACTGAACTGTCAGTATAGATATATTCCATTTCAATTCAGAAATAACCAGTAAAATTACTAAAATGAGATGTGTTGCTTTGACTTGTAACCTACATTTATGTTTTTATATGTTTTGTAAATATACATCTTTTATATACTAGATTAAGTTATGTAATGTACATTTCTCCAATTGTAATTGTTTATGTCATTTAAGGTATGCCTTTTTATTGATTATTTGTATTTTGTCAGTGATTTTGATCATTTTAGTGTTTGTTATATACAGATAGTACATGCATAATTTCTCTGTATCAAAGTGTAAGTATAGTTTATAAGTCTTCTTTACAGGAACAAGCAAATATTGAAAGGGAGCGTTAACGAACCGGAGCAATAAGTGTGTTTCTTCCGGTAATGTGGACCCTATATAAGCATAACAGTTTGTTTCATCTACAGATAACTTTTACATTGAAATATAGAAATGAAAATAAACGTAAAATTGTAGGTGGTGTATCTTTTTTTGACTGAGATTGTAAAAAAAACCCTATAGTCAACAGAAATAAAACAGTGATAAATGTGGTAATATTCATTTGCTGTTTTCTTTACATTCGAATGGTCACACCAGGTGCAAGATCTCAAAGGGTTTGGGGTTTTATGATATTAAGACGTTGATACTCTTAAGCATAAGTTAAGTGATACGTGAAATAAGAGGTTGATATTCTTTAGTATATTAAGTGATACTTAAAGATTAAGTATCTGTTAACAGGAAAGTTATAAAATGACATACAAGTAATGAGGAAGACTTCCGAATCATATTCAATACATATACATATACTTGAATATCTTACATGTTTATATGTTATAAAAAGAAAATGATTTCTCTAGATGACAAACAATTGCAATCATTGACACTTAAATTTCAAGTAGGTATTCGTACAAATGCAGATATTTCCAGAGATCACTTGAGTTTTAGTTTTAATTGTACGCTAGCTTATTGTTTAAAGTAGCGTATAAGTTATGTCAAGTATATAATTACCATATATCCTTTGAACACCTGTAACGTAATAAACCGTATACGCGGGTTAAGACAGGTTTGGCCTTCCATAGAAGTGACAGTGACCGTATGGAACACGTTTTGTCTGTATGAATTTAAGGCTATGCCGACAGCTCCTGAATGTTGAAAACTCAGACGTCCGAGGCAAATGCAGACACTTAAAGACGACCTTGAAAATGACCTTGGACACAATTTTACCAGCTTTGAAAATTTTCATTTTACCAACGTTCGCGTACTGGCCCCTGTGGGATAGTGTTTTGAACGCGTGCAAATATTTTTCACAGACATAAAGCAGACATGCCGTACTCAAACCTAGTTATATTGACATCTTATGAGAACGCTTGAAATTGACCTCTCGTTAGCAAAAAAAAAAAAAAGAAGTCCATGCGCAGGTTAGCAGACAGGGTGACCCCTGCGCGTGACCTCTGTAGGTGGGCCAATGGAAATTTTACTTTCATGTTACAGCTCAATCTATTTGCTGACGTATACAACACGCGCAGTAAACCGAAAGTAGCCATAACGTGATGTACAGTGTTTACAAAAACGCATGAATGTCTGTCGAGTGTGTAAAAAGTATGCCGGTGTGCAAAGGATATAAATGCGTTGCATGTATTATTTTTACTGTAAAATCTTGCCTGTTTTTTTTAAATTGTTTTATTGCAGTAATCGAAATAAAGAACAGTAGGCGGACGAAATGCCACGCCTGATCACCTCTCGGTCGATAGAATTTCATAATGTAACGAGCGACAGATAATACTTTAATATTTATTAATATTGCATTGCGAGTTACCGGAATAGACTATAAACTTTAAGTATCGATTAGATGAATATATAACTTGACTTTTCCAGGACGCTAATCAAAGACAAAGTAACAAGAAACCTTACATTATAGCTTACATGTATCACTATAACTAGAGTACTTTTAATATTAAACAGTTTTGAAAACAAAGAGCACCAAGTGTCTGTCTGTGATATAAGATAAAAGCCACACCACCGAGCACATGTTTGTATATTTTGATCTATTTTCAATTGTTTTCAAACGGAAAAAGAGTTACAAACACACGGATGATACACGTTATACTACTACATATCCGCTTGGAATCAACCTCAATGGCCGTGGTTAACATTCAGGTACTTTTGCGTCCATAGGCTCGTGGAAATATATACGCACTGTGGTGCTCCAACATCACAGATGCTTGTGGTATGGACTCGCCATCCAATCTATACTTGTCCCAAGTTGTACGGAAAGTATATAAATACAAGATGTGAAACAACTGAAAACTCCAATCGCATATTTAAGGCATTCGTGTAAATAAGGAATAACTAACCGGTTTTTCCGATGCAAAACAATATTCTGAATAAAATCCCACTCCAAATCGCATCAAATACGGTTGAAGAGAATTTCGAGGAAAAACACTTCTGTCACTTGCGCACAAATCAGATTTAGTATATACATGACGTTATAAAAACAGGTTCCCCGCATCGCAGTTTATGAAATAGCGTGCGCGGGGTACCATTACGTTTACAACGGGGATTTTGTCTTGTTGGAATGCTATATATAACGGTCAATTTTAAAGCAGATTTATAAATAAAACGACTTGTTACATTTTTATTGCCTAAAGTTTTCGAATCGTTACTATTTTTAGAAACAGTATAGGTGAGATGTGATAGAGGAAATCGATTTGTTTCAAATCTTGTATTTATATACAGTGTCACTATAAACATGTGATCAGTAGGTAAGTAGAATAAGGACTTGCTTTTGTAATTGGTTAGCTAACACGCAGTTGTAGGATGTATATAAAGTACTGCAGTGAGCAGGGGCGACGGTCAGGCCTAAGGGAATGAGGTCCAGACCCAAAGCATCTGTGTCCAATATCTCTTGATACAGCTTATACATTATTACAGCATCCTGTAATTAAACAAACTTCAAACAACAGTAACCTTTAAAACTAAATACAACTAGTAGAAATAAATATAAACAAACGTTAATGAGGAATATAGAAGAACATATACCATTAATTACTCTTCAACAACTTGTAACAAATACTTTATTCTGGGGTGTGGCTGGTGGGTAAACAAACGTTAATGAGGAATATAGAAGAACATATACCATTAATTACTCTTCAACAACTTGTAACAAATACTTTATTCTGGTGTGTGGCTGGTGGGTATTTTCTTGTGTATACTCGGCGTGTCGATACTTGACTGAGAAGTTTGCTGTTGTTTGTTTAATTGTGCTTATTGGGTCCACCATCCTCTAAAGAGGCTATAGTCGGTACGACCCGTTGAGAATTTTGCACGGGGATCTGTCTGTTTATATAGTTCAACTAACTGTATCCCGGGTTAATATATAAGTGCAGTGGTAAAACCGGAAAACAGCACGGTTTAAGTACATGTAAAGTAACAATAAAATACGAGGGT
The DNA here is from genome assembly GCA_022818135.1 of Saxidomus purpurata. Lineage (NCBI taxonomy): Eukaryota > Metazoa > Mollusca > Bivalvia > Venerida > Veneridae > Saxidomus > Saxidomus purpurata. The sequence continues at coordinate 4,754,237 of JAFMSR010000016.1, forward strand.
GACCATTTGCCAAGCAACGGACTAAAGTACAACAATACATACATTAACCGATAAACAATTATTTCTCCTTAAATTATTTTTATGCAGAAAATAATTACTATTATGTATAATTTTATAATTTATTACATATTTCTTATTGGAGGGCACCTTTATACAGTAAACAATTTTTCTAATGCTACCAGTAGCCTTTTCGCTGTAGCTTTAAAACGACACAAGATAATGAGATTAAATTTTCAGGGCAACTAAATTAAAATAAAAAAGTTAAAAAACACACCCTAGGAACAAAATTAAAAGCAAAAAATGTTACCAGTTGTAGCTTTTGTAATGTCTTTGAGGTACACCACGATATCGAAATTCGCAAAGTTTGCCAAAAATTCAATTGATAAAACTAGAAAGTTAACGTCCACTGGTTTACTAAGTTTCTAAGAGTGTTACCAATACAAAATTCAATGGATTTTAAAAGTAGGTATGTATTATATTCGTTTTAATAATAGTTAACTAAACGCATTTGATAAAACGTAACAAACTGTAACAGTATTGGTAGAATGTTAAGCATGTTTACAGCTAGAGAGGAAGTTGTGCGACATGCGCTGATCCTGACTCAAGCACATGCCCTAATCATTCTGTAAGTGAAGAATGCAATGGACCTAAGAATGCTTTCGCGTAACTTTCAAGATTATAATGTTAATTCATTCTGACACCAGCAGTATTTGTTTTCAATGATAACCCGAAACAAATTCTGAAAGAATCCCCGCCTAATGACGAACTTGATCGAAGAATTATACAGACAAACATCTTCACCAAGTTTTGTGAAGATCAAATGAAAACAGTTCGACTTAGAGGGCGGACACGGTGAATTTGGTCAATTTGCATAAATCAAGGGCCATAATCCAAAAGTGCCTAATTCGATTTAACTGGTTATCGAATTTGGCCGAGATATTATGCCGAAAAACATTTTGATTAAGTTCGGTGAAGATCCGATAAAAACTGTTCGACTTAGAGAGCGGAAGCGTTGACGCCCGCCGCCCGCCACGGGTGTTCTTTTAATACGTCCCTTCTTGCGCATAAAAAGCTACAGGAAGAAACGTTGTTAAGTGTATACTATTGTATATTATTTGTTAACCATCCTGCAATGTTTCATGATAAAACTATTTAGCGCAATAAACCAAGTCTGCTTTGAAAATGCGTGTTAGTCGATATTCTAACTTCCACAGTGTGATTCAATACTGCTCCACTTATAGCTGAAACAAAGATAACTTGTCCGGAAGATATTCTGCAACAAAAGTTATATTTGTATCGTTTAAAATACGAGTAACGAATTTTACAATTATCTCCAGTCAAGAGTCAATGAGTATGTACCGTTTGTTTCCTTTCATCCATACAGCCGCTTAGTGTTGGGATGCACAGAACATTTGGTTTTCATTAGGCCATAGGTCGCGGGTTCAAATCCCATCATCGGAATTTGACTTGTACCCTCAACAGCCCTTTTGTCTGCACGAGAACAAACACCAGGAACCACTCATTGAAAGGTTTTCATACAGTAAACTCCAAGTGCAACGACTCCAGATATACAAAATAAATTTGTCTGGGCCCGACCCTCCCCCATCTTTATTTCATATGTATCTGCTTTATATATATAGATATAACAAATTTTGGATACAAGGAACACATTTAAGAACCTAGAACTGATGAACCTCAACTGCCATAATTTTACATATATTAGAATTAAGTGTATTAAAACAATCACTTCATTTACATTTGTAAGTTGCTATGTTTAAAGTATCCCACGGGTTTGACTGTACGTACTACCAGTCACAGTCACATTGAGTTTGGACCCCCATAAAATCATTTTAAAAAACACACCGGACCCACTATCAAGCATATATATGTTCTTTAAAAACGTTTTATGGGGGTCCAAATTTCATGTGACTGTGCCTCCTGTCCCTGTATCGTCTTTACTACATATTAAAATTTCTCTGGGGTCAAATCCTTGTAGGACCAAATTTAAGGTTTTTCTCTGGATTTACTTTTGCAGTTCATTGGGAGATGCTTATGGCGTCAGGTGCTAGCATTGCTACGCTGATTATTTTTAAACTAGACCTATCACTGAAGGTGGTGGATACCCCTGAACACCCACTGACCCAGTATATAAAATTTATGAAATATTTGATGATTAAATTATTGACCCTGAACAACTTAAAGCTTCTGTGAAGTATAATCAATTTCTGACAAGGAGTTTTCGAGATTAAAAGCGCACAAGATTTTACTATCTCAATTCCTGTGACCTTTGACCTTGTGAACCGAAACATGGACCATGCACAACTAGGAATTGTTTTTATCACTTTTGTGAAGTATCATTCAATTCTGACCAGAGGTTTTGGAGATTTAGCGTCCACAATATTTTACTATCCCAAGCTCCTGTACTTATCACTTGTGCCAAGAATCATCAAATTCTGTGCAGGGTTTTCGGAGATTTAGTGTCCACAAGATTCCGTCTACAGACAGACGGACGGACCAATACCAAAACCAATACAGACATTGACAAAGAGAGACGGACAGACGGACAGACAAGCTGAATCCAGTATACTCCCCTCCCCTTACAATTTTCACCGAGAAATGCAACAAGTGCACGAAGCAATTCTCGACTTCGCCGTGATGTTAGATTATTACATCACATTAATTTGTTTGTTCGGTAAAATGTGAAAACGCAGTCTTTTTTTAGATCAATATGCAAGTTCATTTCAAACAAAACCAAACGCTTTTAACTTTGCACTGGAATGTCACGGGATTAAAATGAACGACACAACATTTTTATGAAGATTTTAAATAAGTTTAGCAAAGTATGTAGTTGATAGATTTATGTTTTTTTCCTTACAAACTTCCAAGCACATGACTCGAAATCTGGTATCATCGGAACTGCAATTTATTCAAGAATCAACCCGCGTAACTCTGTATAAAATATGGCTCTCTAGCCACTGCCTATTTTTAGAGTTGTCAAACCTTAGTCTCTGACAAAAAAGCGCCCATCAGAAAAAAATCTTGCTTGCTTCAACATCGTATTTGTTAGACCGCTGCAATGTATACAAATGGAAATAGTATCAGAGTATTGGTCCAAAATAAGAACGCGGTCTATTTGTTGCCTTTTTTTAGAAACAACGAACTCGGTCCCAAAATACAGAAAAACCAATACAGACATTGACAAAATAGATGATAAACGAACAAAAGACGAAGTCTGAAATGATATGAACGTGTACTGTATAGCTGTTTATAACCCAATAACTAACTCGATTAAACGTATAGATTCGATATCAATTTAGAAAATGTTTGAATAACAAAAATTAGCTGGAAAATATATATTTCTGTGGCATTATAAGGTATTAAACGTATTGTCCTCGTTGAGCACCGATTTTTCAATATGTTTAAATAAAGATGCCAGCAATATGTTTATTTTCAAGTTTGTGCCTTATTTTTAGTGGGTATAAGATGACCCGCAAACGAATGCAAAAAAGAAACACCAACCAACTCATTCTCCTCTGTCAGAAGAGACGACATTTTCGGCAAACCGTTATAGATGATCATAAATGTCCAGATGTGTCTTTAAATACAATCGCTGCACAGTAGAAGAATGTGTAAGTATTCTTCATAAAGGTGTCAACTTAGCACCAGCATGCGTGTTAGCAATGACTTTGGCAGAACTTCACTAAAGGTAAAGTATACCTGCGTCACGGTTTAACATTACATCAGCATGGACTTTGGTTCTTTTTTGTATGTTTGAACATATTTGAGTGTTACCATTCCGTATCATTAAATATTGTTGCACTGTTTTTCTGAACTTAATTTCCAACTAGTCGTTACACAAACCGACGGCCGTGTAAAATTGTTCATATAACTTGGCTGCTTGAAAGAACATTAAATAGGTTATGCTGCATTGACAGCATGCATTGACATAACAAAAAAGCTATGACGACCCTTAATCTCACATGAGAACCAACACGTATTTGAACTTCAAACATTTATGGAGCTTGTATGCATTATTTTCTGTTTTATCAACACTGATGAGAATGGATACAGTGAGAAAAGTTAATCCAAGAGAGTAATTCATTCTTATATGAAATAAGGATTAAAGCTGAACATACTGCAACAGTACCTTTAATTTAGTAAAACATGAGTTTTAACATGACAGGACCCGAACATAACTATTGTTTATTCTAATCAAGTAAATAGACAAAGGTAATCGGTCCATTTTCTCTTCTGTTTTTCTCTCTATTTTATTATTTCAAGATAAAATTTACTAAGACCGCATTTGGCAGCATAAATAAATACTCTTTTCTTCTAGAATTCGCAGAAATGACATATATCCGTACAATCACATGCACTAAAGCCAAGCTATGCAAAGAACAAACCTTCTGGCTATTCGCAGATTAACTTTAACACCCTATTGTCTTGATTTAGCTCCGACCATGTTTATTTGTCAAAATGAGTCTAGTGTTACATGTAGATAGCATTGTAGATGATTATATCTTTTTGTAAACCTATACTTTACCTTTTGTGTAGTTCTACCAAATTCGTTGCAATATTTTATAATCAAAAATTGTTTCAAACATTTAAGTCGCGCTGACCAGTAAAATTTTAAATAGACAGAAACTTGCACGGTTATAATCAGTATGAATAAACCCAATGCATTTTGCATACTATTGTTTCCCTTTCAACCAAACGCACAACTGTGATGCATGTTTTGTCTACACAACAAATGTACGTTTTCACCCTTTAGCAAAATATCCTAATACTTAGTTCGATTTTCAAATTTCAACGAAAGTATCGAAATATGTTTTGACAGATACTAGGCCTATTTCATCAAATGATAAAACAGATAGTGTGTTTGATTTATATTTCAGTGCTATACTGTACGTATTGCTAGTCAGCGACATGTACGTAATACATACTGTTGGCTATGGCACAGTCATGTAAGCAAAAGCCGATATTTTTTCATTGTAAACCCTCGAGTTATGTGAAAGGTGACACAGCAGGTGGTAATCTAGTACTAGTATTGTGAAATGCAATGTAAGCAGAACTCATTACGGTTTTACTATCTGATTGAATTATACGGACATTGTTTACCCCGAGTGTCCTGATGCGTTCACCCGTTTGATTGGATCACGAACCATGGTTTATAATGTATATTACAAGTGTTGTTTAAACATTCAATTCATTTAAATTCATAAAATTAAAGTCATGAAATTCTAATCTTAAAATATTCTTTCTTTGTTGCCTCCTGTTTCTATTATGGAAAGGTCAGTCTGCAGGTATGGAATTTATTGAGACTGCGATGCACTCAAATCCACTTTACCCGTATCAAACGACAATTTTTTTTTCAAATTTAACAGAAGTTCAAACATAATAAACACAAATTTCATTGCTTCAAATTGTATCATACGAAAGCCTATTATACGAAAGCCTATTAATAACGCGAAAATAACTGTACATGGCGGAACTTATTTTACAAGCGCGTAAATAGGTAGAAATCTGCAGGGACAAGGTCAGTGGAGTAAAGGGCATATTCCAGCATTTGGAAGCCAATTGCGTTTTGCTGGATAGGCCGTCTTTGAAACCGTTTTAATGTGTATGTGATAAAGATACTAGTATATAATTTTATTAATATACTAATCGTGTCATGCCAAGTTATGAGACGATTTACTCTTAAGTTAAGTCTAAGCAGTAATCGATTTATATATACCTAAAAAGGCGTTATTACGACTTTATTTCGTGTTATTAAGACGTTTTTCGTGTTACTACGCCTTTTTCGCATTATTATCTCTTTTTCTCGCGTACAAACGCCTTTTACTAGCGTTAATACGCCTTTGTTTAGCGTTATTAAGCCTTTATTTTGCTTTATTACACCTTTATTTTCCGCGTTAAAACGCCTTTATTTTCGCGTTTCTACGCCTTTTTTCGCATTATTACGCATTTCCTTTGCGTTATTATGTTATAAGTTTTCATTTTATATTGTTTATTCTAACACAAGCGGCTGCTTTTCATATATAAACATACATAGGGAGGAGCCTGTATTTTATTTTACGATAAAATACAGCACGTTTTTCCAAGGACGACGTGCCTTAAATGACGTAATGACGTGACGTATGTAAACAAGCGTCCAATCTTATCTCGCGTTTAAAGGTTACACTGATGCACTACTACGCGTTAAATAAAGTTCGGGATATTGTTCAAAGAGAATAACGTGTTAGAATCGAAATAATAAATTGTTCCCTGTATTTTATCGTTGAATAAAATTCAGTCAGTTATTTGAATGCGAAAAATTAAAAAGGAAGTTTTAATTTAATATTGATATAGTATAATTATTATTTCAAAATAAACAATTTATAATTAAGTACTGTCTGTCCCACAATATGGGTCCTCTCAACGGCACACAACAAAATCTATAACTGACACGTCTTGATAATTACAAGTACGTCATGTCTCAGATTTCTACATATCCCTTTTGTAGTTTATCATTTTAAACATGATTAGGACATATATCTTTTCATTTTGTGTCATATTGTAGATGGGATCTCCACCTGGAATCATTCCTATGCCGAGGAACATTGTTAAGACCGCGGAGGTCTTATTTCGTATAAAGATGTAGCAGAAAATATAAAAACTGGTGGCGATATCCTATCCCTGAATGAAAATGAATCAACCTGGATATCAGGATATATTAAATTTTCAGAATTTGTAAGCTGGCACGGATGCTTTTCTGCAACTGATACAGGGTCAAACAAATATAAATGGAATTTAACAAAGAATAACATATATTAATGTCTAAAACAGTGTGAAAAAACAAAAGAAACTGAATTTACGGAAATTGGACTTTATAAAAGTTGGTGTTACTGTTTGTCGCATACATGTACTAGTTACCAAAAATGGAAGACACTGGCGATCAATGTCGACCACAGATGATGGAAAAGGACTATGTTTTTGACAGTGACAATTGGAATAGCTCTCAGAACATAAATGTGTATTCAATCGTCAGTCAGAAAAGATTAAACTGGTATACAAAGTCATCGACGTATTTTGGGTAGTGCGTCTATGTAAGGAAAATTGACGGCGATGTACAGTATGCAACGCAACCATGCATAAGAGAAACAGATAGATTTGTATGTGCGCAGAGTGTTACTGGCATTTGGGATAACAACTGTTATAAGAAACACAAAGGTACAACTCGTTCCTGTATTGTAACAACATCTTTAGACTGGTTTCATTCCGTTGCTCAATGCAAGAATTATTCTGGAAAACTAATCAGTCATTTTTATCCGGTAAATCATGAACACCTATCTGCAAATAAAACATACTGGACTGGTATGTTTCGTAGTTATGAGGTAATAAGTAAACGGTTGCCACAATCCACATGTTATATGTGTCGAAAATGTCCCCAGTACTACAACCTCAACTGATCTAACAAAGTCCGAAAATAATCAGTCTGACAAAGAAATTACATCCCCAATGTCAGACAACGCAGAAAAATTAAACGAAACACAAATGACTGGAATCTTTGTCGCGGTAGGTATCGTATTTCTGCTCTTATCTTCTGGTTAGTAAGACGAATGAAAATCAAATCGCGACAACATCAAAGTTCTAACAAAAATACGAATAATATAGACGAGGTATATTACTGGACATGAACATAATCTAGACGATTGTGAATATGACAGAGTAAATTTGAAAGTTCCTGGTAACTCTGATAAACAATGCATCGTTAATCTCACCGAACAGACAGCTGATATGCATGTTACGGACATTATCCTGGTGGTGTGGATGATGTAACTGGTGACTATGGTCATCTTGGAGCCCTGAACGCTCAGCAAAAAGCAAAGCCACTTGCTGGTGTGTACAGTTCAATGGCTGACGAGACTGATACATATAATGTTTTGAATACAGAAGCTGTCGTTGAACTTTGTAATAAATCCAGCGCCAACAGACAACAGGAGGAATAACCTAACCATCTGTACGATAGCTTGAGTGAGTATCAGAAAGATAAAACAGTCAAATATGTGACAAAAGTCAGTTGAGAATAAAGCAAAAGTTTCTCTTTATAAAACTCGAGCGGTAAATGCATGTGTGATTATTTTTAAGTAGATAGTTACTGCCTGTGACATCTATCAAAGCAGTGTTTAGATATGTAGTTTCCAAGAACGCCTTAGTTGTCTGTTTTATTCATTCTCCAAATATATTTTAGATCATCTATATTTTTACATTTATTAATGTTAATGATAATGTTTGCATGAGACTTAAAAAAATTATTTCATTACAATACCGTCATTATCAATTGATAACACAATCGATAATAACGCTTTAAGACTGTAATAATTATTGTCGAATTTCATTTACAAAGTTATGTCATTAATGACGAATTCTAACATGACTCACGAATGTGTCTCTATATACAAAGAATAGAAATTTTTGTTTTATTATGTCATAAACAGCGCGGGAAACGATATGCCGTAAAATGACGTCATATTGTGCCGCATGACGTAAAATCAATATACGCGTAGAAAATAAAGCCCATGATTCAACTGAATTGACTCGTACATGAACCACTGAATTCACTGACAGAATGGTAGAACTGTGTTCTCTTTACTAATTTAACAATGTTGAAATTATGTCTTTACTTCGTACACGTATTTATGTCGCTTCTTCGCGAAATTGTGTTTCATACAATCTGATTAAACTCAGACGTCCTCAAAAGCGCCGTCATGATTGTGCTGCTATAGTTAGGTGTACAGTATTAATCTCATTTTGGGGACGCAGTCATATAAAATCAAGATTTATAGGTACTATTTACTGCACTAACATGAAGTCGAAGCATTCCGTGAAAATTTTACTGTTCTTTTTTACTGCTCCATTATAGCGCTGTTTGTCTTATGCTGGTGTTGCTGAAATTACAGACGATACGGGAAGTGTAGTTAATTTTATTATGATTTTTACATCACGTTACTTCATTCATAACAGTGCCAATCCAAGCGTATAAAAGCATGCACACTCGTAAATATTGTGTGAAAATTACGCAGGAGAGAATTTCAACAGCCAAAAATAGTTCCGGGCGTCTAGAGTGATATAATACGTTGTAAGTTATATCACGCTCAAATCTTTATTTGCGTATACAGGAGAAATTTTCAATTGTGTTAGAATGATTAATATTCAGTCACTTCTCGGAAAAGTAAAGTGCGACAGGAAACATACTTTGATCATCAAATGTGTATACATGTGTGTAAGCAGTGTTTATAAATAAGTGGATTATTAATTATGAGTTTAATGTGTATTTAGCAGCAGAAGGGTAAAATAAATGCAAAGTTGAAATTTAAACTACAACAGTTTTGTTCGTTATTTCTTGCAGCAGTTTATCTTCTATAAAATGCTCAGGGCTGTGCTATTATTTATCATTTGGTGTCAAAACGTAAATGGGATCTTCGCCTGGAATCATTCCTTTGCTGAGAAACAGTGTAAGGACCACGGAGGACTTATTTCGTATGAAGATGTCATGGAAAATATAAAGCCCGGCGGTGATATGCTATCCCTGAAGGATGACGAATCAGCCTGGATATTAGGGTACGCTCAATTTTCTAAGTTTATAAGCTGGTACGGATGCTTCTCTGGACATGATACAAGTAAGATTACAAATAAGAATGGCTTGACAAAGAATAACATATATATGTGCCTCCAATATTGTGACAGTATTGATAATTTTACTTTGACGTACATTGGACTTCAGCAAAATTGGTGTTATTGTTTACAGAACATATATGTAGCAGATTACTACAAAATAGACCCACTGGCAGACAATGATTGTCATTCTCAGTTGATAGAACCTAGTTACTTTCATGACATTGATGGTCGAGATAGCCCTCAGAACATTAGCATATATGTATTTATTGGGCAGGGGGATCGATTAACCTGGGATTCCGACCCCTCAGACCTTTTTGGACAGTGTGTATCTGTGAAGAGGAGCAGTGGCAAACATCAGTTTGCTACACATTCATGCATTAGAGAGGCAGATGGCTTTATATGTACGGATGGTATTTCTCAAGGCGTAAACAAAAGCTGTTATAGTAACTACATAGGTAAAAATCCCGACTGCATTGTTACAGCATCTTCTGGCTGGCTGAATTCCGTTGACCACTGCAAAAATTATTCTGGAAAACTCGCAAGTCATTTATATCCTGAAACAGATAAGTACTTTTCTGTAGATAACATATACTGGACAGGTATATTTCGCAGTTATAAAATAGTAAGTAATCCATTGTTAGGATCACAATCCGTATGTTTAGCGGTTACAAAAGTTGGCAATGACTTTATTGTTCATCCCGATAATTGTTCAGCTCAGAAAGTTAAGATCTGTTCCGAGAATGTACCCAGTACTACGGTAACTGTACTAACAACATCCAACAAAGACAAATCTGACAAAGAAACTGCAACCACTATAACAGTCAACGAAGAACAATTGAATGTACAGCTACTTGCAATTCTTGCCGTCGTAGGCATCGTTTCTATTGTAGCAGTTTCAGCTTTTATATTCTGGTTAGTAAGACGACAGAAAATCAAATCACGACAACAGAGATCTAAAAACAACAAGAATAATATTGAAGAAGAAGATTATGCTTCTATTGATGAAAACGAAACAAAATCACCAAACGCGTCTAAAATGCTGAAAGCATTGCATCAAAACAATGAAACCATAGAACAGTCCCAGCTAGGGTCTGGACATGAAAATAATCTAGACGAATGCGAATATGACAGAGTGAATTTGAAAGTTCCAGGCAACTCTGATAAACAATGCACCGTTAATCTTACCAAACAGTCTGCTGATATGCATGTTTACGGACATCATCCTGGTGGTGTGGATGACGTAACTGGTGACTATGATCATCTTGGAGCCCTGAACGCTCAGCAAAAATCAAAGCCGATTGATGGTGTGTACAGTACAATGGCAGACGACACTGATACATACAATGTATTAAAAGCTAAAGATATCGCTTACCTAAATAAATCCAGAGATAACAAACAACAGAACGAAAAAGCTAACAATTTGTACGGCAAGCTTTCCTATGAGTACTAGCAAGACAGTACCTATATTTTAAACGGTGTTGAGAAGCCTGTAGAGTCTGCCTCCGTAGTGAAGTGGTTAGAGTCGCTGACTTGAAACCACTGTAACCGCTCAATAAATTGGAAGTCGTGGTTTCGAGCCCTGTTACCGACCATGTCTCTTTATGTGAGAAAGGTGGCTGTTTCTTTACGGAGAATATGGGTCTGGTACTGGTTATTTCCAGGAACGATTGTAAGGTAAAACAATGAACGAACTACGGTGTTAAACCCATACAACGCGAGATATAAATTGCAACTGTTATTTAAAGAAGAATTTTGAAGATAGTATCCGCTTAAGATAAGTTGTCACTCAGAATATGGTGTCAATATTACATGTACCATACAACTGGATATATAACCGATCATAGCGGCCTTACGGTCTTCTTGTAGAATTTTAATTACGTTACTTTATTTGTTTTAAGCACTTGAAAAACCTTGAATGTTTATTTACAACCTGTACCACGTTATTATTAATGAACGATTTTTTAAATATTAATTATTTAATATATAATTTTACTTGAAATTTGAATGATTTGTTGTGCTTCCCTCCTCACTATTTTTGAAAGCCAATATCTACATGTAACTATAGACAAATTTTGTCTGTATGCAACTTCTTGACTTCAAAACATCCTCATTTTAACCTGGCTTACGGAAGTATTCTAACGCTTACAGTTACGATAGTTGATAGTCCATGAGAAAATTTAAAACATGTATAATAGCACTCTAATATGAAAGCAACCCTCTGCGGCGAGTGTCCGTTGCTTCTTAGTGAACGGTCATCATATAGATATATTCCATTTCTATTTTTACTAATTTTTAAGCGAAACTGTAAACACGTAATAAAAACATATATAGAGTTTGGTCATATCTTATATTATTCATTTTATTACATTTAACACATTTTATACCAGTCAGTACAGGTTAATATACGTTATACATTTTATTACAGTTGGTACATTCTATGATGTAATGGTTTCTTTTAAATACCTAGGTGAATACTAGGAATGCTGTATTCAATTTTCTGAACAAATAAGCCTGTATGTAATGTTTGTTTATATTGAATGTTTGTCAAGGTACATATACATAAACAGTTTTCATGAAATCTTTCTGTACAAATATTTCATTACCATTTGTCTTCGTTTAAGAACACCTGCTAAAATGTGCATGCGAGTATTAACTTAATATTCTATTATTGTTAATGTGAAAAGGGACACACCCTAGACTCTGCTTAATGCCGTTACTGTTTTCATAAACATTTTTATAACATCTTCTTTCTTAAAGCAAATAAAAACTATACGCAATACTTCCTTTGAAGGAATTATCAACGATGTCCATCGTTTAAGCTTAAAATTGCAGAAATAACCAGTAAAATTATCAAAATGAGATGTGTTGCTGTGACTTTTAATCTTTATTTATTGTTTTATATGTTTTGAAATTATACATTTTCTATATACTAGACTAAGTCATTTCATGTTCATTTCTCCAATTTTAATCATTTTGATAGAATAAATGCTGGTTTTAGGATATGCCTTTTTAATTGATAATATGTATTTTGTCAGTGATTTTGATAATGTTATAGATTGTTGTAGACAGTAAGTACGTGCATAATTTATCTGTATCAAAGTGTAAGTATAGCTTATAAGTCGTTTTACAGGAATAAGCAAATTTAATAAAAGGCAGCATTAACGAACCAGAGCAATAAGTTTGTATATTCCGGTAATGTGGACCTATAACCGACTAACAGTTTGTCCTACCTACAGAAAAAATTTACATTGAAATATAACAATGAAATTAAACGTTCAATAGAAGGTGGAGTATCTATTTTTGACTTGGGTTGTCACTGAAAAAAAAAGTACTATATTCAACAGAAATAAAACAGTGATACCTGTGGTAATATTCTTTTAGCTGTGGTTCTTCTTAACATTAGGATGGTCATTTTGAAAGGCAATATCACACCAGGTGAGAAATCTCAAAGGGTGTGGGGTTTTATGATATTAAGAGGTTGATACTCTTTAGCATAACAATTAAGTATCTGCTAACAGGAAAGTTATGAAATGGCATACATGTAATGACGAAGACTTCCGAATTATATTTAATACATAAAATTATACACATACTTGGATATATTACATGTATATCTATTACAACAAGAACGTTATGATTACATTTGTTCAATTTGCAATGGCAACAAGGAAGATTTAATGGATTTCTTTAGAAGATAAACAATTGCTATCACTGACACATTAATTTCAAGTAGGTATCGTACGAATGCAGATATTTCAAGAAACCACTTGAGTTTTTTAGTTTTAAATGTACGCCTACTTATTGTTTCAAGTAACATGTAAGTTTATGTCAAGTATATAATTACCATATATAGTGCGTTGTATGTATTAGTTTTACTGTTACAGTTTGCATGCTTTTTCAACTGTTTTGTGTAATTTTATAATTTATTGCATATTTCTAATAGGAGAGCACCTTTATATATTATTGTTTATTGTTTGTAAACCATGTTGCGGTGTTTCATGATCAAACTATGTAAGCGCAATAAACCAACTCTGCTTCGAATATGCGTGTTAGTCGATATTCTAACCTCCACAGCAGGATTCATTGCTCTTCCACTTAAAGCTGAAACACAGATAACTTATCCGGAAGATATTCTGCCACAAAAGTTAACTTGTTTTATATTTGTATCGTACAAATAGCGAGTAACAAAGTTTACAATCACTTCCAGTCAAAAGTCAAAAATCCAATGAGAATGCACCGTTTGTTTTCTTCTTCCACAAATATTGGTGTGGGGATGCACAGAGCGTCGGGTTCTTAAGTCTTAGGTCGCGGGTTCAAATCCCGTCATCGGAATTTGACTTTTACCCTCAATAGCCCTTTTTTTCTGCACGAATACACACCTCAGGAAGCACTCATTGGAAGGATTTTATACAGTAAACTCCATATACAACGACTACGGATATTGCTAAATGGACCGTTCCGCAACCAATATTTTTAACCAATGAAAACGCGCAGTTTTATTCACTGCGGTATAGCTTGTTGCTACCCGCCATCTTGTGCTCACAAGCTATCGCTTAGATACAGCTTGTTTACAAAATAAACATTACGATTTTTGCGTTAATTTCAACGATGGTTCGGCGATGTGCGTGGGGAACTTGTAATGCTGATTGCAGATACCCTGAAAAAATGATTGGTGTTCGATTCGTTACTTTTCCGAACCCAAAAACAAAGCTAGACAAGTGTTTACGCTGGATCAAAGCTTGTGGTCGGCCCCATGACCAGCTTAACATAGACAGGGTCAACAAGAACAAAGTCATTTGCTCGACAGTAAGAATTGTTACTGCAAATTCACTCCTGTAATTGTTTTTAACTGATGAACTGTATCTTATTAAATTTTATAGATATCTACTGTATGATAAACAAATACAGATCTACGATTTATGTTATCAGCCGTCTAAAAGTGGCCCACTGTATAACATTGAATACATGTATTTAACTCCAAATGCATCAGAAAATTCTTAGTTTTGGGAAAGATGGCTTTTTTCATTTTTTTTTTTCATGTTTAAATGTAAGTTGTTTTTTTTTTACTTTATAGCATTTTCTTGGGGGAAATGGACCAACAGATTCCTACCCAGACCCTATCCCTGCTGATGGTACCCACGCAACACCTACAAGACCTCCACCAAAGCGCAGGCGCATAGAGTTGACCTTTGCTCAGGAAACTGTTTTAGGGGAAATTACAGAAAACAATAATGAGTAAGTGAAAATGTTTATATTTTCTGTAGCAAAAGCTGAAATAAATAAATGTATTTCATAACAAATGACATTCTTCCCCAAAATAAGCAGCAAGTAAAGAAATACAATGTAGATATACCCTCCTACTTATACTGCATTACAAAATAAATATGCACTATTCTTAAAACCTAAGATATGTACAGTACAGCACAGGCGGGTTCCGTTTTTGCCGCGCTATAGCGCGGGAGGTTTTACAACGCGGGAGCAATAAAACCATGTCGCATCACGCGGCATATGATCGTATATGCGGCATCTATATGCCGCGTGTCATTTGCGATATGCGACAAGTACCATGCCGCGTCACGCGGCGAAAAGGATTATTTTTTCCTTTCAAAATGAATGCCTTTTGCACAATGTACAAAATGTACATGTAATTCTATAAAAGGTTTTATAAGATATAATTTTATAGAATTTTTGCACGAGTTACTGCAGTTTACTATCTTTCGAGTATGTTTAATAAATAATTATTGTATGTAATTAAAAGTTTTACATTTTCATGACTTTGTTCTTTTATTCTAAACTTTTTATTACAGATATCGTTGTTTGTCGCAAGAATTATAATATTATTGCTTATCAATAATTTGTCGTCGTTTTGATGTATGTATTTAAACAAAATTGATTCCGACGCTTGCCTTGAAGTTGGGGATAATTAGTGTCACATCTTAATTGAGTAGACACTTATTGCTAATATTAACAAAGGGTGATGATTGCCATTGTCTACAGTACTGTCAGCATGTCTTTCATTTTAATGAACCATAAAGTAAGATAATCGGCTAAAACAGATATCAATTGCAAATTTACTGTCGAAGTAGTTAAGACAGGATTATTTTAGTGTCAAGTATTTAAAACTATTTAATTAATAAGTTTATTGTAGAAACTGATCGAGGTAAACTAAATAAGTTATTCGTTCTTGGACTCTGATTTGTGCTACAAAGACACAATAATCTTAAAGAAATCCTGAAACAGATGATAACCGCAAACTGCCGATTTACTGCTTAACTATTACAATGTATACGTATGTTCCTTTTTTTCGTCATATTTTGCGACAAAAACAATACGTTTGTTATAAATATAAGAACTGACAATTATTTGCCGCCTAAATGTACAACAAATCGGCATCAACTCCTTTAAATGTACGGTACTACATTAAGTTGCTAAAGTAGACATTTCCAGCTTTCAATTTGGAGAATTTCGTACGGTGCAGAGATGGTCATGATCTGCACTGATTGAAAATTCATGCAGAACAATTGCTGCTAGCATGAAAATTGTTACTTTATCAAAACACAATTTCTCAGCGCTGACTGCATCCACTTAATCAGTAGATAAATGTAAGCACTAAACTTCACAAAAATACAAGTAACATCCTAAATACTGTACGTTCACTTATCAACCACCTACATTGTGAGAGCTCGAACCGGGGGCACAACCGGTTTCTGTACGTACATGCATATCGATTCCTACACTCGGAGTTAGACACCAACATTTTACCAACTACCTAAGAGCTATGAACCGGGATCACATCCGGCTTTTGTACGTATAGGTGATTGATATTTTATGAAAAAAATAAAGATGTTGTTTTTTTTAAAGATCGCACTGTTGAAAGTAATACTTTGGTGACGTAACAACAAACATTGTGATACACACATATAACATTAACACCTCGTGCTAAGGTTTTTTTTCAAAACAGTTAAATTTGATTTGAACTGAATTACAATTCAAGAAGGAAAGTACATCCGTTCCAGCCGTATTTTGGTCGTTCTAACAGACGGACAGTTTACCTTATTACAGTAAAATCCGTATATAGCGACTCCGGATATAACGTAACTTCGGCTATAATGAACAGTTCTTTTGGGCCCGATTCTTCCTTTTTTTTTGTTAAATGTAAAAAGATGCGGTTATATCGTACTCCGTTTATAAGGAAACTTCGGATATAGTCTTCTACATTTCACATGTATAACCTTTTGATAAACTAGTTAAAAGAGAATACCAACACAATTGCTAAGTACGATGTTCAAGTGATAATATTTTTCGTAAACAATTATGAGCGTTTCTTTAAAAGCATGCAGATCGGGTGAAATCCCATTTTGGGAGAAAAAAAAAGCATGTTAAATATTCAAGTTTTGGCTATCGAGCGAAAATCGGCTTCATTCAATTGTATCAAATACAAAATTATTTTGTTTCAGTATTGCCAATGAAAACATGAACCGTCTTTTTTATGCTTCATTAATATTTGCAATTATTTTACATACGGATATATAAAAGGATAACAGTTATAGATATTTATAATTGTTCAAAAGGTGGTAGAAAAATCAAAAGCAACTGTAAGTTGATGGTTGGGGTTTGATTATAAAATACATGTTCGATATGTATTTTAGTTCGATATATATAAGGAACGTCGATATATGGATAAAAGGAACTCAATGATATAAGGAACACATTTGATAGATCCCGGAGAGTTCGTTATAAGCAAAATTTACTGTATACCGGTACTACGTTTTCATCTACGAGATGTAGATCTACCGGTGAAAGATAACATTATACTTAACTGCTGCAATGGTCTCTCATCGCTGCCGGGCTATTTTTACGTAGCAAGCACATCACATACATACGAAAAAATGACTGTGAAACTATTAAAAAAATAAACATAGGGTTGTGGGTATTCTTTTTCTTAGTTAGATCATTTTCTATCCATTTATAGCAGTTTTGAAGTAGAATTCGAGGAAAAGCTGATTATTAATTTGTTCATCAACATACTGTATTTACACTTATTTCTGCTTACTTGTGTGAAAATAAATCTACCATGTTCATTAAGTAGTGGATAAGGAAATCCCATTCTCATGTATTTTCTTTTTCATCTCACAGTTCTAAAACACGTTTCTACATGTTTTTTTACTTAATGGTATACACATGTAATTACTAAAAACATTTAAGACTGAAATTTTATTGGTTACAATATGGAATACATTGTACATCATTATTGAAAAACCCAGTTTTATACACGTGTACCATACAATATAGTACATATTTTTATTTCATCGCTTTTACCTGTATAGAAAATGACATGCCGCATAACGTCGCGACACGCGGCATCACGCGGCAGGTGTCGTTGTTGCGCTTGAATGCGCTTGATTGCTATTTTGTCTTTCAGATGCGGCAATTGAATGCCGCATACAATTTGCGATGTCGCGTCACGCGTTTGATTTCCCGCCGCATCTCCATGCTTTCAGACTCTTATTTACATGCCGCATGGACGCATATGCGTGGGGTTTCGCCTGTGCTGTACTGTAGTTTGCAGTTATAAATTAATTTGTATTCTTGGTTAAATAATATTTTTCATGTCAATATTAAAAACATTATGAAGTGTAAAACTTTTATTCAGTGTAAAAATATAAAACATATTTCCCAGGAACTTGGACATCAAACAGCATGATGAAATATCCATGAGCTGTGAAGTTAGCTGCCAGACAGATACAGGTAAAACTTGTTTTTGTTTAGTAACTATCATTTGCAGAATGTAAATAATTTGCTAGTACATGTATCTAGCTATACTTTTTAAGTATGGCTGTGAATAATTTTCAAAAAAGTTTGACAATACAGTGAGCATTCTTTCCATAAACTCAATATCTGGAAAAACACGTTGAACAAACAATTCTGATTCATTTGGACAAAAAACAACAAAATCACAAAATGAACATCCAGTTATCATCAATTGCCCTTGAATTTGTGCATAATGAGGGTGATCTGTTTTTAATGTAATTGTGTTATTCTGATCTTTCTGGAGAAAGAAATCCTGTAACTGGGAACATGCATCACTTACAGTTAAATCTCTAGCACTATATGGACACTTGATTTCAATGATACCTACTTGACCACTGTCACACAGCTTACCATCTGGGGTTGCTCCCAAAAATGGAAATTCATTATTAATAACTAATCCACATTCATGTATATGTCTATTTGGAAATTGTGCTAGATAGTTGGACTTAGCCTTGCTCTCATTCCTTTTACCATAAGTTAAAGATGCAGCTTGAATACATTTTGTTTGAAAAAGTCTTGACAACATCTTTTCAGTAGGTGTGGACTTCCTTTTCAGGACTTGACCAAAATTTGAAGCTGTCAGTCTGTTTTTCCTTGCACAGTGCCAATCAGCCGAATCAGCCTGCATCCTTGTTGAACATTCAAGCTTGTCAGGGTTTGTGATAGTGTAGTGCTGTCTCAGAGATTCATACTTCTGTGGTAACTTGATTGGTGCAGTTTTATTTATTGATAAATCTCCACAACCATCACTTGTAACAGGTTTAAATGCTCTGAGATTTCTTGTCTGTAAGTAAAATGCAAGGATTTTTGTTTCAGATTTACAAGAATCACAGTCAGAGCAGGTTTCATCACTCATCAGGGAGAACAAGGAACTGAGGAAAATGCTACATAAAAAAGACTGTGAAATAAAAGAACTGAAAGCATCTGTGAAAACATATCAGAGGAAAATTGATTTACAACAGACTTTTAGTGCAGAAGGCATTAGGAAGAGAGAAAAAGATTTGAAAAATGTTTTTGTTTACTACACTTGGATCAGTTATATAAACTTTTTGTTTCTGTTTTCATTTTTGTTTCCAAATCCTGAAGAAAATATGAAGTATGGTAGAAGTGACACTAAACTTCTATCCAATGAAAATGCTCTTCTTCTTGCATTATGTAGATTAAGGCATGACTTTGGGCTCAAAGAGTTGGCAATGAGGTTTAGTCTATCTTTACAGTCAACAGGCATTGTATTCAACAAACTTTTAGACCTTTTGTATTTTAAATTTGGACAGATTTCATTGTGGCCACACAGATATGTTATAATTTCAAAAATGCCAACTGATTTTAAGAGAGATTTCCCAACAAGTTTAATAATGATTGATGAACACAAGTTCCAAATGCTTTGGGTCTTCAAAGTCAGATGTACAGTGATTACAAATCAGCTACAACTCTTAAAGCTTTAATAGGTTGTGACCCCAGTGGATCAGTTATCTTCATTTCTGAGTTGTTTACTGGTTCAATATCAGATAAGATGATATGTGAAGAAAGTGGCTTTTTTGCTCTGTTGAAAAATCTGTTAGATCATGGTTATATTAAAGAAGGTGATGCAGTTATGGCTGATAAAGGGTTTAAAATAGAGACTGAACTAAGTAAACTTGGTCTCAGGTTAAATATTCCCCCATTTGCTTCCTGTTCTGCACAAATGTCCACAACTGATACTTATTTAACACAAAAAATTGCAAAACACAGAGTTCATGTAGAAAGGGTGATTGCAAAAGTAAAGACATACAAGCTGCTTTCTCACAAAATACCTACTTCTTTGTTCAAGCAGGTAAACAAAATTTGGTCTGCATGTGCTATTCTGACTCTACATCAAAACATTTTAAATTGTAAAAGATAAGTAATTTTGTACCATTTGCATATTTTTCATCAACTGGCATTTTATTCAGCCAGATAAATAATATCCTTAAATTTCTGTTTCCAGGTATTGTTTCCATAAATGTATAATAAACAGTCATGTTTTTTTTAATAAAAAGTGTGATGAAAGTGTATGCACAAAATTTAATATAAGATACACTTTGTACAGAGAAATCTGACAGTTTTCATAAGTACTAAATACCTGGTAGGATAGAAATGAACCCAATTGAACATCACCCAATTTGGTGGTCACTAAAGGTCTCTTAGGTGAGAGCAGGTACTCAAGGGGTGTGCCAGAAGCTTTTGTTAGTTGTTCAATGTCTGTGCTGGCAACCTGTTAATACAGAATTGTAAGTATCAAATTAAAAATTTGATATTATAAGTTATCTACGATAAAAAAGGTGTGACCATGTTAATTAACATATTACATAAATGTTTTAGATAACTAAGTACATGTATATTGCAGCATGATGCATTTACCATCACAATAATGAAGAACTTTAAAAGTAAAAATAAATTCTTTTTACTGATACTTATGGTTTATTATACTTTGTAAGAAATATCTTACTTGTCCTGTGTGCTGACCTGACAAAGGACAGGCTTTCTTTTCCTTGACTCACAAGGCTTTGCTACAACAACATGGTTCAGAGGAACTGGATAGATTTTATCTCCCCGTGGAACATGCCACTGCTGGGGTATACTAGTGCAACTCAGTTGGTTTGGAATCCTTTTAATATTGTGAAGCTTGAACCCTTGAAGTGATTTTATAAGCCCAATTACATGAGAACAGTGTCCAGTCAACCTGAAAAAATAAATATTTACCAAATATCATTTACAGATAATCAAAACAAATCAACAAAACGTATTTATATGAAATAGATCTATATGAGACTCGTACCCCAAAGAAATCATGAAAGTAATTTTAGTATTGGACGTAGAACCAGATCAGCATGCACAACACACATGGAATCTATAATGCTGTTTACGTCGGAACTTTAGATCATGATATCTTTTTACTTTGGATTAAAAGACCAGTATTTTTTTTAAAACTTACCCAACCTTACACGTGCAGTAGGACTCTGTGATCTTGTCGCAAAGAATCTCAATGTGTAGACTGTGTGGCTTTTCACTTTTGCGCATCGATCTCCAGCATTTGGATGAAACCTTTATTTTGGGTTTGGTTTCAGAATATATCTTTATACATGTATTGTGAATGTAACCTTGGCTAAAAAAATTGAGACCCCTTTTCTTGATCCTGTCAGCTAAATTAGTGTAATTCGGGAGAAAGGTTATCGATATATTATCTGGGATATCATCCAGTGAATCGGTCGCTGTATCATTGACGGCCGCCATCTTGGATGTTGGCTTGTGAGGCATAGCAACAATCGCTAGGGACGGCGTGAGATGCGGAAAATACCGGAACGGTGCATTGCCGTTATAAAGTTAGAATAATCTTTCTGGGTCCGACTTTTCCCCCTTCTTTATTCAATATAAACTGTCATATAGATATAACAAATTCCGGATATAAGGAACACATTATGTCACAGGTTGTATAGCTGATGCCCGTGTCCTGACAAAGTAGCTTAATTGTGAGGAGTGTAGTAATTAAGGCTACATCCGACAACCTTGGTGTTCTAGCTATTTAATGATGTCGTTGGGTGTCCACTTGTAAGTCTGGGTTCAAATCCTGGTAGGACCAAATTTAAGGTTTTCCTCACTGGATTTACTTTTGCTGTTCAGTGGAGGATGTTCATGACGTCAGGTGATGGCATTGCTACACTTTGACTATTTTTAGAAAGTAAAACAACTGCAATGTTAGGCTAATTCATTCAGGTCATCGGTGTAACCCATGTTTAGGATCTGACATTTTTATGGAAGTCGTTAGGTAGGTTCCGGCTACCTAAACTTTTGGTCTAGGTAAACGGTTCTATATTATCATAACTACTATGATTAAATCTTAAGCTGATTTCTCTTTTCAACAAGATTGTCGTACGGTGTCTATTTTCTTTTTTAAAAAGATGAGAAATCCATGAGAAAATAGGCACTGTCTTTATCAAAACTGAAAATCGAAAAAAGCAACAAGTGCACAAAGCTATTCTTGACTATGCCGTGATGTCAGATTATTAGATCACATTAATTTGTGTGTTCGGTAAAAGGTGAAAACGCAGTCTTTTCTGAGATTCATGCGCAAGTTTAAATTCATTTCAAACAAAACAAAACCTTTTTAACAACATAGAAGTATAATAAACTCAATTTTATTACTATAAGCTAACGATAGTCAGTTGTATTTTATATTTATTTTTGAATTTTGTGAATATTAGAATCAAAGACGCATAGAGACCAGGAATCACCTTATAAATAATTTATCAGTACCCGGATGTGCGAAGCCAAGCACTGGAATGTTACGGGAGTAAAATTTCGACTCAACATTTTTATGAACATTTTAAGAAAGTTTAGCAAAGTATATATTTGATAGATTTATGTTTTTTCCTTACAAACTTCCAAGCACACGACTCGAAATTAATCTGATATCATTGGAACTCCCATATATTCAAGAATGAACCCGCGTAACTCTGTATAAAATATGGAACCGGCTCTATAGACACTGCCTATTTTCAGAGTTGTCAAACCTCAGTCTCTGAAAAAAGCGCCCATCAGAAAAACATCTTGCTGGCTACAACATCATATTTATTATACCGCTGCAATGTATACAAATGGAAAAATTATCAGAGTATAGGTTCTAAATAAGAACGTAGTCTATTTGTTGCCTTTATTTAGAACCAAAGAACACGGTCCTAAAATACAGAAAAAACAATACAGACATTGACAAAATAGATGACAAACGAACAAACGACGAAGTTTGAAATGACATGAACTGGTACTGTATAGCTGTACATAACCCAATAACTAACTTTATTAAACGTATAGTTTCGATATCAATTTGGAAAATTTTGGAAGAACGTGTTTTTATTTAATATTTTCGTTGCATTAAACGTATTCAGTATTGTACTCGTTGAGCAACGGTTTTTCAAGATTTTTAAATAAAAATGCCAATAATATGTTTATTTTCAAGTTTGTGCCTTATTTCTTGTGGGTATAAGATGATCCGCAAACGAATGCAAAAACGAAACACCAATCAACTCGTTCTCCTCTGTCAGAAGAGACGACATTTTCGCCAAACCGTTACAGATGATCATTTTCCAGGTGTGTCTTTAACTGTAGAAAAATGTGTAAGTATTCTTCATAAAAGGTGTCAACTTAGCACCAGCATGCATGTTAGCAATGAATTTGGCAGAACTACACTAAAGGTTAAGTATACCTGCGTCACAGTTAAATATTACACAAGCATGGGCTTTGTTTCGTTTTTGTGTTTGAAAACATTTGAGTGTTACCATTCCATATCATTAATTATGTTTGCACTGTCGCTAAACACTTAATTGCGGGTAACTTATCCATCGCGCGTGTTAATTTCCGACAAGTCGTTACACAAACCGTCCGACGTGTAAAATTGTTCATACAAGTTGGCTGCTTGAAAGAACATCAAATGGGTTATGCTGCATATACAGCATGCATGGACATAACGAGATAGCCATGATGTCCCTGAAACTCACCTGAGAACCAACACGTGTTTGGATTTCAAACCATTTTGGAGCTTGTATGTATTATTTTCTGTTGGATCAGCGCTGATGAGGATTGATCCAGTGAGAAAAGTTGATACTAAGAGAATAATTCATTCTTATATGAAATGAGGATGATTAAAGCTGAACATACGACAACAGGACCTTTAAGTTAGTAAGACATGAGATCTTACAAGACAAGACCCGAACATAAATAGTGTTTATTCTGATCAAGTACATAGACAAAGGTAATTGGTCCATTGTCTCTTCTTTTTTCTTTCTATTTCATTCTTTTTGGATAAAAGTTACTAAGACCGCATTTGGCAGCATGCATAAATGCTCTTTTCTAGAATTCGTAGACTAAACAAATATCCGTACAGTCATATGCACTGAAGTCAAACTATGCAAAGAACAAACTTCTGGCTATTCGCAGATTAACTTTAACACCAAATTGTCTTGATTTAGCTCAGTCCATGTTTATTTGTCAAAATGAGTCTAGTGTTACATGTAGATAACATTGTAGATGATTAGATCTTTTTTGTAACCTATACTTTACCTTTAGTGTAGTTCTGCCAAATTCGTTGCAACATTTCTTAATTAAAAATTATTTCAAACATTTAAGTCGCTGACCAGTAAATTTTTAAATAGACAGAAACTTGTACAGTCTATAATCAGTATGAATAAACCCAATGCCTTTTGCACAGTATTATTTCCCTTCCAACTAAACGCGCAAGTTTGATACATGTTCGTATACTAGAATATTGTCTACACAACAAATGTACGTGTTCACCCCTTAGCAAAATATCCTAATGCTTATTTCGATTTTCGTATTTCATCGAAAGTATCGAAATATGTTTTGACAAAACACTAGGCCTATTTCATCAAATGATAAAACAGATAGCGTGTTTGATTTATATTTCAGTGCTATACACATTTCTAGTCAGCGACATGCACGTAATACATACTGTTGGCTATGGCACAGTCATGGAAATAAAAGCCGATTTTTTCATTGCAAACCCCCGAGTTCTGTGAAAAATGACACAGCAGGTGGTAATCTTGCATTGTGAAATGCAATGTAAGAAGAACTTATTACGCTTTTACTATCTGACTGAAAGGATACGGACATTGTTTCCCCGAGTGTTCTGAAGTGTTCCCCCGTTTGATTTGATCACAAACCATTTTTATAATGTATATTACAAGTGTTTTTTAAAACATTCATATAAGGCCAATCTTAAAATATTCTTTGTTTGCTGCCTCCCGTTTCTATTCTAGTAAAGTCAGTCGGCAGATAGGGAATTTATTTTTTAGCTCGACTTTTCGAAGAAAAGGGGAGCTATCCTACTCGCCTCGACGACGGCGTCCACGTCCTCGTCCGCGTTGTTGTCACACCTTGGTTAAGTTTTTCGTACCACCCCATTTTATTTCAAAACCATTAGAGGTGTTGCTTTGAAACTTACAATACTTATTTACAATCATAACCTCCATCACCAGACAAGAGTACATAACTCTGTCAAGGTTTTTGTCAGAATTATGACCCTTTTTCGACTTAGAAAGTGCATTGAGTTTGGTGAAGTTTTTCGTACCACCCCATTTTATTTTAAAGCCATTACAGATATTGCTTTGAAACTTACCATACTCATTTACCTTCATAAGAAAACAATAGTAAAATAGAAGAGGAAGATTATGCTACTATTGATGAAAATGAAACAAAATCACCAAACGCATTTAAAATGCCGAAATCATTACATCAAAACAACGAGACTACAGAACAGCCCTTTCCAGGGTCAGGACTTCAAAGTAATCAAAACGAGTGTGAATATGACAGAGTGAATTTGAATATCCCAGGTAACTTTGATAAACAATGCACCGTTAATCTCACCGAACAGACAGCAGATATGCATGTTTACAGACATCATCCTGGTAGTGTGGATGATGGAACTGGTGATTATGATCATCTTGGAGCCCTGAACGCTCAGCAAAAAGCAAAGCCACAAGATGTGTACAGTACAATGGCAGACGAGACTGATACATACAATGTATTAAAAGCAGAAAATGTCGCTTATCTAGATAAATCCAGAGAAAACAAACAGCAGAAAGAAGAAGCGTACAATTTGTACGAAAAGTTAAAAGAGTAGCAGAAAGACAGAAGCTATAGTTTTATCAAAAACTTTTCTCACTTTTATTAGGAATATTTGACAAAAATAACAGATGTTTATTCGCTGCAATGTCAAAGTTAATTTGGAAAATCTGTGCACGTTTTTGTCGGTCATTTAGTTAGGCATATGAGGATTCCATTCGTTTTTGAGAGTTTAACCGACTTTTAAAACGGCTGTGATTAAACAAAAATCTATTCCTCTTTCGAAACGGGTGCAAAAGCTTATTTTATTCAGAAACAGAAAAGACATATTAAAAGGGAGGGAGACGGTATCACAGTTATATCTTTAAAGAGGTACTCCCTACATCTAGCAGATTATATTCTCGAAACATAGATTATCTGTTCAATGAACGTAAAATGATAAATTAATACAATTTCAAAGAAGAGCCTATGGCGAAAAATGCCTCACTTTACCACAATTAATCAATATAGAGGCTTTCTGTAATAAATCGCATCCACCCATTAATTGTACAACAACAACTCTACATAGATTATTGAATAGTTTATGGTACTGTAGTATATTTTAAACCGCTGATTTTATCTGTAATGACTGGGAATGCATTGCTGAAACTTTTAGGTTAAGTTATTATACTTCCAAAGATTATATTATTTGTGTTTTGGAGGTTATTTAGTTTGACATCAGTTATAGGGTATGTCCCTTTAAAGTCCCAGGATCTTTTTGAATTTGCTGATATAGTAAAATTAGTTTACTGATACGTTATGATAGAACCCTGTTCTATTCACTTTAAAACAATGCCTTTCTTTCGTATACAAGTTGGTTCGTCATGAGAAATAGTTGCCAGACAGCCTTTCTTATCTTTTGTAATCATTGAAAAAATACTGCGCTCTATTTCTAACATGTACTTTTTGATTCAAAGAGCAAATTTATTAATGTTTTGGTACAAATAAAGGTCATTTACGCTGGTAAGACGTCTTTCTGTGTAAAATAAAAGCTACTTTTAAATGTGATCATGGGACTTTAAAGTGAAACTGAGACAAGGAAAAAGCAATACAAAAATGACAACACTAAAAATAGCAGCCACTAGTGTTAGTATGATTTTATAGTGTAATATTAATTATACATTATTGAAATAATGGCAAATACTCGGAAAAGGAAAGAAGACATGCAATTTGCTGGTAGTGAAACACTTGAAAGACGTTGAATGATTATGTACAATCTGTACCGAACGATTTTTTCAATATTTATTATTTATATAATTTTACTTTGAAATTTGAATGTAGATCTAAGCAACTAGACTTTGTTAAAGTACTTTGTTGTGCTTCCCCCCTCACTATTTTTGAAAGCCAACATTTAACTAAAGTCACATTTTAATTGTAAATGTATGCAACTTCCGGACGAACTTAACGAAACATCCTCATTTTTAACCTGGCTTACGGAAGTATTCCAACGCCTACAGTCATCTATTAGTAAGTAGGATAGTTGATAGTCCATGAAAACGTTTTAAACATGTATAAAAGCACTCTAATATGAAAGCAACCCTCTGCGGCGAGTGTCCGTTGCTTCTTAGTGAACGGTCATATAGATATATTCCATTTCTATTTTTACTTATTTCTAAGCGAAATTGTAAAAACGTAATAAAAACATATATAGAGTTTGGTCATATCTTATATTATTCATTTTATTACATTTAACACATTTCATACCAGTCAGTACAGGTTAATATATGTAATACATTTTATTACAGTTGTTACATTTTATAATCTAATGTTTTTGAAATACCTAGATGAATACTAGGAATGTTGTATTCAATGTTCTGAACAAATAAGCCTGTACGTAATGCTTGTTTATATTGATTGTTTGTCAAAGTACATATATTTAAACAGTTTTCATGCAGTCTTTCTGTACAAATATTCCATTACCGTTTGTCTTCGTTTAAGAGCACCTTCTTAAATGTGCATGCGATCCTTAACTAAAATATTCTATTGATCTTAAGATAAAAGAGGCACACCCTAGACTGGCATCAGTCGTTAGAGTGGCTTCTAACAACTCTGCTTAATGCCGTCACTATTTTCATAGACATTTTTATAACATCTTTTTTAAAACAAATAAAAACTATACGCAATACTTCCATAGAAGGAATTATCAACGATGTCCATCGTTTAAGCTTATAAATGCAGTAATTACCAATAAAATTATCAAAATGTGATGTGTTGCTATGCCTTTAAACCATTTATTGTTTTATATGTTTTGTAAATATACATTTTCTATATACAAGACTAAGTTATTTCATGTTCATTTCTCCAATTTTAATCATTTTGATAAAACAAATGCTATTTTTAAGGTATGCCTTTTTAATCGATTTTATATATTTTTTCAGTGATTTTGATAATGTTATAGATTGTTGTAGACGGTAAGAACATGCATAAGTTATCTGTGTAAAAGTGTAAGTATAGCTTAAAAGCCTTTTTTTACAGGAATAAGCAAATTTATTGCAAGGCAGCATTAACGAACCGGAGCAATAAATGTGTTTATTCCGGTAGTGTGGACCCTATAATAGGCTAACAGTTTGTCCTACCTACAGATAACTTTTACATTGAAATATAGAAATGAAAATAAACGTAAAATTGTAGGTGGGGTATCTATTTTTGACTGGGATTGTAAAAAAACCACTTTATTCAACAGAAATAAAACAGTGATAACTATGGTAAAATTCATTTAGCTGTGTTTTTTTTCTTAACATTCGGATGGTCACTTTGAAAGGTAATATCACACCAAGTGCAAGATCCCAAAGGGTGTGGGGTTTTATGATATTAAGAGGTTGATACTCTTAAACATAAGTTAAGTGATACTTGAAGTAAGAGGTTGATATTCTTAAGCATATTAAGTGATACTTAAAAATTATCTGCTAACAAGAAATTATAAAATGACATAATGAGGAAGATTTCCAAATTATATTTAATACACATGCATATACTTGGATATTTTACATGTATATCTATTATAACAAGAACGTTATGACATTTTTCAATTCGAAATGACAATAAGGAAGATTAAAATGATTTCTTTAGAAGATGAATAATTGCCATCACTAGCACATTAATTTCAAGTAGGTATTGATACCAATGCGGTTATTAAGAGACCACTTGTCATGAGTTTTAGTTTTAAATATACGCTAGCTTATTGTTTCAAGTAACATGTAAGTTTATGTCAAGTATATAATTACCATATCTAGTGCGTTGCGTGTATTATTTTACGGTTACAGCTTGCAAGTTTTTTTAATGTTTCAGTGCACTTTTATAATTTATTGCATATTTCTAATAGGAGAGCACCTTTATATATTATTGTATATTATGTGTAAACTTAACTGCAGTGTTTCATGACTATTTAAACTCAATAAACCAAGTCTGCTTTGAATATGCGTGTTAGTCGATATTCTAACCTCCACAACTGGATTCATTGATGTTCCACTTATGGCTCAAGCACATATAACTTGTCCGGAAGATATTCTTCAACAAATGTTAACTGGCTTTATATTTGTATCGTAACCAAATGCAAGTAACGAATTTACAATCACCTCCAGTCAAGAGTCAATAATCCAATGTGAATGCACCGTTTGTTTCCTTCTTCCACACAGGTTGGTGTGGGGATGCACAGAGCGTTGGGTTTTTAAGCCGTAGGTTGCTGGTTCAAATCCCGTACCCTCAATAACCTTTTTTTCTGCCCGAGTATAAACCTTAGGAAGCACTCATGGAAATAATTTCATACAGTAAACTCCATTATACAACGACTCCGTATATTGCTAAATTCCAGATATAAAGCATAAATTTTTCTGCGTCCGGTTTTCCCCCTTCTTTATTTAATATGAAACTGTCATATATAGATATAACAAATTCCGGATATAAGGAACACTTTTAAAGACCCAGCACTGATGAACCTCAACTGCCATAATTATACATATATTAGAATTAAAGTGTATTAAAACAATCACTTCATTTACATTTGTAAGTGGCTATATTTGAAGCATCTCACAGGTTTGACTGTGTTGAAATACGTACTACCTGTCACAGTCACATAAAGTTTGGACCCCCATAAAATCATTTTTAAAAAACCCGGACCCATTATCAAGCATATATATGTTCTTTAAAAACGTTTAATGGGGGTCCAAATTTCATGTGACTGTGCTTCCTGTCACTGTCGGGTCTTTACTACATATTTAAATTTCTCTGGGTTCAAATCCTGGTAGGACCAAATGTTTTTCTCCCTGGATTTACTTTTGCAGTTTAGTTGGAGATGTTTATGGCGTCAGGTGCTAGCATTGCTACACTTCGACTATTTTTAAACCAGAACTATCACTGAAGGTGATGAATAGCCCCCGAACACCCCACTGACCCGGTATATAAAATTTATATAATATTTGATGATTTAATTATTGAACCTGCACAACTTGAGGCTTCTGTGAAGTATAACCAAATTCTTACAAGGAGTTTTCGAGATTAAAAGCGCACAAGATTTTACTATCTCAAGCCCCTGTGACCTTTGACCTAGTGTCCCGAAACATGAATCATGCACAACTAGGCATTGTACTTATCACTTCTGTGAAGTATCATTAAATTCTGACTAGGGGTTTTGGAGATTTAGCGTCCACAAGATTTTAGTATCCCGAGCCCCTGTTACCTTGACCTTTGACATAGAGACCAAAAACATAGACCATAAACAACTAGGAATTGTACTTATCACTTGTGTGAAGAATCATCAAATTCTGACCAGGGTTTTTGGAGATTTAGTGTCCACAAGATTCCGTCTACAGGCGGACGGACATACGGATGGACGGACGGACAAGCTGAATCCAGTATAACCCCATCCTCCTTACACTTTGTGTTCGGGGGGTATAAAAATATAACAACTGCAATGTTAGGCTAATTCATTCAGCTCATCGGTGTAACCAATGTTTTGGATCTGACATTTTTAAATGGAAATGGCTGGGTTAGTTCCGGCTACCTAAACCTTTGGTCAGGTAACATGTTCTATATTATCAAAATTACTATGATTTAATCAAAGGCTTGATCACAAGCTGATTCCTTTTTTTACAAGATTGTCGTATGGAGTCTATTTTCTTTAAAAAAAGATGAGAAATCCATGAGAAAATGGGTAATGTCTAACAAATTTATTAAAATTGAAAATTTAACCGAGAAATGCAACAAGTGCACGAAGCTATTCTCGACTTCGCCTTGATGTCAGATTATTAGATCACATTAATTTGTTTGTTCGGTAAAAGGTGAAAACGCAGTCTTTTTAGATCAATATGCAAGTTTAAATTCATTTCAAACAAAACAAAACGCTTTTAACTTTGCACTGGAATGTCATGGGATTAAAATAAACGACACAACATTTTTATGAACATTTTAAGTAAGTTTAGCAAAGTATATATTTAATAGATTTATGCTTTTTTCCTTACACAACTTCCAAGCACATGACACGAAATTAATCTTGTATCATTGGAACGCCAATATATTCAAGAATGAACCCGCGTAACTCTGTATAAAATATGGGACCAGCTCTCTAGCCAATGCCTATTTTTAGGGTTGTCAAACCTCAGTCTCTGAAAAAAAAGCGCCCATCAGAAAAAAAATCTTGCTTGCTTCAACATCGTATTTGTTAGACCGCTGCAATGTATACAAATGGAAAAAGTATCAGAGTAATGGTCCTAAATAAGAACGTGGTATATATGTTGCCTTTATTTAGAAACAACGAACTCGGTCCTGAAAAACAGAAAAAAACAGACATCGACAAATTAGATGACAAACGAACAAAAGACGAAGTCTAAAATGATATGAACTGGTACTGCATACCTGTACATAACCCAATAACTAACTCGATTAAACGTATAGATTCGATATCAATTTGGAAAAAAATTGAATTCCAAAATATGGTCGCGGAACATGTTGTTTTCTTAAATATTTCCGTTGCATTAAACGTATTCAGTATTGTCCTCGTTGAGAACCGGTTTTTCAAGATTTTTAAATAAAGATGCGAATAATATGCTTATTTTCAAGTTTGTGCGTTAATTCTAGTGGGTTTAAGATGACCCGCAAACGTATGCAAAAAAACATCAATCAACTCATTCTTCTCTGTCAGAAGAGACGACATTTTCGGCAAACTGTTATAGATGATCATTAATGTCCAGGAGTGTCTTTAAATACAATCGCTGAACTGTAGAAAAATGTGTAAGTATTCTTCATAAAAGGTGTCAACTAAATTAGCACCAGCATGCATGGACATAACGAGATAGCCATGATGACCCTGAAACTCATCTGAGAACAAACACGTGTTTGGAATTCAAACCATTTTTAGCTCGACTTTTAGAAGAAAAAGGGAGCGATCCTACTCGCCTTGGCGTTGGCGCCGGCGTCAGCGTCCACGTACGCGTCCACGTCCGCGTTGGTATCACACATTGGTTAAGTCGCACCGCCTCACTTTTTTATTTCAAAACTATTGTTTTGAAACTTACCATACTTATTTACCATCATAACCTCCATCAACAGACAAGAGCATACAACTCTGTTAAGGTTTTTGTCAGAATTATGCCCTTTTTTCGACTTAGAAAATACATTAAAGAAGGGTAAAATCCACTAGTGACTTAATCCTTTAAGATATTGCTTTGAAAGTTGGAATACTTGTTTGCATCATTACACCCATATGTAGGCAAGAGAAGGTAACTCTGTCAAGGATTAAAAATTAGGCCCTTTATCGACTTAGAATCTCGGTTAAGTTTTTCTTACCAGTCCACTTTTTGACTGAATTGTTTGAGATATTACTTTAAAAGTTGGAATACTTGGTTACCATCATGATCCTCAAACATCTCCTGGTAACATTTAAATTTGATAACTCTTGACTTAATACTTTGCTGTTGTGGCCCTTGTTTATACGGATCCTTGTTTTGCCTTTAACTGTCAAAGTTTTGTTTTATTAGCAAGCACTAAAAAAGTCGAGCTCGCTGTCCTACTGACAGCTCTTGTTGGAGCTTGAATGCATTATTTTCTGTTTGATCAGCGCTGATGAGAATGGACCCAGTGTGAAAAATTGATACTAAGAGAATAATTCATTCTTATATGAAATGAGGATTAAAGCTGAATATACTGCAACAGTACATGTTTGTACCTTTAATTTAGTAAAATATGAGATCTAACATGACAGGACCCAAACATAAATATTGTTTATTCTGATCAAGTAAATAGACAAAGGTAATCGATCCATTTTCTCTTCTTTTTTCTTTCTTTTTGAGTCGTTTTGGATATAATGTACTAAGACCACATTTGGCAGCATGAATAAATGATCTTTTTCTAGAATTCACAGAAATGACAAATATCCGTCAGTCATATGCACTGAAGTCAAATTATGCCAAGAACAAACCATCTGGCTATTGGCAACAATTATAGTGCTAGATTAACTTTAACACCTAATAGGAGTGATCGTGTTTGCAAACAAAACCCGGTATTGCGCAATAATTTCTACTGATAAAAGATAGATACGGTGGGCAGCGGTCGATAGGCCATGTTTTTGAATCGTTAGGGATATTTTTTTAACGACCGTAACTTCTTTAAAACAAAAGATATTTGAA
This sequence comes from Saxidomus purpurata, assembly GCA_022818135.1. Taxonomy (NCBI): domain Eukaryota; kingdom Metazoa; phylum Mollusca; class Bivalvia; order Venerida; family Veneridae; genus Saxidomus; species Saxidomus purpurata. The sequence continues at coordinate 4,787,956 of JAFMSR010000016.1, forward strand.
AATGTTTTATATCACTGGAAAGCTAATACAATATACCTTTTATTCATTATTTTCAATTTTTGTTAAGATTCAAAATGAAAAATTCGCGAGCGAGTAACTTACACTGTTTTCATAAATGATTATAGCAGCAACAAGCCGTTACGAAAAATCAAGTGTCATTAAAAACGGTATTTCTTTCAAAAGAGATATTTTGATGTAAAAATATTAATTTCAAGAGCATGTCATAACGTTTTGAATTTTAAAAATCCTTCTGATAGCAAAAAAGTTATAAAAATTCAAAAATTCCTTTCCGATACATAATCCTTGTAAACACAACTGTTATTGCCCACCAGCAATCTTATCAAAATTGCCGTGTGACGTCACGGCGATCACTCCTATTGTCTTGATTTAGTTCCGTCCATGAACTTGCAGTTTATTTTTCAAAATGAGTCTAGTGCAACTGGTAGATGACATTGTAGATGGTTAGATGAGTTTTTACAAACCTATACTTAAGCTTTAGTGTAGTTCTGCCAAATTCGTTGCAACGTTTCTCAATTATAAATTGTTTAAAACATTTAATTTGCTGACCAATGAATTTTAAAATAGACTGAAACTTGAACGGTCTATAATCAGTATAAATAAACACATGCATTTTGCACATTTATATTTCCATTTCAACCAAAGTGCAATTTTAATGCATGTTCGTATACTAGAATATTGTCTACACAGCAAATGTAAGTTTTCACCCAATTAGAAATTTACCCTTTTAAATATTCTAATGCTTATTCGATTTTCATATTTTAACTAAAGTATTGAAATATGTTTTAACAAAGCACTAGATCTATATATGTATCATCAAATAATAAAACGCACAGTGTGTTCAGTGCGTTACATGTTTGCAATCACCGAGAGTTACCTAACACATGCTGTTGGCAGAAACTGGATTTTTCATTGTAAACCCTCGAGTTCTGTGAAAAATGACAGAGCAGTTGGTAATCTAGTATTGTGAAATGCAATGTAAGCAGATTTCATTACGGTTTTACTATCTAACTGAAAGTATATGTACATTTGTACATGTACATTGTTTCCCCTGCGAGTCCTGAAGTATACACTCGTTTGATCACAAACTATGGTAATGTTGTATGATTGTTTTACAAATATATTTTAAAACATTTAGATAAGTCCAATCTTAAAAGATTCTGTTTGCTGCCTCCCTTCTCTATTCTGGAACAGTCAGCCGGCAGGTAGGTATAGAATTTCTTTCTTAAGATGCTTCGATGCACTAGAATCCCACATTACACGTATCACCAGCCATTGCCTAACTAGATAACTTAAAACGATTTTGTCCGACTTTCTAGTTTTAAGACTATCAAAATCTATTTTTTTTATTTCTGCTTTTAATACATTAAAATTAATGAATTAATAATTAATTACTCATTTAACATATGAAAAAGTTGTGTTTCTATACGTTTAATTCTGTGTGACAGACACCCAAGTTCGAGTACCATTCAAGGTGCATTTTTCTCACCCTGTTAAATTTAGAGAACAAACGAGGGACTCCGACAGTTTAAAATGGACTGTGATAGGACAATTGCACACAATAAGCTCACAATCCGGTCATGGGTTTTGATCCCCGGCAGCCTCGCACAAAAGATGTGGAAAATAGTATGGACACTTTCTTGCTCAGTATAAATTAGCTTAGTGATTCCCAGAAGAAAATAAAATACAAGATATCCTCTTCCTCATTGGACATGATGCTATTACAGCCAGGTTCTAGGATTGTCAATTAAATACAGGGAAACCCGTAAGATCTAATGCAAGTACATGCAAACTTATATTTTTTTAAAGAAACATTTCACTGAATATGAAGCAAAAACAAATCAGTTTGGGTAAAAGCCTTAAACAGTTTGTTTAACAGCTTTACAATTAAAGACGTATCGATGGGCGATTTAAGTATAATGTAATTAAGAAATAATTTAATAAAAATAGTCAGAATTGGAGTTTAAGTTAACAGAGATGAAAGTTACAACGGAAGTGTGTTAGAAATCGCAACAACAATACATTATTACTTTGAAGTTTTTCTCATCTTTACTATTAGCCGTACTTCCCGACATTTACATTTCCTGTGTATCAATACATTTTATTGCTTTAAACAGATCTAGATTTTTATTGCCACAGAAAAGAAAACAACAGCTTTCTACATAATTTGTCATATAGTTTAGAAGTAGCAGGAAAAAGCCTTGATTTATAATTTTCAATATAAAACAGACTATAAATAGTTATTAATAGTACGTTAAAGTATATATCCCTTCAAGAGGCGTATCCTACTAATTAAGACACGTTTGGCTTTCAATAGAATCAATGTAAGTTATAGTACTGAAAATGTTTTGTCTATAATAATTTAAAGGACATATCGATAGCTCAAAAATACTAAAACATCAGACATCTGAGGCAAGTGCTGACACTTTTCGACAACACTGAAACGACCTTGGACACGATTTAACAGGTTTGAACATTTCAGTTTACACTCGTTCGCTTACAGGCGCCTGTGGGATAAATGTTTGGACCGTTGTTTATAGTCAAAATGCAGACACGTCGTGTTCAAACCCAGTAAAGACCTTTTCTAAGCAAACTGTTTATCAACTACATTATTTGTACTTGTTAAAGTGATGCATATATATTCAAAGCGATCATCACAGTTTTAAGATTATTTTTTATGGTGCAGGCGTGGGCCAATAATAAAAAATATTTTGTCTGATTTTTATAAACAAAATCGTGCGGCAATCCCGATGACCACTCATTAATTTAGTGTGGCCTAACTGACGCTCCATGTTATTATAAGCAGATCTATTCGATATTTCAGACCTGTTCATCTTCGTTTTGCAGCTGGTCACTTTAAACATGATTACAACGGTGTTTTTGTTCATTTTGTGTCATACTGTAAATGGATTCTCAAGATGGAATCAGTCAGAGGCTAGAGAACAGTGCAAGTACCATGGGGGACTTATTTCGTATCAAGATGGCATGGGAAATAATAAGCGAGATGGTTTAATACTATCTCTGAATGACACTGACTCAGCCTGGATATCAGGATATACTAACTTTTCAAGTTTTATAAGTTGGTTCGGATGCTTCTCTAGACACGATACAGAACACATCGGATATAAACAAGAAATTACCCAAAATACCATACACAAATGTTTATGATATTGTAGTACGTATACTGCTATAACTGTGACGTTTATTGGACTACAGGCAGACTCGTGTTATTGTTTACCGTACTCAGATTACACAAGCTTGAAATCACAGGCAGACAATGCCTGTAACCCGCAGTTGATAGAACCGGACTTTTTTTATCACAGCGATGTTCGATCTAGCTTGCAAAACATCAATGTATATACAATCGTTGGTCAGAAAAGACTAACCTGGTATACAAAATCACCAAGCTACTTTGGACAATGTGTCTATGTAAGAAAAGTTGGCAGCGGTGTACAGTATGCCACACAGTAATGCATTAGATACGCAGACGGTTTTATATGTGTACCAAGTATGAAAAGTGACTTTGATGGTAAGTGTTATCTGAACAACACAGGTACAACTTCATACTGCATTATTACAACATCTTCCAACTGGCTTCATTCCGTTGATCAATGCAAGAATTATTCGGGAAAACTCATCTGTTATATTTATCCTGAAACTCATGAACATCTATCAGCAAATAAAACATACTGGACAGGTATATTTCGCAGTTATGAAGTAAAAAGTGAACGTTTGCCACAATCCGCATGCTTAGCGGTTACAAAAGTCGGAAATGACCTTATTGTTCATCCCGATAATCGCTCAGCACAGAAGTTATATATATGTTCTGACAAATTGTCAAGCGCTAGAGTAACTGAACTGACAAAATTCCCAAAGACCGACGCAACCAACACCGAAAGCACGTACCAAACTGCAGTGCCTGGCCAAGATATAACAACGACTGTATTTGACAAGAAAAGTGGTTTTGAAAAAGCAGGACTTATCGGAATCTGTGTCGCAGTCTTCCTGTCTGCTGTTATATTCGGAATATTCAGAAGAATCAAAATCAATTCCCGTAGGCAACGAAGTGATAACGAAATCAGTTACTTTACTGCATTGAGTAACATTCGGAATACCGGAGCAGAAATGTATGCCACGGTTGGGAATACAGATACGGTTTATGAGAACTACATTATTTAATATATACCTGGAACATAATCATTGTCAATCTTAGAATAAAATCTCGCAATAGATTATCTTTATAGTAGTTCTATTGGATATTGTAAATTTTACCCAAAATTAAAATCAGTTTCGTGCATATAGATGACATATAAAGAGGATAAATGGACTTGCCGATGTTTTAGCAAAATAATTGAGAGTTCTTGCATTAGTTCGACATTAAGGAAGAAAATAAAGCATATCTAAATGGCAACATAAATCCATGGAAAGTTGAGATATATGGCATTTCTTTAGAAGACTTGAGAGATACAATGTAGATGAAATATAAAAGTACGTTTTAACGAGTTTATGTTGCTATTGATACTATATCAGTGTCTACTGTGCAATGCTTAGCTGCAGCACTTGTCAAAGGGAAATTTAAGACGATTTAATTTTATACCTGCATTTGTTCTACATGTTCAATGAAACATTTTTTTCGTCTCTTGTTTGATATGAGTGTACAGATTTATGAATTCGTAATTCATCTTGTCTGTCTTGTGTAATATTCAATATCACATTGAAAGCAGTTTTCCCTATGTCGAAGTTAAGCAACAAGTGTTACTTATGTATATACCTTAGAATAAAACATAAGAGAGAAAGGGAAACAGAGGTAGACTATATATAGTTCTTTTAAGAATGTTGGTATGTGCATGTAGAGAGAGTTATGTTACCTGTAGAACATGTATGTACATGTATTCTAAATGAATGTTTGACATGTGACAATACGTGACTGTTTAAATCTTAAGCAAATTCAAATTGAATTGTTCATTTAATTGATGAAAAACTTTTTAAGATGTTAAAACATATATATTTTGAAACAATTTTCAAACATTTTACTTATGAATCTATAATCAGTTATAAATATTTAACACAGTCCATTACCTTGTAATTTGTTGATGTTATGCATTGTTTTGATTGGTGTTTTGAGCTTGTGTTGTGTTTGTGTTTGTGTTGTAAATTGCTGGCTTCGTTATGTCGCTATAATACTAGGAACTGTATGTCCCGGTATTATATCACTGTTTACATTGTGTTTGTTTAGTGTTGTGTCGCATCGTGTAACTATCTGTTATGTATCTGTGGTTTGTTCCGTGCCGATGACTGTTTTGTATTGCGTTTGTGTGGTTCGCGTTTTATATTTTCGTTCTATGCTTGATTTGGTTTGCTAGCTACATTTTTTTTAGGATACTGGAGAATAACTGTACCCACATTCAGACATGTCTCAGCTGTTGCATTGTTGTTACAGGAATACCATTATACTTACTTGGATGCAATAAAATATGAAAAGTCGAAAATCGCGTTAACCGTAAAATATAGCTTTAGTAGCATCTACTCATTTGTGAACTCGCATTAAGTTTTGCAACCGTTATCTACGATGAGCTAGATAAGCGGACGTAGGCATACGACCGCCGCTACTTCCTTCCTTACCCACCAGGATGGCCGTTTTAAGTGCATTTATTTCTCTTTTGCCATTATGCCGCTGTACATTATTGTAACACCTTTCAAATGCAATATAACAAATGAAAATGATTGAGACATTACTGTGCTGGTAAGCTTTGAAATATATTATTTCCGCTATAATATTGTTTCTCTAAGATAAAATATCTGCAACTGCGATCGAGACTCCTGTGCTCTGCTGTCTGTTGCTAGTGAATCTTGTTTTTGCCAACTCTTTAAGGACAAAAGCTGTCATAAAACATTATTCAAATCGACATTAACTAGCTCAGTAGGCTTAGGATATAAACAAAATATTGTACATACATAAAAAAATACAGTGTGCTTATACTTCAAAATTTAGAAATTACAGTTATATTTTATATGGTTCACTTTCACTTTGAGTAACCGATTTGCTGTGAATTATGTTGCAGATTTCCTATATTGCTATTAAATTCCTGTTTTGTTTTCATAACAAATAAAAATCATCTAATGTTGCCTACATGTACGAATCTGCAAAAATATTGATTAATATGAGGCGAGGAATAGGATTAAAGTTCAAACTTCAGAGTTTAGCATAAGAACTGTGACTCTAACATGGCTTCCACTCTAAATCACTTATCACACAGGAAGCAAATACGCATGCTAGTAAATAAAGGAGATGAAGTAGATGCTCTTTTTTATTTTAAAAGGTACTGTTCGTTACATTTGTTTGTGACAGAGCTTCGTTGCAGTTTTACATCATTACAGCTTTGAATTAAACATGACAGACAGCGGCGCCAAACTACAGTTATTTTCATTCAAATTATTTAGATCTACTGTATTTTCTATAGTATACAATCAGGTTTATAGATCGATTGAATACATTGTAACACTGGATATACTTAATTTGAGTTATGATAATCATAGTTGTTTTTCTTCTTGTATAACCTTAATGTGTTATTTTCTTGAAATAAAGAATTTATTATTATTATTAATGTTCTTGGAGTCTGTGTAGTTTTGTATATCTTAAAGCTCTCTATTACAGGAATAAGCAATTTTATTCCTAGGTAGTGTTAGCTTATGTCTGTATATGTAACCGGCTAACAGATCACTTCATTACAAGAGTACAGCAAATATTTGTTTTGCATTGAAATTAAAGATGTAGATGTATGTGTACGAGACTTTAATAAAGTTAAATATATATAGAGAGATTTAGAGCGGAGCTCAACTGTGGTGCCTCAGTCCTACTTACCTGAAAACTATTTGAAATAATTTTCAAATTGCAGATTTTGAGTCATTATGGAAAATTAATCTTGATTTTGTAATGAACTAGGAGCAATTGATTGTAATAGAATGTAGGGTAAACTTTCATATGCCTTTTTCAAATCGCCAATCACTTTTCTTGTGATTTATTTCTGCTATTTACCACAGATGCTTGGGGTATGGACTCGCCACCCTATCTTATACTGGTCCCATGTTGTATGGAACATTTATAAATACAAGATTTGAAACAACTCAATATCTTCTATCACATCTCAGGGATAGTGTTTGTCATTTCTAAAAATAGTAAACTATAGGCATCCGGCTACGCTGTTATACGATCGTGTAATAAAGAAACCAGTCGTTATATGTACGTTGGGCTGCACAGTCAAGTATGCGTCGTTGAGGGTTGACTATTAGCTTATACATATAATTATAGTTATGACATCTTTCTAAAGAAAAGGTACACAGACGCATGCATGTTTTGATCGCCCCATCATGTCATTTTTCGGTTAATTATTATTTTACGGCTGGAAACGCTAAAATTATTGATGCTTCAAATTTCCAGCTATAGTACTCGTGCAAGACGTGATCCGCAATGTAAACACAATGGTACCTCGCGTATGCTATTTGATATACTGCGATGCGGGAAACCTATTTTTAAAACGTCATGTATATATTAGATGTGGTTTGTGCAGAAGTAACAGAAGTGTTTTTTTTCTCGAAATTATCTAAATCCAACCGTATTTGATGCAGTTTGGAGTGGGATTTGATTTAGAAAATCGTTTTGCACTGGAAAAACCTGGTGAGTTACTCCTTATTTACACTAATGCCTTAAATATACGCTTCGAGTTTTCAGTTGTTTCAAATCTTGTATGTATATATGTTCCGTACAACATGGGACCAGTATTAGAGTGGGCGGCTAGTCTATACCACATGCATCTGTGCCATTTACCTCAAATGATACATGATTTCATTAAATAAGAAGAAATAACGTAGTACAAGAGGTTTTAAAACTAGGGATTAGTTGAGAAAAGGATTTTACAGATATCGATATAAGGTATAATTAAAGTAAGAAAACCGAAAAATGTATATGCTAATTCACTTAACCTTATACATGTACTGAGAGGAAAACCTATATATTGAATTCCCTCGCCTGACTTTGTCCAGACTACGAGACTAGGGACTCAGGTCCAAGTCTCCTATGAATTGCACAATGTATGTAGACACATTGAATAAGCATGAAACAGAAGATCGCTTACTTACTTTATACCTCGTCATTTGTCCTAAGCAGTTTGTCTTATAGATATGAAAATACATCATGATAACTGTTTCCAGTCTTCATAGCATGTTTAGCATCAAATATTGTAAATGTTAGATGTCAGAGTATGGGTATATGCACTGGTTTTTACCTATCTTTTTGCAATTTTCCAGTTGTTTGAAATTATTAATTCTGCAGTATTTGTTATCAGGACACTTTTGCTAAGATTTCTTGATTATGGTGTAATCGGTTATAAATTTTGAGTTACAAGTTCATGGATTTTGCGACAGCTTTCACAAATATAATAGAAAGAAATGCTCCGCTTGAGAATGAAGCTGTAATCAGTAATGCTTTCAAAATCATTTTTGCAATTTTCAGAAATTTTTCATTTCACAGTAAAGTAGGTTTTGAAAGAATGACAACTCTGTGAACACTGAATTTCTGGGGCGGATAGTTGCAAGAGTAGCTCAAGATTTGTTTCCCTTTATTTAAGCTTTATTCTGTATTTCATTTTTGTTAAAGTAAATCTCGTAAAATAGTAGTTTCTTGAAGTTTAAGCTATACTTTGTAACGACTTAGATTAAGAACAACATCGTTTTAGATATTTTCAATAATTATTGTCGTATCGTTATTTTAGCAGTATAATAAGATCCGTTGTAGATGATAGAAGATTTCATTTGTTTAGATGGTGGCCAGTATGCTTCTTGTGTGACTGTTGTCCTTGGTTTGGTCCACCTTGGATGTATATTTATCTGTGTGTGCATGTGTTTCAGTCAACATGTCAATATAGTCATCTCTTCTGTCATACATGCATTTTGTGTTTCAAGTAAATCCCTATAAAGTCGGACATTGTAAAATCTCGGACATCTACACTAATAAGTAACAAGATTTTAAATGTATAAATGAAATTTAATTGCTATACATACTAAACATTCTTGTCATTCAAATACAATCTGTTTGCACTAAATGTTGCTGTTGTGCCTATGTATGTCACTTATAATTGTTTTGTTTTTTTTTTCATTTTAATTTTAAGTTTTGAAATATTACAAATTAAAATTTTCGGAAATACAAAAATGCAAAACCTCACCACTGCGATCCTTAAACGACAGTTTTGACTACTTTTAAGAATTTTAGGTAGCCAGGTAGTAAAATTACAAAGAACGTGAGCGAAATATCACTTTATGTCAGACTCTCCACAGAGACATTTCAGATTGTATTCAAATTCAATCACTGAAAATATACGGGATAAAAAAGTTTCATGTTCTAGAGGTAAAGTTTAAATGTATGTATTTTTATTTATTATGTTCCAGGAGTTAAATGTTTAAGGCTAATGATCACTTTGTATGTTGGCAATTACTCTTACAAGAGATGCCTTTATCGGCGAAATCTATTGTTATTTGTACGTCAACAAATTCCTGACTATGCTTTTTAATTAAAAAAAAATATAAAAAATATAGCCCAGTATTTCACTGACATTGCACAGAATACAAAATATCTGACAATATTTCGTGAAGTAACGACACTAATACAAAAGAATTTCAACCATACTTTCAAGTAAATAGAATACAATAATTAGTCCATCTATAAAATTTATTATTTTGATCTGTCTGAGCATATTCTGAGTGATTATGGTACTTTAAAACGAAATGTGTTTTTTTACTATAATATCATGTGAGGCATGTACTAGATAGGGACAACCACTTTTTAATACAGTCAAACTTGCGAACAAAGACCACTAACCGGAAGAAAGTAAAGCGGTCCTTGTTGACATGTGGTCTTTATTTAGAGGTGTTTTCACGATAAATGAATGATGCACGTTTTTATCCCTGCTGAACTTTATTCACAGGGTAGTGTTTATCTAGCTTTTCAGAGTAACTCTGTGTTTGCTAGTCGCCGCAATCTTTCGAGCAGGTGGTCGAAACATTAGCTTGTATTCAGTATCGAAATTGTTTTGTTTGTAAACATGTGTTGCATTATTGATGGTATCTATTGCTAGAATGCATGTAATGTATCATGTACTACTAGTGTTACGATGTGACTGTTACACAGTATGCTATATCTGACTGCACTTGTAATAAATCTATAGCCTGAGCTACCTACATGGTTTGCTGTTGTTGTGTTAAACAGAACGGTCAAAGGATTAGGACAGAGGTCAAGGACAGCGGTCTAAGTTCATGGTCAGCGAAACTTAGCCGTGTAAAGAAGACTTAAACGAAATCATCAGACAAAATGTATATAATGGTTAATTTATCAACGGATATTTACCTGTTCAATATATGACTTACTATTGTAATAAGAATCACGCAGTGTCCCGTCGGCCTGTCCGTTCCGTCCCATCCCATCTCATCCCTTCTAACACAAAGTCAAGTATAACTCACAAAGTACGTCAGAGCTTAACCAATCCTGCTCTGCAGCAGCCTTGCGTTGTCCCCTTAAAACAGCAAGATCAATGGTACAGTTAGGAGTTACAATTAGGGATCAAACAATACTACATGTAAATGTAATTTTGAACACTACAACATGCAATTTCGTTTCCAATCTCTATCTTCCACATGCAGTGGCCAGTTTTGATATGATGTCACACAATCGTTACCCGTACTCCAAGGGTGTGTCGCGCACAAAAACCAGTTAACTGTTCCCAAGGTCATACTTAGGACTCAAACACTTCTACGTACAAATTCGTTTCCGGTCTGTATCGTCCACATGCGTGGACCGATTCTGATATTACTTCACACAATGGTTCCCATTTGATGAGATCACCCAGGCACCTGCATCCAAGGCCAAGGTCACACTTAGGGCTCAAACTCTTTCACGTCATGGTGTCATAGTACGAAATAACTTAGGCAAATTCTTCACCATGCAAGATATATCATATTATAATACCGCAGATAAATTTGATAGATTCTGATTGGTCAAGAGCCCCTGTATATGAGACCGTATACACCGTGAGCAATCCCATATATACCGTCTCCCATTTGGAGCCTCATCGGTTTTGCCTTTTCTGATTGGCTAGAGAAGCTCTGTAAATATTGTTTACATTCAAAACAAAATGGCCGCCGTTCCATCGATTCATTTTTTTCAGTGACGTTTGTCAGCACTGCACATGGCGTTTGGAAGAATAAATCAAATTCATAGACATTACAACTTACATTGATGCTATCTTTACCTTCGTTTCTCCCGAGTCAAAACGGGTTACGGACATGAGATCTCATTTCAGTCGATCAAGTTGAACATGAACATGAATATCAGTGGCAGAAGAATATTATTTTTAAAAATGAAAACACTGTCATTGACACTAATAAGTACTCTTCGAATTAATGGTATTCCTTTTTGCAACTAACGGCTGCTGACAGGACATTCGTGTACAAAATTCAACCTCTGAAATGACGAAATAAAATACCTCCAGGCCCCAATTTCACGAAAATACTTAAATAAATACTTAGTAACACGTTTAACTTATTTCAACACTTATCAGCCCCTTGCATGTATATTCATTTAAAGAATTAAACTTTTTCAGAATTGTATTTACCCATTTATCACAATTATATATACACTTGTTAGTATTTGTGCAGAAAATGTTGTTTTTAGCAAGTAATTTACACTAAGTAAATTCTTAAGATTCTTAAAATTCTTGTACTCAAATGAATTTTTGCTCAATCTGACTTGCATTTAGTATTATATAATATTTTTGTTCTTTCAACATGTTAATTTCATTAAAAAATATACTTTTGTTTCAAATGACGACAAGAAACATTGTTATTTTTAGTGACAATTAGACTTCAAAATAACTTACTTAGCTAAGCAATTACTTAAGTATTTTCGTGAAATCGGGGACAGATCAGAGGACAATCTGAAAATAAATGTCCTTTTCTATCCTGTTAATGCATCGCTACTGTAGTCCTATTTCACTTGTCTTGATATAATGTGAAGTCCTACTCCAATAAAACGCTGTTTATCCTTATTTTGTGTCACATCAATAACTTAAAACCGAAGTAATGAATTAAAAAGAAATCTGTGTCTATCCAGTCCACACGCTACAAAAATGTCTGCCAAAACATTACTGTCTCGGTGACGTAGACTTGAACTGATGACGTAATAAATTCGAAATGGAACCGGTTTAACGGAAATTAATTATTATGTGACTGCAAATAATAAAAAATGCCATGCTATATTTTGCTCTCGGGTCGAAAACACCGTAAGCCACAGGATTATTTTTCTTTCTATTGAATAACTGAGAAAAAAACTAAGATCGGCTGATTAGGAGCGCCGTATGGAATCATACGAAGGTAAAAGAATTGGGGGCTCCCATGGGTATCGGCTTTTTGTCATTTATAAATATAACATAATAATAATATACCGATTCTTGACGGTCCACTGCCCATGGTTCAACATAGCTGCCGCTTTTGCGGTTCAGTGTAAGGTACTGTAGCACAGTTACGCGGTCAGGTACTGTAAAGCGCAGATACTCGGCAAGGTACTGTAGCACAGATACAGGAGGGCCCCCTCCCTGTAAAAAACTGAGCAAGGTACTGTAGCATAGATGCCTGACGGCTCGGGCTAATATCGGCACGAACAGGCTATACGAGTCCGTATACACCGTCAAGAATCTGTATAACTAATAATATAATATTAGCTACCTTAACCAAGAGTCTGAAATGTGACATTGCATCTTGAACTTGCCTTTAAAACTATTACCATAAAAGTATCCGGTCTTAAATGTGATGCCTTCTTTTTATGAATTTAGATGTAATTGTTGTAATCAAAATTCATATGCTAGTCGACGGACCGAGGTTTGATGGTGATTGTGGTGTTTAGGGACAGTCCTTCAAACTGTGTCCGACCGTCCGTCCGTCCGTCCGTCTGTTCGTCACGATTTTCCTTCCCGGACTGTATATTAGTATTTGCTGGTAAGATTTCATTGAAACTTGGCAGGGGTGTTTATTTTGGTAAGGAAATGCTGCACGACACATACCGCCACAATTCAGTCATATATAGCAGGGTTATGGTCATTCGTTACTTCACAATATCCATTTTTAAAGGCAATTTTCCGTCCGGAACAATATCTTGGTACATGTACAGGTTAGTGAGATTTCCTTGAAATTTGGTGTGAATATATTATGGTAACGCAAATGACACACGCCAAATGCCGTCATAACCCACATATATAGTAGAGGTATGGCCTTTTGTTACTTTAAAAAGGCATGTTTCTGTCCAGAGCCATATCTTGGTACAGGTTGGCTTGTGTGAATGTAACATATAATATGTATGGTTAGGCAAATGATGCACGCCAGTTACCATTACAATCAGCTTCTATGGCTTGGACTGCTCGGAGGTGATGTGCCGGGCGGTATAATTCACAAGGGTGTATAAATAAGATGTAATTGTTACATTGTGTATACAGGAAGCTTACAGAGAAGTGTAACTGCTAGCAGTTACAACAGTAGAAAATGATTGAATTAAAACAGTACTTGCAGTCCGGTAAAATCTTCTCCGGGCTCATGTGGTGTGCTCGTCGCAAGAAGACACTGAGTCATGGTCAGACAAATCGCTGTCTGGCAACCGCCCTACGGGCAACCCGCTTCATAGCTAACGACGTCACCTGTGACCTTAAGGCTTGTTAGACCACAGCATGTGTGTTGCATTTTCACCGAGGGACCGAATTTCTGGATATAACGAACACATTTCTGGGCTAGATGTTTTTTCCTTCTTTATTTTATTTGAAAATTATATATGGATATAACATACTCCGGATATAAATAACAAATTTAACAGGTGCCAAGGTGTTCGTTGTGTACGGAGTTTACTTTATGTTTTACTGCTAACATTAGATAAAAGAGACTTCCGAAAGTTAAATATAATTCGGAGCACTACATTTCTAAAAAGAGGACTAAATCAAGTTTTGTATATAACAGAGTGATAGCTTTTAAAGCATATCACATTACGGTCCTTGTTCTGTACATTTATGTTACAGTTTCGTTACACAGCCATATGTTTGGACGCTAATCGCGTTTGCTCGGGATCTTTCGACAATGTTTTATTTCTTTGCCCACTTAAATTGTCATTGTGTTTCCTGATATTTCTTGAAAACAGATTCAAAAATTCTCATCTTGTGACCTCTGCAAAGTTTCCATCTCATAATAGTTGTTCTGGAAAAAGGGATTTGAATCAACAAACATCAGTTAGAGGTAGAGTTATGGCAATGTGTATGACCCTGAATAAAGACATGTATAGAACATTACATTTCTCAAAGTTTTTTTTTGTATTTGATCAAACGTTACTTATTCTGTAGCAGCACATGTCACATGATTCCCCAGCAAATTAACGTGCAAACAAAAGACTTGTTTCTACTTTGCACGATATGATACTTTATCTGAAATGAAGCTTTTTTATGATAGTGTAAAGGACAACAAAACAGATATGTCATGCCTGATTATCACACGAGAGCGCTATATTAACAGGTCAGAGCTTTTATCAATCTTCGTTCTTCTCGACAGAGACAATGAGAAGACCCCAAGAAGGACTACGTAAAGCGAATGTTGAAAGCAACATGCACCGTTAATGGCTGAAATGTCATAGACCATCGCAACAAACACAAAAACGTGCATTACCTTTACAAACGTTTCTCTGTTTCGAAAATCTAAAATCACGCAATGAAGATTTGTATTAAACGATTAATTGCATTCAACAGTCGCATAAAATAGCCTTTGAAAGAACAGTAATGAGGAACGGTGATGTAGAGGTTAAGCTGTCTGCCGCTCACCTCCGAGGTTGCGGGTTCGAGCCCCACTGGGGTCACGAACGTACCTCCTCATATGACACCAGTACTGGTGTTTCCAGGATGCGGACTCGAGAGTGACTCGAAAAGCTTAAAGCTTTCTTCACAACCGAGCTTAAATAAATCCGTTTAAACTAAACTAAAAGGTGATACTGAAGGATTCGATCCCACCGCCTTAGATTTGTGGGAAAAGCATTACAATGTAATTGATCAAAACAATGCCTTTGAACAATATTTAGCAGTAAAATAAGTTTTAGGGTTTGAATTCAACATAGTTAAGCTGATACTTTATCTTTACGATCAGTAAAATTGTACAATGCAAAATATGCCTAGGTTTAATCGTTATAAAAAAATACTAATAATTCAAATCCGTTCATTAATACCAGAGATGCGAAAGTTTATGTTCTAGCACCCGTGAACGCTAAACGACGTCAACGTCTCGTGCAGGTCTTCCTTTCTAGTAGTACTATGTTAAAGCAGATACCTCATAGTATGACGTCGACAAATTCAGACGTATGGTGTGGAGTTACCTTAAGACATGCATTGTCTCTCCTCTTAATTTAAATATGCATAGACACGCTGAGCATATCCTGTAATGTGTCTAAATCAGCGCTTAAATATAACAGCTCTAGTTATTTGGTAAAAATTGGAAACCCAAGTACAGCGGAATAAAAATTAATGTCGACATGCATATGTCTATCTACTTTTAGAAATCATTTTAGAAACGCCATTGATAGCATAGCAGGCATACATTCGTGTTTTCCGTCGTCAACCATATCGCAGTTGCCAAAAATATTTTTATTTTCAAGTTGATCCCGCTTACGAATCAAAAACAAACAATCGAATTATTTTCTTCTGTCAGATCTGACGACATTTTCGACAAACCTTTACAGATGATCATTTATGTCCAGGCGTGTCTTCAAATACATGTAAAATCGCTGCACTCAAAAACTATGTACTAAGTATTCCTCATAAAAGATGTGCCCTTAGCACCAGTATGTGTGTTAGCAATGAAGCGACACCAGTTACATTGCAGAACTACACTAAAGGTTAAGTATATCCGCGTCATAGTTTAACATTACACCAGCATAGGCTTGTTTCCTTTTTCGTGAGAAGTGTTGCCTTTCTATAATATAAAATATTTCAGGCACTCCTGTCAATGTAAAGTCGCTCTACACTTAATGGTGGGTAACTTACCCGTCGCGCGTGTTAATTTCCCGCTACCCGTTACATGGAAAGCGACGTTTCCTTTCCACAGGACGTGTAAAATTGTATATACAAGTTGGCTGCTTAAAAAAGCATCAAGTGGGTTATGCCGCATGAACAGCATGTACATAACAATATAGTCATGATGACCGTGTAAGCTCACCTGATAACCAAACGTGTTTGGAATTCAAACCATTTTTTTGAGTTTGTATGCATTATTTCTGTTTGATAAGGGTTGACACGGGAATGCATCCCGTGAATAAAGTTGACACTAAGAGAATATTTCATTCTTATATGAAGTGGGGATTAAAGCTGAACATTCTGTAACTGAACCGCTAATCTAGTAAAACATGAGATCTTACATCACAGGACCAAACCATAAAATCGTGTTTATTCTAATCAAGTAAATAGACAAAGGTAATCGATCCTTTTTCTCTTCTTTTGTCTTTCTTTTTATTCGTTTTAGATAAAATTTACTAAGACAGCATTTGGCAGAAGGAAGAAAGGATCTTTTCTAGAATTCGCAGATGACAAATATCCGTACAGTCATATGTTGAAGTCAAACTATGCAAAGAAAAACCTATTGGCAATATGGTGCTATATTAACTTTAAAACCTAATTGTCTTGATTTAGCTCCGTCCATGAACTTATAGTTTATTTGTCAAAATGAGTCTAGTGCAACATGTAGATCACATTGTAGATGATTTCATGATTTTTACAACCTATTCTTTACTTTTAGTGTAGTTCTGCCAAATTCGTTGCAACATTTCTTAATCAAAATTGTTTCAAACATTTACGTCGCTGACCAGTGAATTTTAAAATAGTCTGAAACTTTACTATAAATACGTTCTATAATCAGTATAAATAAACACATGCATTTTGCACAGTATTATTTCCCTTTAAATTAAACGTGCAATTTTAATACATGTTCATATTTTAGGATATTGTCTACACAACAAATATAAGTTTCACCCTTTTGCAATTAGGAATTTACCCGTATAAATATTTTTATCCTTAGTACGATTTTTATATTTCAACGAAAGTGTCGAAATATGTTTTAACAAAACACTAGATCTCTATCATCAAATAATAAAACTGATAGTGTGTTTGATTTGTATTTGATTGCTATATACACATTTTTGGTCAGCAACTGTCGTGCAGTAATGTAAACAAAAGCTGGATTTTTCATTGTAAACCCTCGATTTCTGTGAAAAATGACACAGCAGATGGTAATCTAATACTGAGAAATGCAATGTAAGCAGAACTTATTACGGTTTTACTATTATCTAACTGAAAGGATACGCACCTTGTTTCCTTGAATGTCCTGAAGTGTAAATGTACACCCGTTTGATCACATTCATACATTGCAATGTATATTACAAGATTTGTATATCTGTTTTAAAATATATTTAAACATTTATAAAAGACCAATCTTTAAAGATTCTTTGTTTGCTGCCTCGCGTCTCTATTCTGGGAAAGTATGTCGGCAGGTATAGGGAATTTATTTTTTAAGAAACTGTGATGCACTAAATTCCACTTTACACGTATCAAACACCAGAAATTTTCTAACTACATAATTAAAAACGATTATGTCCGACTTTCTAGTTTTAATACACTATAAAAACTTCTTTTTTATTACTATCAAAATGCATCTGCTTTTAATACATTAAAATTTATTAATTTATAATTGTTTTATCAATTAATATAGGAGAAGTTGTGTAGCCATACGATCAGCTCTGTGTGAGAGACACCCAAGTTCGAGTATCATTCAAGGTGCATTTTTCTCACCCTGTGAAATTTAGAGAACGACAGTATAACATGGACGGTGATAGGACAATTGCAATGTAGATATTTTACTAGTTTTACTGGATTTTTGCAATAATAGCAGCCTGCTAAAGCTCAAAATCCGGTCATGGGTTTTGATCCCCGGCTGCCTCGCACAAAAGATGATGAAAACTAGTATGGACACTTTCTTGCTCAACATAAATTAGCTTAGTGCTCCCCAGAAGAAAAAGAAAATATAAGATATCCTCTTCCTCATTGGAGATGATGCTATTACAGCCAGGTTCTAGGATTGCCAATAAAAATACATGGACACCCGTAAGATCCAATGCAAGTACATGTGATGATTTTCAAAAGAAATATTTCACTGAATATGAAGCAGAAACAAATCAGTTTGGACTAGAGCCTTAAACTGTTTGTTTAACAGCCAATTCATGACGTATCGTATTAATAATAATTTAAAATAAATAGTCAGAATTGGGGTTTAAGTTAACAGAGATGAAAGTAATAACGGAAGTGTGTTAGAAATCGCAACAACACTACATTATTATTTCAAAGTTTTTCTCATCTTTACTATTAGCCATACTTACCGACATTTACATTTCCTGTGTATCAATGCATTGTGGTTGCTTTAAACAGATCTAGATTTATATTGCCAAATAGTTGTCTACATAATTTGTTACAAATGTATACAGCTTAAAAGAAGCAGATAAAAGCTTATGTCCTTGATATATAATTTTCGATATAACATAGACTATAAATAGTAATTAACAGTACATTAAAGTATATATCCCTAGGTGTATCGTTCTAATTAAGACATATTTGGCTTTCCATATAATCAATGTAAGTTATCGTACGTATATGAATTTAAAGGAAATATCGATAGCTCAAGAATACTAAAAAATCAGACATCTGAGTCAAATGATGACACTTTTAGACAACTTGGACACGATTTAACAGGTTTGAACATTTTCGTTCGCTTACAGGCGTGGTATATATGTTTGGACTGTTTTTATAGACAAAAAGCAGACACGTCGTGTTCAAACCCAGTTAAATTGACATCCTAATAGACCTGACCAGCGCACTCGCACTCGCACTTGTAAATGTAAACGTACAACGCACAACTGCCTAATTTCGGGGGTGATCTCAAACGATTCTAGTATCACATGAAATCTTGGTTACGTTCATTATTAAAAAATCTTCATCATTATATAATTACCATTCACCATTATCCTAACAATAATCATTACCATAGTGTACAATAGAACTAATACAAAATTGAACATTAACACCATCATTACAATCATCATGAAGAGATTCATCCTTGCATTCATCAATAATCAGTTTAATTTAAACTGTCGTTTTCATAATAGTCATTGTCCCATCAGCATCAGTGGCGCCATCATAAAAATAAAACAACTAACGACGGCAAAACCAAGTTTCAATGGTGCCTGTAGAAAAGATGGAATTAGAAAAAATAACCCAGTGATCTTGACCAAAACAAGTAGCCAGTGATATAACAAAAACATGAGAATTTAAAAAACCTAATGACATTTATCCCCCGCCCCCCACCCACGCAAAAAAGATACAATTTAGAATTTAAAAACAATCTATCTTTAGTAACAGTGACCTTGACTTTGACCCTAGTTACCCCAAATGCAAGCCCAAGCTTCTTCTCTACGCAAGCTACCTACACAACGATTTTCATTGTAATTCGTCACTCCTAACTCGAGTTATTGAACGGAAACCATTTGTCTACTTTTAGTAACAGTGATCTTGACATTGAGCCTAGTGACCCCAAATGCAATCGAAAGCTTCCTCTCTACGCAAGCTACCTACGCACCAAGTTTCATTTGCAATTGGTCACTCTTAACTAAAGTTATTGAGCGGAAACCAAATGTTTGACGACGGCCCGACCGCCCGACAAACGACATCACCATTCGTATAACCAGGTTTTAAGAAAAAACCTGATTGATTATAATAATAATAAGAAGAAGAACAATAAGAATAATAATAATAATAATCATCATCATCATCATTACCTTTATCATCATTGTCACATAATTAACATTCATCACCATAACGATCATCACCACAATCATCCTCAGCAGTACCAGTTTAACATCATTACAAAAATCGGAGGTCAAGAACTTCAATTTCCAGATGAATGTGTTTTCCTGGGTGACAGAACATACCCTAACCAACATCCGCTAATGATTCCATATAAGGACTCTCAAATAAACGGCCTCTAAATGAACGAAGGATGTGCAAATAACTTATCAAACGCATTTGTTACTGCAAAGTAATTGTTGAACATGCAATAACACGATCTGGAGACACCCACGTGATAAATGACCATTAATTGATCACATTTACAATGGCATGGCTGTCCGTCGTAAATAACTAAATTTGACATAATAATAAATATACGAGAGCCTTTAGTTTGTATTATTGTTCTTACATGTACTTGAGATGGCCCCTCAATACATTGTTCTAATACAGAGTACGTTTACATTTACATGTACGTTTACTGTTACGCTGGTCAGGTCTAATAGAAAGCTTAAAATCGACATTTTCTAACCAAACTGTACATCAACTACATAAGTTGTACTTATTAAAGTGATGTAAAATATTTTTTATATATTCAACGTGATCGTCACAGTTTTAAGAAAAAACATTTATCGCTGATTTAAACTCATAGAAAATTACAAAAAGTAAAAAAGAAAAACCTTGTCAAGACCGAGTGACCTTCGTTTAAAAGTTTGACTGTACAATATCATTGTTGAAACAATTAATAATCAAGTACCGCCTGTCGTAAACCATCATTGACAATTGAAGCCTCCTTTAAACTGACGCTTCATGTTCGTATAGGAAGATCTATTCAACATCTCAGATCTGTTCATCTTCGTTTTGCAGCTGGTCCCTTTAAACATGATTACAACGGTGTATTTGTTCATTTTGTGTCATACTGCAAATGGATTTTCCAGATGGAATCATTCAGAGGCTAGAGAACAGTGCAAGGACCACGGGGGACTTATGTCGTATCCAGATGTCATGAGAAATAATAAGCGAGATGGTTTAACACTATCTCTGAATGACACTGACTCAGCCTGGATATCAGGATATACTAACTTTTCAAGTTTTATAAGCTGGTTCGGATGCTACTCTGGAAACGTTACAGAACACTTCAATTATAAACAAGAAATCACCCGAAATAACATACACAAATGTTTACAATACTGTAAGAATACTGCTATAACTGTGACGATAATTGGACTACAGGCAGACTCGTGTTACTGTTTACGAGACTTACATGACTTGCAACCACTGGTAGACAATGCCTGTAGCCCGCAATTGGTGGAACCGGACTTTTTTTATCAAAGTGATGTTCGATCAAGCTCGCAAAACATCAGTGTGTATACAATCATTAATCAGACAAGACTAACCTGGTATACAAAATCACCAAGCTACTTTGGACAATGTGTCTATGTAAGAAAAGTTGGCCCTGATGTACAGTATGCTACACAGTCATGCATTAGAGACGCAGACGGTTTTATATGTGGACTTAGTGTGAAAGAGGACATTGATGATAATTGTTATCAAAACAACAATGGTGAAACTCAATACTGTATTGTTACAACATCTTCCAACTGGCTTCATTCCGTTGATCAATGCAAGAATTATTCAAGAAAACTCATTAGCGAATATCAAAAAAAAATTCATAAATACCTAGCTGCAAACAAAACTTACTGGACTGGTATATTTCGTAGTTATGAAGTATTAAGTGAACGTTTGCCACAATCCGCATGCTTAACGGTTACAAAAGTCAAAAATGACTTTATTGTTCATCCCGATAAGTGTTCAGCCCAGAAATGTCTGATATGTGTCGAGAATGTTCCCAGTACTACAGAAAAATTCAACGAAACACAGCTGACTGGAATCTTTGTCACGGTTGGTATCGTATTTGCTGTCGCTATTTCTGCACTTATCATCTGGCTAGTAAGACAAAAGAAAATCAAATCACGACGACAACAAAGCTCTAGCGAAAATAAAAATAATATAGACGAGGAAGAGTATGCTACTATTGATGAAAACGAAACAAAATCACCTAAGGCGTCTGAAATGCCGAAATCATTTCATTCAAACAACAAGACAACAGAACAGTCCCAGCTAGGGTCTAGACATGAAAATGATCTAGACGAGTGTGAATATGACAGAGCGAATTTAAAAGTTCCTGGTAACTCTGTTAAACAATGCACCGTTAATCTCACCGAACAGTCTGCTGATATGCATGTTTACGGACATCATCCTGGTGGTATGGATGATGTAACTGGTGACTATGATCATCTTGGAGCCCTGAACGCTCAGCAAAAAGCAAAGCCACAAGATGGTGTGTACAGTTCAATGGCAGACGAGACTGATACATACAATGTTTTAAAAGCTGAAGATGTCGCTAATCTAGATAAATCCAGAGATAACAAACAGCAGAAAGAAGAAGCTAACAATTTGTACGACAAGTTAAAGGAGTAGCAGAAAGACAGAATCTATAGTTTTATCAAGAACCTTTCTAACTTTAATAAGGAATATTTGACAAAAATAACAGATGTTTATTCGCTTTAATGTCAATGTTAACTGAAAAACCTGTGCACGTTTTTTTTCGGCCATTTAGTTAGGCATATGAGGATTCAATTCGTTTTTGAGATTTTACCGACTTCTAAAACATAAGATGGTGGTGGATGAGAGAACGTCTGTGATTAAACAAAAATCTAGTCTTCTTTCGAAACGGGTGAAAAATCTTATTTTATTCAGAAACAGAAAAGACGTATTAAAAGGGAGGGAGCTGGTAACTCAGTTAACTTTAAAGTCCCAGGATCGTTTCTGAATTTGCTGATATAGTAAAATTGATTTACTGATACGATAATGATAGAACCATGTTCTATTCACTCTAAAACAATGTTGACATATGTCTTTCTTTCGTATACAAGTTGGTTCGTCATGAGAAATAGTTACCAGACAGCCTTTCTTATTTTTTGCAATCATTGAAAAAATACTGCGTTCTATTTCTAACATGCATACTTTTCGATTCAATGTTTTGGTACAAATAAAGGTCATCTACGCTGGTAAGACGTCTTTCTGGGTAAGATAAGTGCTATTTATAAATCAGATCCTGGGACTTTAAAGTTAAACTGAGACAAGGAAAAAGCAATGCAACACTAAAATTAGCAGCCACTTGTGTTTGTATGACTTTAAAGTGTAATATAAATTATAAATTATTGAAATTGTGGTAAATACTCGGAAGAAGGCAGGGAGACATGCAATTTATTGGTAGTGAAACACTTGCAAGACCTTGAATGTTAATATACAATTTGTACCGAACTATTTTTAATACTAATTATGTATATAATTTGACTTGATATTTGAATGCGGACCTATGAAATAAAGTGTTAAAGTACTTTGTTGTGCTTCCCCCCTCACTATTTATGAAAGCCAACATTTAACAAAAGTCAAATTTTAATTGTACATGTATGCAACTTCCGGACGTACTTAACGAAACATCCTCACTTTAACCTGGCTTACGGATGTATTCCAACGCCTCCGGTCATCTATTAGTAAGTAGGATGGAAACATGTTAAGCACTCTAATATGAAAGCAACCCTCTGCGGCGAGTGTCCATTGCCTCTTAGTGAACGGTCAATATAGATATATTTCTATTTTTACTTATTTTTAAGAAAGTAATAAAACATATTATCGAGTTTGATCATATCTTATATTATTCATATTTTTTACATTTAACACATGTTATTCCAGTCATAACAGGTTAATATATGTAGTACATTTATTACAGTCGGTACATTTTATAATCTAATGTTTTTTCAGCGCATCCGTATTAAGCTCGCTTTTGACCGGAAGTTTGGAACTTTTCAACCGCCAATGAAATGGCAAGTAGAATGTATAACATTTTTTAATTGAGAAATTTACGCTGTAAGACACCTTTTAATTGGATAATGCCGAATAAGATAGGTCAATAAAATACTCTTGCGGCTTCAGTCTTTTTTGAATGGGTTTGTAAGTTTAGTAAGTAAATAATTCATATCTTTCAGCATAATATGTTGTTGCTGCCAAACTAATGTTACATGTAATTATAAGTGTAGAGAAAATTATACTTTCTCGGCTAGTGAATATCAGTCAATAATTCGAGTAACATATTTGTTCATGTAATGTTTGTTTATATTGATTGTTTGTCAAGGTACATATATATAACCAGTTTTCATGCATGCTTTCTGTACACTTATTTCATTACCATTGTCTTCGTTTACGAGTACCTGCTAATATGTGCATTCGATCATAAACTTAATATTCTATTATTGTTAAGGTGAAAAGCGACACACCCTAGACTCTGCTTAATGCCGTCACTATTTTTCATAGACATGTTTAAAACATATCCTTTTTTAAAACAAATAAAAACTATACGCAATACTTCCACTGAAGGAATTATCAACGATCCATCGTTTAAAATTATAAATGCAGAAATAACCAGTAAAATTACCAAAATGAGTTTTGTTGCTGTGACTTTTAACCTTCATTTATTTTATTATATGTTTTGTAAATATACATTTTCTATATACTAGACTAAGTTATGTCATCTACATTTCTCCAATTGTAATTGTTTAAGTCTTTTAAGGTATGCCTCTTTATTGATTATTTGTATATTGCCAGTGATTTTGATCATTTTATTTATTGTTATAGACAATAAGTACATGCATAGTTTATCTGTATCAAAATGTAAGTATAGTTTATAAGTCTTCTTTACAGGAATAAGCAAATATTGAAAGGGAGCGTTAACGAACCGGAGCAATAAGTGTGTTTATTCCGGTAATATGGACCCTATATAAGCCTTACAGATTGTTTCATTTACAGATAACTTTTACAGAAATATAGAAATGAAATAAACGTAAAATTGTAGTTTGAGTATCTATTTTTGACTGGGATTGTCACAAAACCCTATATTCAACAGAAATAAAACAGTGATAAATGTGGTAATATTCATTTAGCTGTTGTTTTTCTTAACATTCGGATGGTCACGTTGAAATGTAATATCACACCAGGTGCAAGATCTCAAAGAGTGTGGGGTTTTATGATATTAAACATTAAGTGATACTTGAAGTAAGAGGTTGATATTCTTTAGTATATTAAGTGATACTTAAAAATTAAGTATCTGCTAACAGAAAAGTTATAAAATGACATATAAGTAATGAGGAAGACTTCCGAAACATATTCAATACATATACATATACTTGGATACCTTACGTGTATATCTATTATAAGATGAAAATGATTCCTTTAGACGACAAACAATTAACACTTAAATTTCAAGTACATGTAGGTATTCGTACAAATGCGGATATTTCCAGAGATCACTTGAGTTTTAGTTTTAATTGTGCGCTAGCTCATTGTTTAAAGTAACGTATAAGTTTATGTCAAGTATATAATTACAATATATAATTGCGTTGCATTTATCATTTTTACTGTTACAGCTTGCATGTTTGCTTTTTTATTGTTTTATGTGTAATTTAATAATTTATTGCATATTTCTTATTGGAGAGCACCTTTATACACTAAACAACTTTTCTAACGCTACCAGTAGCCTTTTCGATGTAACTTTAAAACGACACAAGATAATGAGATTAAATTTGCAGGGCAACTAAACTAAAATAAAAAACGCACATAAGGAAAAAAAATTAAAAACAAAATAATTTTAAAAGTTGTAGATTTTGTAATTTATTTGATGTACCCCACGTTATAGAAATTCGAAAAGTTTGCAAATTAATTCAGTTAATAAAACTAGAAAGTTAACGTCCACTGGATTACTTTAAATTTCTAAGATTGTTACCAATACAAAATTTAATGGATTCTAAAATTAGGTATGTTTTATATTCGTTTTAATGATAATTGACTAATCGCATTTGATAAAACGAAACAAACTGTAACAATATTGGTTCACCATGTTTACAGCTACAGAGGAAGTTATGCGACATGGGCTGATCCTGACTCAAGCACATGTCCTTATCATTCTGTAAGTGAAGAATGCAAATGGAACTAAGAATGCTTTCGCGTAACTTTCATTACTACAATGTGTATAAATTCTGACACCAGCAGTTTTTGTTTTCACTGATATCCCCAAACTGAAAGAATCCCCGCTAAATGACGAAATTGTTGTTACGAAATGGTCGCGCCATGTACATATAGTTTGCCAACAAAGTCAAAATAATAAAATATTATTTTTTATTGCAAAAAGTTGATAACTGGATCAGTCCATTGGTATTTAAAATAAAAGTTTTAAGAATTTGATATACTTTTACAAACAAAGCGGGTTTTTTTCGCGTTCTTACAAGTTTAAATTATTGGCAAAATTTACGAATTTGAAAAATAGGGGTTGTATCAAATTATTTATAAAATTTTTAACTAGCAGAATATTTTGTTGAATGAAACAATGTCTTATATATTACTCTAATTGCCCTGACAATTTTACCTCGTGAAGCTGTGCAGTTTTAAGGTTATTGCGAACAAGAGTGCTAGACTGTCGCAAAATACGCCCGTCAAGGAGGCATAACTCAGTAACTGGCAGTTCATTTGTTTTGTAAAACCTGCTAGAACTATAGAGCAGACAAGGCTAATTTACCTGTTTGCACTATAGAGCTAAGAAGGCTAATTTCATATTTTTCTGATAATACTAGGGTCATAATCTTGGAGTGCCCATGGCGATTTGGCTTGTTATCGAACTTGGCATATACGTTATGCCCACAAACATTTTCAAATAGTATGAAAACTGTTCAACTTAGAGAGTGGACAAGATGAATTTTGGCAATTATGCATAAATCAAGGGCCATAATTCAAAAGTGCCTGGGTCGATTTGGCTGGTTATCAAACTTTGCCGAGCAATTATGCCGACAAACATTTTGACCAAGTTTGGTGAAGATCAGATAAACACTGTTTGACTTAGAGAGCGGACAAGGTGAATTTGGTCAACCTTGCATAAATGAAGGGCAATGATCCAAAAGAGACAAATTCGATTTGACTGGTTATCGAACTTGGCCGAGATATTATGCCGACAAACATTTTGACCAAGTTCTGTGAAGTTCAGATAAAAACTGTTTGACTTAGAGAGCGGAAGCGTGGATGCCGCCCGCCCGCCACGGGTGTTCTTATAAAACGTCCCTTCTGGCGTATAAAAAGCTACAGGAAGAAACGTTGTTAAGTGTATACTATTGTATAGTATTTGTAAACCATGCTGCAGTGTTTCATGATAAAACTATTCAGCACAATAAACCAAGTCTGCTTTGAAAATGCGTGTTAGTCTATATTCTAACCTCCACAATGTGATTCGATACTGTTCCACTTACAGCTGAAACACAGGTAACATGTCAGGAAGATATTCTGCAATGAAAGTTAACTTGTTTTATATTTGTATCGTAAAAATTTTATAATCACCTCCAGTCAAGAGTCAACAATCAAATGAGAATGCACCGTATGTTTCCCTTCATCCACACAGCCGGTTGGTGTGGGGATGCACAGAGCGTTGGGTTCTGAAGCCGTAGGTAGCGGGTTCAAATCCAGAAAAAGGGCAAGTTGTACCCTCAATAGCCCTTTTTCTGCCCGAATACAAACCTCAGGAAGCACTCATGGAAACAATTTTATATAGTAAACTCCATGTAAAACGACTCCGGATATTGCTTAATTGAAGAAAAAGCATAAATTTTCTGGTTCCGACTTTTCCCCCTTCTTTATTTAATATGAAACTGTCCTCTGACAAAGTAGTGTAGTATTTAAGGCTACATCCGACAACCTTGGTATTCTAGCTTTTGAATGATGTAGTTTGGTGTCCACTTGTCACTTATAAGTTTGGGTTCAAATCCTGGTAGGACCAAAGTTAAGGTTATTCTCTCTGGATTTACTTTTGCTGTTCAGTGGGATATGCTTATGGCGTCAGGTGCTAGCATTGCTAGGCTTTGACTATTTTTAAACTAGCACTATCACTGCAGGTGATGAATACCCCCCCCCTGCGAACACCCCACTGACCCAGTATATAAAGTTGATGTAATATTTGATGATTTAATTATTGAACCTGCTCAACTTGAGGCTTCTGTGAAGTATAATTATATTCTGACCAAGAGTTTTCGAGATAAAAACGCACAAGAATTTACTATCTGGAGCCCCTGTGACCTCTGACCTAGTGACACGAAACATGGACCATACACAAGTAGGCATGGTGCTTAAAACTACTGTGAAGTATCATTAAATTCTGACGAGGGGTTTTGGAGATTTAGCGTCCACAAGAATTTACTATCCCGAGCTCTGTGACCTTGACCTTTGACGTAGAATGCACAACTAGGCATTGAACTTATCACATTGGTGAAGAATTATCAAATTCTGACCAGGGGTTTTGGAGATTTAGTGTCCACAAGATTCTATCTACAGACGGACGGACGGACGGACGGACAGACAGACAAGCTGAATCCAGTATGCCCCCGCCCCCTTACACTTTGTGTTAGGGTGTATAAAATTATAACAACTGCATGACTTCGCAATGATGTCAGATTATAAGATCACATTAATTTGTTTGTTCGGTAAAAGATGAAAAAACAGTCTTTTTTTAGATTAATATGCAAGTTTAAATTCATTTCAAACAAAACAACACGCTTTTAACTTTGCACTGGAATGTCACGGGATTAAAATGAACGACTCAACATTTTTAGGAACATTTTAAGTAAGTTTTGCAAAGTATATATTTGATAGATTTATGCTTTATTCCTTACAAACTTCCAAGCACATGACACGAAACTAATCTGGTATTATTGGAACCTCCATATATTCAAGAATGAGCCAGCGTAACTCTGTAAAACATATGGAACCGGCTCTCTAGCCAATGCCTATTCTAAGAGTTGTCAAACCTCAGTCTCTGAAAAAAGCGCCCATCAGAAAAAAATTTTGCTGGCTTCAGCATCGTATTTGTTAGACCGCTGCAATGTATACAAATGGAAATAGTATCAAAGTTTAGGTCCTAAATAAGAACGTGGTCTATTTGTTGCATTTATTTAGAAACAACGAACACGGTCCTAAAATACAGAAAATACAATACAGACATTGACAAACTAGATGACAAAGGAACAAACGACGAAGTCTGAAATGAAATTAACCGGTACTGTATAGTTGTACATAACCCAATAACTGCCTCGATTAAACTTATATAATAACTGTTTCTTTCTCGCCCAATTACCATTACAAGTCAAGTCAAGTCAAATTTTTATTAGCATAAACACATATTAGTGTTCATCGCCTTTTACACAATGTGGCGGTTCAACACAATGTATAGTACATAGAAAAGCATGGTATGTTTGACAATAAACAAGTAGTAATACAGGTGGTATATGTAAACAAAAGTCAAAATCAAACAGTTGTACTCATTCAAATAAGAAAATGAGCCTCGAAGTTTATTTCAGCTCTTTTAAGTGTAGCTTCGTAAATAAATTTTGCTAAACTAACAATGATGTTTTTACTAGTAGTTTTCAGTAAAATTCGGAATTTAGTTATTGTTGGCCATACACAGTAATACCTAGATAAGAATTTCCTTCTAAGGTCAATATAATAGGGGCATATAAGTAAAAAATGATATTCTGACTCCACTTGACGCATGTTACACATCGTACAAAAACGTTGGCTTCTATCAATCTTTCTAAACCTTCCCTCTTCAATTGCTAATTTATGTGAAGAACATCTAAAACTTGCTAAAGCTTTCTTGTGTTTTTCATTTTCAACAACAGTTAGATATTTTTCTTGTACAAAGTCGGTTTTGAACATGTTGTAACTTTCTAATTTAGAATAACTATTTATTTCAGAACACCATTGTTGTAGGTATTTATCACAAAGTGTCTGAATGATACTATTGATATTTATTGAATTTACATTTAAACCATTCCATAGATATGCGAAGCCTAAGTCAGCTAAAAGCTTTTTTACATTTTTAGTCCAAGTATTTATGGGATTGCCATTTGAATCCAACGTATACATAATTTTATATGCTAGTGATGTTGGATTTTTAATAATTTTATGCCAATATTTTATTATTCTAATTTTGCGAATTACTGACAATGGGAATCTGCCAAATTCACCCAAAACAGCAGAATTAGTCGTTTGTTGCCGTACACCCAATAACTGTTTAAGGAATTTAAAATGGACTTTTTCAATATCTGCTGCTTTATGAAATCCCCATATTTCTGAACCATATGATAAAATTGGCGTGATCATACTTTCAAATAATCTAATCTTTTCTGTTATATTCAACTTGATAACATCAAATAATGCATTTAGCGAGTACAAAGCTCTTAATGATTGATTAGAAAGAGCCTTTTGAGCTTTATAAAATTGCAATTACAGGAGAGTGTGACACCTAAATAAGTAAAATTTCCTACTACTTTCAGTAAAGTATTATCATAATATAACTGTACATTTTCAACTCTATTACCAGTTTTAAAAACCATTGCGACAGTCTTACCGACGTTGACTGCTATACCCCATTCATTGCAATAACTATGTAATTTGTTGAGCAATATCTGTAACCCTTCTTTTGAATATGAAAATAAAACTGTGTCATCTGCAAACAACAATAGAAATATCTGTAAGTCATCTAATGAAAATGTATCAATATTGTTACCTTTGAAGTTTTCATACATATCATTGACGAAGAAAATGAAAAGGAGGGGAGATAATGGTTCCCCTTGTTTCAAGCCCATATAACTGTCAAAATAATCTGAAAGTGAGCCATTGGCTCTAACACATGACTTTACACACTTATACATACTGCGCAAAATGTTAACAATTTTAACACTAACATCTGATTCAAGCAATTTGAACCATATCCCATTTCTGTATAATAAATCAAAACACTTACGAAAATCCACAAACGATGCATAGACCTTTTTCTTTTCATGCTTAACAATTTTATCAATGATAGAAGTTAATAAAAATATACAGTCTACCGTACTTTTGTTTTGTCTAAACCCATATTGAAAATCATTTAACAGTTCGTTGCTTTCAGCCCATTTTCGCAGACGCATGTCTAACATTATAGAGAATATTTTAGAAAATACACTGGTTAGCGTAATTCCTCTATAATTGTTCACATCGTTTACATTTCCCTTTTTAGGTACAGGAACTATTATGCCGTTCGACCAAGATTCTGGGTAGTTTCCACTATCAAAAATATAATTAAACAATTTGCATAATATTGGTGACAGTGCCAATTTGTTTTCAATAAATATCTCTGGCATAAGTTGATCAACACCTGAACTTTTACCTCTTTTAAGAGACGAGATAGCTTTAGATACATCGTCAGGGGTAAAATCTACATCAAGCTGTTCTACATTATTAAAGTATACGTCATCCCTATTTAGTGTTTCTTCCACATTGACATTAGAAAATACTTCATCATTTGAATATAAATCTGTGAAATGTTCATAGAAATCATGTATCGATATATTATTATCTTTTACATGTTGCTTTCGCAGTTTCTTAATCTCATCCCAAAACTTTTGAGGATTGTTTGCTGCTAATGAAGACATTTACAAATAGAGTATGTTAAACAAAGTGAACGAACTCTGTACGTCATAAGATAAAAAGTCGTGCTCTGGCGTACAGGTGTTAACATCCCTGTCCGTAAAACAAACCCTACCTGAAAGCGTATGCTACGTAGGTATCGTATCCTACATATATTGTAAAGTGCATTCCAAGTCCAGGTGTCAACTATATTCTGTCTGTTGTGTGAGGACGCGGTATAAATCAATAGGTTGTATTGTTGTCATCTACGCCGTTTTTTATATATCTGTTATAAATTGCAGTTTCAACTGTAAATTTATTCATTTAGACGTGTTAAGACCGCACAATGGATGGCCAAGCTGGTAACATATCCTGACAGAGAAATATATGACCGAGAAAATAGTAAACGAAATCTTGAACGGGACAAATATTTCCGGGGGAGGTATATAGAGAGTTTGCAGTTTAATGTCTAACAAAAGATAGAATACATGTATCTATGAAGTAATGTTGCCAATGTAAATTTTATTTACGTTTTTACGATTAAATCGTTTATTAGATATAAAACATACATCAACCAAAACATCAATTTACTGTAAACAAAACTTCTGACAAAAGCACGTCTTCCCTAAAAATTCGGAGAGAAAACGCCTAGGGAATCTTCTGATTAGCTGCATGTTTTGACGTATACTATTTACATATTTGTTGTGACACGCCTTTTTACCCGGCACTATTTCCATAGTTGGAGTGAACCCGTTTTTTCGCGTAAAAACGAGAGAAACTGACTGCGTTTATCTGGTGTTTCAACACAGTAAGAACCATGATGAAAACGGAAACTGAATCTTGCGTTTTATGTTAAAAAATATTTTCATTATATCCCATGGCTTGCAGTTAGCGCCCATAGTCAAATCTAAATTAAACAACCGAATTTGGACAATACTTTTATTAAAAGAACTTTTAAAAGATGATGATTTCAGAGTTAATCTAGTCTGATTTTGTAGTTATATAATATTAGGAACGAAACATCTTCATTTGCATTTTGAAATGAGATATATAGATCTCACTCCTGTCGACAGGATTGAATCCTTTTTTTTACTACATGATATCGTACAAACAAACATGAAGGATAATTTCTACCAGATCTGCAGATATATATTCCAATCCTAAGGATTTTAATGTTTATTCCAATTGTATACCCAATAGGCACGAGCTAATAAATTCCAATTGGATTTCCAATTGGATTTGTAGTTAAGCGTTACAGTTGGAATTCCAATTGGACTGATTCAATCAAATTGGATTCAGTCAAATTGGAATTCCAATTGGATTATGAAATTCCAATTGGATTATGAAATTCCAATTGGATTGATAGTTTTCCAATTGGAAAAACTCAATCCAATTTGATGTTCTGATTTTCCAATTGGAAAATGGTCATTTTCGATGGTTTTGAATATTTTTACAAGTTTCAAACATAAACGTATCTCTTTGTTATGTTAAATATTTATTCCTACGATAAAGACCTTAGCATAGACATAATAATAGTAATAGAGCCAAAACTCTTCGATTTCAATTTGGAAAGTATTTTCGTTGCATTAAACGTATTCAGTATTGTCCTCGTTGAGCACGGGTTTTTCAAGATTTTTAAATACAGTTGCCAATAATATGTTTATTTTCAAGATGTTCCTTATTTCCAGTGGGTATAAGATGATCCGCATACAAATGGAAACAAAACGCCAATCAACTCATTTTCCTCTGTCAGAACAGACGACATTTTCGGCAAACCGTTACAGATGATCATTAATGTCCAGGTGTGTCTTTCAATACAATCGCTGCACTGTAGAAAAATGTGTAAGTATTCTTCATAAAAGGTGTCAACTTAGCACTAGCATGCATGTTAGCAATGAATTTAGCAGAACTACACTAAAGGTAAAGTATACCTGCGTCACAGTTTAACATTACACCAGCATGGGCTTTGTTTCTTTTTTTGTGTTTGAAAACATTTGAGTGTTACCATTCCATATCATTAAATACTTTTGCACTGTCGCTCTACACTTAATTGCGGGTAACTTATCCACCGCGCGTGTTAATTTCCGAGTAATCGTTACACAAACCGTCGGACGTGTAAAAATGATCATACAGGTTGGGTGCTTGAAAGAACATCAAATGGGTTATGCTGCATGCACAGCATACATGGACATAGCAAGATAGCCATGATGACCCTGAAAACTCACCTGAGAACCAACACGTGTTTGGAATTCAAACCATTTTGGAGCTTGTAT
Organism: Saxidomus purpurata; assembly: GCA_022818135.1. Lineage (NCBI taxonomy): Eukaryota > Metazoa > Mollusca > Bivalvia > Venerida > Veneridae > Saxidomus > Saxidomus purpurata. Next base: position 4,821,731 of record JAFMSR010000016.1, read on the forward strand.
GTATTATTTTCTGTTTGATCAGCGCTGATGAGAATTGATCCAATGAGAAAAGTTGATACCAAGAGAATAATTCGGTCCTATATGAAATGGAGATTAAAGCTGAACATACAGCAGTAGGACCTTTAAATTAGTAAAACATGAGATCTAACATGACAGGACCCGAACATAAATATTGTTTATTCTGATCAAGTAAATAGACAAAAGTAATCGATCCATTTTCTCTTCTTTTTTCTTACTATTTAATTATTTTTAGATAAAATTTACTAAGACTGCATTTGGCAACATGAATAAAGCTCTTTTCTAGAATTCGCAGAAATTACAAATATCCGTGCAGTCATATGAACTAAAGCCAAGCTATGCAAAGAACAGACCTTCTGGCTATTTGCAGATTAACTTTAACACCCAATTGTCTTGATTTAGCTCCGTCCATGTTCATTTGTCAAATGAGTCTAGTGTTACATGTAGATAACATTGTAGATGATTAGCTCTTTTTTTGAAAACCTATACTTTACCTTTTAATTCGTTGCAACATTTCTTAATTAAAAATAGTTTCAAACATTTAAGTCGCTGACCAGTGAATTTTGAAATAGACAGAAACTTGTACGGTCTATAATCAGTATGAATAAACACAATGCATTTGGCACAGTATTATTTCCCTTTAAACCAAACGCGCAAATGTTCAGTACGTCAGGCAAAGCTCAATAATGGCGGCGCCCAGTGGATGCTCAAAAGTATACTGTTTATATAGTGAAAATGATAAAAGTATTGATCATTCAAAACTTATATGTTATTTTGAAATAATTATTGACATAGCTTTAAGAGACGAAAGGTTTTTTGAATGCTCAATCTGTGGACGTTGTAAACGTTGAAAAAGTTGGACCAGTAAGTGTACTATATTTCGGACAAGTTACTTCAAGACGACATTTCGGATATGACACTTTTTTTATGGTATTTTTTTTCGCCATAGTCGAGCCTAAAAATGTTCAAATTTAAATATGAAAAGGAACAAAAAACAAAACAAAGGAGAAAAAAGTAAAGTGTCGCCGGTGGGATTCGAACCTCGCCCGTAAAATTAGAATGTCAGTGACTTACCCACTGGGCCACGGAGAATAATCTAAGAGTAATAGCTGAAATAAGATATGAATATTCAATTCCCATATATAAAACAGCTGCGAACATAATAGTATACAGACTAAATATCCGAAATGCCAACGAATATCTACCTCGTCCGAAAACACGGCTATTTTTCCTGTTGTTTGTTTCTCATTATATTTTACTGGTCAATCAAATATTAATAGCAATTTACATGTACATTGGGTTTGTATTGACAAATCACATACTGCAAGCTTTTTTGAATGATCAACTTCTTCATGAAACCCCCTATTAACTCAATGTACAAATTTGATAGTGTGGGCGCCGCCATTATTGAGCTTTGCCTGACCCGTACCGTATGGGTAGGGGCAAGTAACACCAGACTAAATATCCAAATGCTTAGTTCGATTTTCATATTTGAACGAAGGTATCGAAATATGTTTTGACAAAACACTTGACCTATATCATCAACTAATAAAACGGATAGTGTGTTTGATTTATATTTCAGTGCAGCTATAAACATTACTAGTTAGCGAGAGTCGTGCAAAGCATTTACCTAATACATACTGTTAGCTATGGCATCGTCATGTAAATAAAAGCCGAATTTTTCATTGTAAACCCTCGAGTTCTGTAAAAAATGACACAGCAGGTGGTAATCTAGTACTGTGAAATTCAATGTAAGCAGAACTTATTACGCTTTTACTATCTGACTGAAAGGATACGGACATTGTTTCCCCGAGTGTCCTGAAGTGTTCACCCATTTAATTTGATCACAAACCATTTTTCGAGACGAACGTTATTTTCGGATATTTATTTATATGAATTACTTATTGATAGTCTTCTTATGTATAACTAAAATGGACAAAATGACCTTTCAACTTTAGTACGATGCAATCAAGCGTTATGTTGATAAGGTCATAGAGGCAGTTACAATGTTATTGCACTGATATATATGATGTCAGTGTAGCGCATGCGTGTTGCTATTCTATTTGGTCGATGCAATAAAGTGTTATCTGCAGAAGCCAGTACTGTAGTCGCTACAATGTTATAGCACGTATGGAATATGACGTCAGTTTCGTGCTTTTGTTATTATTATGCTGGGGATCAGTCGCCATATTGGAACCGGTGCTCGACAGATATTTCCTATAACGTTTCGATCTTCTTAGGTGAGTTGCTGTATTTTTATGAATAGCTGAAGAAGCCATATTATTGATATATTGATGGCGTTGTGGCTACAGAGTATATAGCCTGTTTGTATTAACGATTTTTGTGCTTTATAATAGCATTCACGGTGATGACTTACAATGTACATGATTTTTAGTCTAGAAAATTTAGTGTATTTTTCATGCAGTAACAGTGAGTTTACGTTGTATACGTAATATGACGTCATATTTAAATAATGAATATGCAGGAAAGAACATGTTTATAATCGTTTTACAGAATCATATTAATAATTAGATGATTTGAACAGGCAGAGCATATATATCGGGGTAAATTATAGCAATGCGAAATCAATTAGTGTTGTGTCCCTTGAACAAATCTGATGAATATTAATGAAGCGCTAAAGTCAGCCCAGGAATGGTGCCGATTTATTTCGCTTTAGAAATAATTAAAAACGGAATTGCCGGAAAACAGTCTAATTTGAATATTTAATTAGGACCTTTAAACCCCAGGGAAAACCCCCAAATTATCAGTACAAAAACAAATGTCAAAAGTTTTACAAATGTTGATTTTCAGTTAATCGGTCGATTTCGCTTGGTTTTCAGCTTTTATGTGAAAGGTTTGAATGTAATTTAATGTTATCACTCATAGTTATTAACGAAAACAGCCGGATAATGGAAAAATTCAGTCCGAACCAAACATGGTGACATGTACAAAAAATCCAAAATGGCGGTAGTTACGAAAAAAAAATCCCAGGCTCTCATTTACATTTCCTGTGTATCAATGCATTTTTTGCTTTAAACAGATCTAGGTTTATATTGCCACAGAAAAGAAAACAATAGTTTTCTTCATAATTTGTCATATAGTTTAAAAGTAGCAGGAAAAAGCGTATGTCCTTGATATACAATTTTCAATAATAATATAGACTATAAATAGTAGTTAATAGTACATTAAAGTATATCCCTTCGAGAGGCGTATCGTACTAATTAAGGCACGTTTTGCCGATGTCCAACTTATTAATTTAGTGTCGCCTAAGTGACGCTTAATGTTGTTATAAGTAGATCTATTCGATATCTCAGATCTGTTCATCTTCGTTTTGCAGTTTCCGCTTAAGCCAAGTTGTCACTCAGATTCTGGTGTCAACATTACATGTACCATACAACTGAGGATACAACCGATCATAGCGGCCTTACAGTATTCTTGTTGAATTTTAATTACGTTACATTATTTGTTTTATGTAGCGATTACCACTTACAACTTCTACCCTAATAATGTTCAAAAGAAAAAGTGAACAAATATTTAAGGTGCGGTAAATCTATTAACACTGGTTGTTGTTTCCTTCTTTAAGGTGAATGTTCTTTTTGTGTTTGGTAATATAATGTTGGAGCATTTTAATACATTGCATATATACATACGCATATAAGTTATGAATATCTACAAATCGGAAAATTTGTGCACGTTTTTCCCGGTCATTTAGTCAGTACATTTGCCGCTGTCATGTGAAAGATTCTATTCATCTTTAAGATTTGTACAAACTATGAAAAACAAAAGATGGGGCGGGGCGGGGGTGGTTAGGGGAACGGCTGTGCTACATTTGTAAAGCAAAAATAAATGTTCTTCTTCGAAGCGGATGTAAAATCTTATTTTAATCAGAAACAGAAAATTAGCATTAACAGGGAAGGAGATGGTAACTCTGTTATAACTTTGTGAAACTGAAACATGGATAAAATCAAATACAACATTGACCACTATAATAAGTCACCACTTGGTTAGTATGAAATGGTGGTAAATACTCGGAAGAAGGCAGTAAACATACAATTTTGTGGTAGTGAAACACTTAAAAGACTTGAAAGTTAATCTACAATCTGTACCACGTGATTCTTAAATATCAATGAACGATTTTTTAGATATTGTTAATTTACATAATTTTACTTGAAATTTGAATGAAGATCTAAGAAATAAGACTTTGTTAAAGTACTTTGTTGTGCTTCCGTCTCACTATTTTTGAAAGCCAACATCTAACTTAAGTCGAATTTTATCTGTTTCATCTTCTGGACGAACTTTACATAACATCGTCATTTTTAACCTGGCTTACGGAAGTATTCTAACGCCTACAGCCATCTTTAAGTAAGTAGGATAGTTGATAGTCCATGATAAAGTTTTAAACATGTAAAGCACACTAATATGAAAGCAACCCTCTGCGGCAAGTGTCCGTTGCTTCTTAGTGAACGGTCATATAGATATATTCCATTTCTATTTTTACTCATTTTTAAGCACAATTGTAGTTTTATCATATCTTATTTTATTACATTTAAGACATTCTATTCCAGTCAGTACTGGTTAATATATGTAATACATTTTATTACAGTTGGTACCTATTATAATCTAATGTTTATTTTGAAATACCTAGGTGAATACTAGAGGTGTTGTGTTCAATGTTCTGAACAAATAAGCCTGTATGTAATGTTTGTTTACATTGATTGTTTGTCAAGGTACATGTACATATATATAAACAGTTTTCATTCAATCTTTCTGTACAAATATTTCATTACCGTTTGTCTTCGTTTAAGAGCACCTGCTAAATGTGCATTGTTTACGCTTATAAATTCAGTAATAACCGATACAATTATCAAAATGAGATGTGCTGCGGGGCTTTTAAACCTTCATTTATTGTTTTATATGTTTTGTAAATATATATTTTCTACATACTAGACTAAGATATTTCATATACCTTTCTCCTATTTTAACCATTTTGATAAAATAAAAGCTAGTTGTAGAGTATGCCTGCTTAATTGATTATCTATATTTTGTCGGTGATTTTGATCATTTTATTGATTGTTATAGATAGTAAGTACATGCATAATTCATCTCTATCAAAGTTTAAGTATAGCTTAGAAGCCCTTTCTTTCCAGGAATAAGCAAATGTATTGCAAGGCAGCATTAACGAACCGGAGCAATAAGTTTGTTTATTCCGGTAATATGGCCCCTATAATATTTGTCCTACCTACAGACAACTTTTACATTGAAATATAGAAATGACAATAAGCGTTAAAATTGTAGGTGGACTATCTATTTTTGACTGGATTGTCAGAAAAAAACCCACTACATTCAACATAAATAAAACAGTGATAACTGTGGTTATATTCATTTAGCTGTGTTATTTTTCTTATCCTTCGGATGGTAACTTTGAAAGGTAATATCACACCAGGTGCAAGATCCCAAAAGGTATGGTGTTATGATATTAAGAGGTTGATACTCTTAAGCATATTAAGTGATACTTAAAAATTAAGTATCTACTAATAGGAAAATTATAAAATGACATAATAAGGAAGATTTCCGAATTATATTTAATACATATACATGTATTTAAATATTTTGCATGTATGTCTATTATAACAAGAACGTAGTGATTACATTTTCAATTCGAAATGACAATAATATAAGGATGATAATAATGATTTCTTTAGAAGCCAAACAATTGCAATCACTGACACTTTAATTTCAAGTAGGTATTCGTACAAATGCGTATATTGCGAGAGATCACTTGAGTTTTAGTTTTTTTAATTGTTCGCTAGCTTATTGTTTCAAGAAACATATAAGTTTTTTCAAGTAATTACCATATACAGTCAAACTTGTGAACAAAGTGCACTCTTGGAAAAAAGCTAAAGTGGTCTTTGTTGATAGGTGGTCTTTATTTACATATGTCTGTACAATATCTGAATAATGCACGGTTTTCTCCCTGCTGGTCTTTATTCACAGGATGGTCTCTATTCGGAGGTGGATTTTAACACAGGTTTAACTGTATACATGTAGTACGTTGTATATATTGTTTTTACTGTTACAGCTTGCATGTTTTGTTTAATTGTTTTAAGTGTAATTTTATAATTTATTGCATATTTCTTCTTGGAGAGCACTTTTATATACTATTGTATATTATTTGTAAACCATGCTGCAGTGTTTCATGATAAAACTATTAAACGCAATAAACTAAGTCTGTTTTGAATATGTGTACTAGTCGATATTCTAACCTCCACAACAGGATTCATTGCTGTTCCACTTACAGCTGAAACACATATAACTTGTCCGGAAGATATTATTGCAACAAAAGTTAACTTGTGTTATATTTGTATCGTAAAAATGCGAGTAACAAAGTTTACAAACACCCCCAGTCAAGAGTCAATAATCCAATGAGAATGAACCGTTTGTTTCCTTCATCAACAAATATTGGTGTGGGGATGCACAGATCGTCGGGTTCTTAAGCCATAGGACGCGGGTTCAAATATAGTCATCTGAATTTTCTGCACGAGTACAAACCTCAGGAAGCACTTATTGAAAGGATTTTATACAATAAACTCCATAATACAACGAATACGGATATTGCTTAATTGCAGATATAAAGTTAGAATAAATTTTCTGGGTCCGACTTTTCCCCCATCTTTATTTAATATGAAATTGTTATATAGATACAACAAATTCCAAATAAAAGGAACACATTATGTAAAAGGTTGTATAGTTGATTCCCGTCGGCTGACAAAGCAGCTAAATTGTGAGGAGTGTGGTAGGACCAAATTTAAGGTTTTTCTCCCTGGATTTACTTTTGCTGTTCAGTGGGAGATGCCTATGACCTCAGGTGCTGGCATTGCTACACTGTGACTATTTTGAAAAAATATAACAACTGCAATGTTGGGCTAATTCCTTTAGGCCATCAGTGTAACCCATATTTAGGATCTGACATTTTATATGGAAGTCGGTAGGTAGTTTCCGGCTACCTAAACTTTTGGTCTAGGTAAACGGTTCTGTATTATCATAATAACTATGATTAAATCTTAAGCTAATTTCTCTTTTCAACAAGATTGTCGTATGGTGTCTATTGTCTTTTTAAAAAAGATGAGAAATCTAGGAGAAAAATAGGTACTGTCTTTATCAAACTGAAAATCGAGAAAAGCAACAAGTGCACAAAGCTATTCTTGACTATGCCGTGATGTCAGATTATTAGATCAAATTAATTTGTGTGTTCGGTAAAAGGTGAAAACGCAGTCTTTTCTGAGATTCATGCGCAAGTTTAAATTCATTTCAAACAAAACAAAACGCTTTTAGAACATAGAAGTATAATAAACTCAATTTTATTATTATAAGCTAACGATAGTCAGTTGTATTCTTTCATATTTATTTTTGGATTTTCTGAATTTTGAAATCAGAGACGCATAGAGACCAGGAATCACCTTATAAACAATTCATCAGGACCCGGATGTGGGAAGCCAAGCACTGGAATGTTTACGGGATTAAAATGATCGACTAAACATTTTCATGAACATTTTAAGAAAGTTTAGCAAAGTATATATTGGATAGATTTATATTTTTCCTTACAAACTTCCACGTACATGACTCGAAATTAATCTGGTATCATTGGAACTCCCATATATTCAACAATAAACCTGCGTAACTCTGTATAAAATATGGAACCGGCTCTCTAGACACTGCCTATTTTCAGAGTTGTCAAACCTCGGTCTCTGAAAAAAGCGCCCATCAGTTTAACATCTTGCTGGTTACAACATCATATTTATTATACCGCTGCAATGTATACAAATGGAAAAAGTATCAGAGTATAGGTCCTAAATAAGAACGTGGTCTATTTGTTGCCTTTATTTAGAAAGAAAGAACTCGGTCCTAAAATACAGAAAAAAAACAATACAGACATTGACAAAATAGATGACAAACGAACAAACGACGAAGTCTGAAATGATATAAACGTATAGTTTCGATATCAATTTGGACAATTTTGGAATTCCAAAAATTCGCCGCGGAACGTGTTTTTATTTAATATTTCGTTGCATTAAAAGTAATCAGTATTGTACTCGTTGAGCACCGGTTTTTCAAGATTTTTAAATAAAGATGCTAATAATATGTTTTCAAGTTTGTGCCTTATTTCTAGTGGGTATAAGATGACCCACAAACGAATGCAAAAAAGAAACACCAATCAACTCATTCTCCTCTGTCAGAAGAGACGACATTTACGGCAAACCGTTACAGATGATCATTAATGTCCAGGTACAATCGCTGCACTGTAGAAAAATGTGTAAGTATTCTTCATAAAAGGTGTCAACTTAGCACCAGCATGCGTGTTAGCAATGAATTTGGCAGAACTACATTAAAGGTAAAGTATACCTGCATCATAGTTTAACATTACATCAGGATGTGCTTTGTTTCCTTTTATGTGTTTGAAGACATTTGAGTGTTGCCATTCCATACCATTAAATATTTTTGCACTGTCGCTCTACACTTAATTGCGGGTAACTTATCCATCGCGCGTGTTAATTCCGACTAGTCGTTACACAAACCGTCGGACATGTAAAATTGTTCGAGGCTGCTTGAAAGAACATTAATAGGGTTGTGCTGCATGGACAGCATGCATTGACATAACAAGAAAGCCATGATGACCCTTAAACTCACCTGAGAACCAACACGTATTTGGAATTCAAACATTTTTGGAGCTTGTATGCATTATTTCCTGTTTGATCAACACTGATGAGAATAGATCCAGTGAGAAAAGTTATTCCTAAGAGAGTAATTCATTCTTATATGAAATGAGGATTAAAGCTGAACATACTGCAACAGTACCTTTAATTTAGTAAAACATGAGATTTAACATGACAGGACCCGACCATAACTATTGTTTATTTCGATCAAGTAAATAGACAAAAGTAATCGGTCCATTTTCTCTTTCTTTTTTCTTTCTATTTTATTATTTTTGGATAAAATTTAATAAGATCCGTTTGACAGCATGAATAAATGCTCTTTTCTAGAATTCGCAGAAATAACAAATAGCCGTACAGTCATATGCACTAAGGCCAAGCTATGCAAAGGACAAACATTCTGGCTATTCGAAGATTGACTTTAACACCCAATTGTCTTGATTTTCCTCCGTCCATAGTGTTACATGTAAATAACATTGTAGATGAATAAATCTTTTTTGTAAAACTATACTTTACCTTTAGTGTAGTTCTACCAAATTCGTTGCAATATTTCATAATCAAAAATTGTTTCAAACATTTAAGTCGCTAACCAGTAAATTTTAAAAATAGACAAAAACTTATACGGTCTATAATCAGTATGAATAAACCCAATGCATTTTGCACAGTATTATTTCGCACAATTGTGATGCATGTTCGTATACAAGGATATTGTCGACAATACACAACAAATGTACGTTTCCACCCCTTAGCACAATATCCTAATGCTTAGTTCGATTTTCAAATTTCAACGAAAGTATCGAAATATTTTTTGACAAAATACTAGGCCTACTTCATCAAATGATAAAACAGGTCGTGTGTTTGATTTATATTTCAGTGCTATACACATTTCTAGTCAGCGACATATACCTAATACATACTGTTGGCTATGGCACAGCCATGTAAACAAAGCCGAATTTTTCATTCTAAACTCTCGAGTAATGTGAAAGGTGACACAGCAGGTGGTAATTTAGTATTGTGAAATGCAATGTAAGCAGAACTCATTACGCTTTTATTATTTGACTGAAAGGATACGGACATTGTTTCCGTGAGTGTCCTGAAAGGTTCCCCCGTTTGATTTGATCACAAACCATTTTTATAATGTATATTACAAGTGTTTTTAAAACATTCATATAGGGCCAATCTTAAAATATTCTTTGTTTGCTGCCTCCCGTTTCTATTCTGGTAAAGTCAGTCGGCAGGTAGGGAATTTATTTTTTAGCTCGACTTTTCGAAGAAAAGGGGGGCTACATGTATCCTACTCGCCTCGACGACGGCGTCCACGTCCTCGTCCGCGTTGTTGTCACACCTTGGTTAAGTTTTTCGTACCACCCCACTTTATTTCAAAACCATTAGAGGCGTTGCTTTGAAACGTACCATACTTATTTACAATCATAACCTCCATCACCAGACAAGAGTACATAACTCTGTCAAGGTTTTTGTCAGAATTATGACCCTTTTTCGACTTAGAATATGCATTGAGTTTGGTGAAGTTTTTCGTACCACCCCATTTTATTTTAAAGCCATTACAGATATTGCTTTGAAACTTACCATACTCATTTACCTTCATAACTTCCATCCACAGACAAGAGTACATAACTCTGAAAAGGTTTTTCTTCTCAGAATTATGCCCCCTTTTTGACTTTGAGATATTGCTTTGAAATTTGGAACACTTGTTTGCACCATTACCCCCATCTGTATGCAAGAGAAGGTAACTCTGTCAAAGATTTTTTTTTAATTAAGGCCTTTTATCGACTTACAATCTCGGTTAAGTTTTTCGTACCAGTCCACTTTTTGACTGTTTGAGATATTACTTTGAATGTTGGAATACTTGTTTACCATCATGATCCACAAACATAGGCAGGAGACGGTAACTCTGTCAATAATGGCCTTTTTCGACTTAGAAACTCAGTTAAAATTTTCATTCTGTCCATTTGTTGACTAACCATTTGAGATATTACTTTGAAAGTTAGAGTACTATTGTACCATCATGACACCTATATGTAAACAAGAGAAGATAACTCTGTGAAAATGTTCTTGATTTGTACTTAGAAATTCCTAGTCAAAGTTTTGTGTGCAACTGGCACTGTCATGCACATACATGTATATCAACCACTTGAAATTTTAATCTACAACTTTTCTGTAGTATTCAGGGATGACAAACATTTAAGTTTGAAAACTCTTGACTTAATATCTCGCTACTGTTCACCCTTGTTTTGTTTTATTGACAAGCATTGAAAAAGTCGAGCGCGCTGTCCTACTGACAGTTTTTGTTAAGCGACTGCGATGCACTACAATCCACTTTACACGTATCAAACGCCAGAAATTTTCAAATTGAACAGAAATACAACCATGATAAACACAAATTTCATTGCTTCAAAATGTATCATAGAAAAGCCTATTAAACTTAAGCCTATTAAGACCACCTGAGAGAAAGAGAAATATTGTAAAGTCGTAATAACGCAAAGGAAATGCGTAATAATGCGAAAAAAAGTGTAGTAACGCGGAATAAAGGCATTACAACGCAAAAAAAGGCGTAATAACGCGAAAATTAAAGCGTGACAGTACATGGCGGAGCACATTTTTCAAGCGCGCAGGGACAAGTTCAGTGGAGTAAAGGGCATGTTCAAGGATTTTGAAGCCAATTGTGTCAATGGTTTCCTGCACAACTCCGGTAATATTGCTCGGGGCGTTTTGCTGATAGGCCGTCTTTGAAACCGTTTTAATTGGTATGTAATAAAGATATTAGTATAGAATTTTCCCTGCACACTTGGTGATTTGATGCCAATTTCGTTTAATCAAGCCATGTTCCTGCAGATTGCTTCTTATTTCCGCGTTTGAAAAATATGATCCATGGTGTGCAGTAATGACGGGCTACGTAAGTTTAGCGATGATGTTGTTTTTGTCTGCATTTAAGAGCTGGGCCAGGCATCATACAAGATATACTGAATGTTATTGAAGATATTTCAACAAAGAGTGATAGTTTTGTAGTATACTGACGAAATTTTATCTGTCTTAATGTACATAAACAGTTTTGCTTTCGTTGATATACCAATTGTGTCAGGCCAAGTTATGAGACGATTAACTCTTAAGGTAAGTCTTCAAAGCAGTAATTGATTGATAAAAACCTAAAAAGGCGTTATTACGACTTTATTTCGCGTTATTATGCCTATATTCCGCGTTTTATCGCCTATGTTTTCGCCTAGCTACGCCTTTCATTAGCGTAAAAACGCCTTTTATTAGCGTTAATCCGCCTTTGTTTAGCGTTATTACGCCTTCAGTTCGCGTTACCACGCCATTATTTTGCGTAATAACGCCTTCATTAGCATTAATACCTTGTATAGCGTTATTACGCATTTCTCTAGCGTTATTACGCTTTTATTTCCCGCGTTAAAACGCCTTTACGCGTTACTATGCCTTTTTTCGCATTATTACGCCTTTCCTTTGCGAAATTATGTTATTAGTTTTCATTTAATATTGTTTAACAAAACGTTTTTACAAATAAAAGTCCAAGTGTTGCGTTACTTAAGTCTTTCGGTGTATTTGGAAAACAAAAATAACACTGGCTTGGTAATAATTGATGTCTTGGCTGGGCGGCTTGGCTGGGCTGGGCTGGGCTGGGCTGGGTTGGGCTGGCGGGGCGGGCCGTAATGAATTTAATTTTATTAATTATGTAAAGTAGTTCCCTGTTATTGAATAAAGTGAAAGTCTGTAAAATAAATGTGTTCATTAATCTTCGTTCAGAATTGAAATTCAAGTCATATTTGTTAAAAGATATATTTTCATTTCTTTTTATTAATAACAAAAACAACTCGAACTTTTGTGTAACATGTTTACAAAGCATGCATCATTCTCAATTCTAAAACAGGAGGGCTTTTCTGAAGTATATCGCACAAAACCGTAACAGCATTTATGTTTAAAGGGTAGTTTTAATTTATTTTTATACTAATTATTAATCACTCTAGAGACTCATTCGAGATGGAATCAACCTCTAAAAGAGAAAGGCAATGTGGAACTATTTGTGTCTTGCCTAAGGACACTACCAACATGGATATGGTAGAGATCCTGAGGCGAACGCGCTACCACTGCGCCACGACGGTTCCACTGAATTTTAATTCAATATTGATTATAGTATAATTATTATTTCAAAATAAACAATTTATAATCAAGTACTGTCTGTCCCACAATACCAGTGACAAGAGTAGGGTCCTTTCAACGGCACACTCCAAAACATATAATTGACACGTTGTGATATTTACAAGTACGTCATATCTCATATCTCTGCATATTCCTTTTGTTGTTTATCACCTTAAACATGATTAGGAGTGTATATCTTTTCATTTTGTGTCATATTGTAGATGGAATCTTCACCTGGAATCATTCCTATGCCGAGGAACATTGTAAAGACCGCGGAGGACTTATTTCCTATAAAGATGTACTAGACAATATAAAGACTGGTGGCGATAGGCTATCGCTGAATGAAAATGAATCAGCCTGGATATCAGGATATATTAAATTTTCAGAGTTTGTAAGCTGGCACGGATGCTTTTCTGCAACTGATACAGGGTCAAACAAATATAAATGGAATTTAACAAAGAATAACATATATGAATGTCTGAAACAGTGTGATAAAACAAACATAACTGATTTTACGGAAATTGGACTTTATAAAAGTTGGTGTTACTGTTTGTCGAATACTAGTTACCAAAAATGGAAGACACTGGCGGACGAACAATGTCGACCACAGATGATTGGAAAGGACTATGTTTTTGACAATGATAATTGGACTAGCTCTCAAAACATAAATGTGTATTCAATCGTCAGTCAGAAAAGATTAAGTTGGTATACAATGTCATCCACGTATTTTCGGCAATGCGACTATGTAAGGAAAATTGACAGCGATGTACAGTATGCAACGCAACCATGCATAAGAGAAACAGATGGATTTGTATGTGCGCATAGTGCTTCTAGTAGTTGGGATAATAACTGTTATAAGACACACAAAGGTTCAACTCGTTCCTGTATTGTAACAACATCTTTAGACTGGTTTCATTCCGTTGCTCAATGCAAGAATTATTCGGGAAAACTCATCAGTCATTTTTATCGTGAAACTCATGAACAACTATCTGCAAATAAGACATACTGGACTGGTATGTTTCGTAGTTATGAAGAAATAAGTGAACGGTTGCCACAATCCGCATATTTAGCGGTCACAAACGTCGGAAATGACTTCATTGCTCATCCCGATGATTGTTAAGCACAGAGGATTCTGATATGTGTCCAGAATGTTCCCAGTACTTCAACTTCAACTGATCTAACAAAGTCCGAAAATAATCCGTCTGACAAGGAAATTACATCCACAATGTCAGACAACGCGGCAAAATTAAACGAAACACTGGAATCTTTGTCGCGGTAGGTATCGTATCTGCTGTCGCTATTTCTGCTCTTATCTTCCGGTTAGTAAGACAAATGAAAACCAAATCACGACGACAACAAAGTTCTAACGAAAATAAGAATAATATAGACGAGGTAGATTATGCTACTATTAATGAAATAAAAACAAAATCACCAAACGCATCTAAAATGCCGAAATCATTACATCAAAACAAAACTACAGAACAGTCCAAGCTAGGGTATGGACATGAAAATAATCTAGACGATTGTGAATATGACAGAGTGAATTTGAAAGTCCCTGGTAACTCTGATAAACAATGCACCGTTAATCTCATCGAACAGACAGCAGATATGCATGTTTGCGGACATCACCCTGGTGATGTGGATGATGAAACTGGTGACTATGATCGTCTTGGAGCACTGAACGCTCAGCAAAAAGCAAAGCCACTTGCTGGTGTGTACAGTACAATGGCAGACGAGACTGATACATATCATGTATTGAATACAGAAGCTGTCGTTGAACTTTGTAATAAATCCAGCGCCAACAGACAACAGGAGGAATAACCTAACCATCTGTACGATAGCTTGAGTGAGCAGCAGAACGATTAAACAGTCAAATATGTGCAAAATTCAGTTTAGAATAAAGCAACAGTTTCTCTTTATAACAATTGAACGGTAAACGATATGTGATCACTTTTAAGTAGTAACTGCTTTTGACATCTATCAAAGCAGTGATCAGATATGTAATTTCAAAGAATGCCTTAGTTGTCTAATTTATTCATTCTCCAAATATATTTTAGATCAGATATTTTTACATTTATCAATGTGAATGATAATGTTTACATGAGACTTTAAAAGGTCATTCCATTACAATACCGTCATTATCATTTGATATAACACAATCGAGAATAACGCTTTAAGACTAATAATTATTGTTGAATTTCAGTTACAAAGTCATGTCATTAATGACGAATTCTAACATGACTCACGGTTTTGTCTCTATATACAAATAATAGATATTGTTTTACTATGTCATAAACAGCTCGGGAAACGATATGCCGTAAAATGACGTCATATTGTGCCGCAAGACGTTAAATCAGTTTACGCGTAGAAAATAACGCACATGATTCAACTGAATTGACTCGTACATGAACCAATGAATTCACTGACAGAATGGTAGAACTGTGTTCTCTTTACTCATTTAACAATGTTGAAATTATGTCTTTAGTTCGTACATGTATTTATGTCGCTTCTTCGCAAAAATTGTGTTTTCATGAAGCTTTTCATACAATCTGATTAAACTCAGACGTCTTCAAAAGCGCCGTCATAATTGTGCTGCTATAGTTACAATGTAGGTGTACAGTATTAATCTCATTTTGGGGACGCAGTCATATAACATCAAGATTTATAGAGACGTTTATCAAGTTAAACTCGAATTTTGAAATACATGCCTGGTGATAACGGTCACTGACAGATACTTTCGATAATTTAAGCAAACGTGACGCTGGTTGTACAATAGTTCCTAACAAATTATTGGTACGTGGTTTATAATTTCCTTTAACTGCACATTGATATTTGTCATTAAACGTCTTATCAGTTAATGATCATTAATTAAAGAGCCTGAATATACCTTTCTAAATAGCATATTTTTACATACAAACAAGAAATATCAAGAAAGACTTTTACGTTGCAAGATTTATGTAATGAAAATTATAACAAGCGTAAATCAATACAACAACTATAAACCGTTTGTATTTCGTCATAATGACATAATATGTCTGACAATTTCAATTGTACATAATTATATAGATGTAAATCTTGTTATAAATTTATATTTGCTTGCATGTATGTAGCAAAACTGTAACTTTACTTGCATGTATTAACGACAAACGAGAAAAGAAAAACAATGCCAGGAAAACTTAACTCAGCAGTAACTTTTAAAATCAGCTGAGATCAGGAAAATGAATTATGTTATAAAAGAAATGTATGTATTTAGGAAATAGATTTTACTTTCGAGTGATATAGCCGGTCATATATCACGATTTGGAGTTCAGATGTGTTGTACTCTAATCATGAAGGCCGAAGGCCTGAGAGTTAAATTACGAAGCACCTAAACGACAAAGCGTTGTATATGATCCGGTATAACACTCGAAAGTAAAATATATTTCCTTTCTAACGAGTTAATTTAAACACAAAAGTTCGAGTAGGTACTATTTACTGCACTAACATGAGGTCGTAGCATTCCGTGACAATTTGACTGTTCATTTATACTCCTCTATTAAAGCGCTGTTTGTCTTTATTTGGTGTTGCTGATGTTGAAAATTTTATTATGATTTTTACATCACGTTACTTCATTCATAACATTGCCAATCCAAGCTGTGTGAAAATTACACGGGAAGGAATTTTAACAGCCAAAAATAGTTCCGGGCGTCTAGAGTGATATAATACTTTGTAAGATATATCACGCTCAAATCTTTCTTTGCGTATACAGGAGAAATTTTTCAATTGTGTTAGAATGATTAATATTCAGTCAGTTCTAGGAAGAGTAAAGTACGACAGGAAACCTACTTTGATCTTCAAATGTGTATATATGTGTGTAAGCAGTGTTTATAAATAAGCGGATTATTATTTATGAGTTTGATGCATATTTAACAGAAGGTTAAATTTAATGCAAAGTTGAATTTTAAAACTACTTGTACAACAATATTGTTCGTTATCTCCTGCTGCAGTTTATCTTCTATAAAATGCTCAGGACTGTGCTTCTGGTTTATATTTGGTGTCAAAATGTAAATAGGATCTCCATCTGGAATCATTCTTCTGCCGAGGAACAGTGTAACGGCCGCGGAGGACTTATATCGTATAAAGATGTCATGGAAAATATTAAGAACGGTGGAGATATTGCATCTCTTAATGATGGCGATTCAAGCTGGATATCAGGATTTGCTAAATTCTCTGAGTTTGTTAGCTGGTACGGTTGTTACTCGCAAAATGATAAAGGGCACATTAATTATAAACGGAATTTTACTGACAATAGCATATATAAATGTCTAACATATTGTAGTTATTACAGAAACATTAATTTCACATACATTGGACTTCAGCAAGAGTTGTGTTACTGTTTAAGGTCCGAACACTATATTCACAACATCTGGCACGCACTGGCAGACGATGAATGTTGGCCGCAGTTAATAGAACCGGATTATAATTATGACAGCGATGATAGAAACAGCCCGTTGCAAACCCATGTGTATAACATAATTAATCAAAGGACGTTTTCCTGGTATCAAAACTCACTAAACTATTTTGGTCAGTGCGTCTATGTTTTGAAAACTGACGATGGTCAAAGGTATGCTACAAAATCATGCCTCACAAAAGCCGAGGGATTAATATGTACCGATAGCATTCTTAGTAAAATGGGTAAATGCGAATATGATAATAGTGCTGCATCAAACTGTGTTGTGCCCACCTCTTCTAATTGGTTGAATGCCTTTGGTCAATGTAAGGATTATTCGGGAAAACTGGCAAGTTACAGTTATGTGGCAAATCGAGATCTATATATAGGAAACATGTACTGGACAGGAGCATTTCGCAGCTTTAATATAGTAAGTACATATATATCAAGCCCACAACTCGCATGTTTAACTGTTACGAAAGTTGACAATACATATTTTGTAAATCCTGAAAATTGTTCAGCTGAGAATTCTTTCATCTGTGCTGACAATGTGCTGAGTACAAGAGTAACAAAATCCGATACAACCGCCTCTAAAAGTACGTACCAAGCAGTAACTGAAAAATCATTTCCACCTAAAGAATCGAATGGAGAAAATGACCTTACATTAATTTATGTCGCAGTCGGCGTAGTTATTACTATACTATTATTTGTTCTTGTCGTCTGGATAGTAGTAAGAAAGAAACTGAAATCACGAAGACAACAAACTTCAAAAGAAAACAATAATAAAATAGAAGAGGAAGATTATGCTACTATTGATGAAAATGAAACAAAATCACCAAACGCGTCTAAGATGCCGAAATCATTACATCAAAACAATGATACTACAGAACAGTTATTGCCGGGGTCGGGACTTCAAAGTAATCAAAGCGAGTGCGAATATGACAGAGTGAATTTGAATGTCCCAGGTAACTTTGATAAACAATGCAGCGTTAATCTCACCGAACAGACAGCAGATATGCATGTTTACGGGCATCATGCTGGTGGTGTAGATGATGTAACTGGTGACTATGATCATCTTGGAGCCCTGAACGCTCAGCAAAAAGCAAAGCCGCTTGATGGTGTGTACAGTACAATGGCAGACGAGACTGATACATACAATGTATTAAAAGCAGAAAATGTCGCTAGTCAAGATAAATCCAGAAATAACAAACAGCAGAAAGAAGAAGCTAACAATTTGTACGACAAGTTAAAGGAGTAGCAGAAAGTCAGAAGCTATAGTTTTATCAAGAACTTTTCTCACTTTAATAAGGAATATTTGACAAAAATAACAGATGTTTATTCGTTGTAATGTCAAAGTTAATCGGAAAATATGTGCACGTTTTTCTCGGTCATTTAATTAGGCATATGAGGATTCCATTCGTTTTTAATATTTTTACCGACTATTTGAACATAAGATGGTGCGGGATGAGGGAACGGCTGTGATTAAACAAAAATCTAGTCGATAGCTCAGTGGTTAGGGCGTTCGCCTCCGGAACGGGAGGTCCCGGGTTCGAATCCCAGCCGGAGCATGAGGTGTGTCCTTGGGCAAAGACACTGAAACCACACGTGCCTCAGTCTACCCAGCTGTAAATGGGTAGCAGCGATAAAACACTCGCTGCCTCTCTCTCGCGAATGTGATAACATCTGGAATGAGTGTTCGAGAGCGTTTAAATAAGCTACGGAGCTTTCTTCGCAATCGAACTAAAATAAATTCGTAAATATTATTAAAAATCTAGTCCTCTATCGAAACGGGTGCAAAAGCTTATTTTATTCAGAAACAGAAAAGACGTATTAAAAGGGAGGGAGATGGTAACTCAGTTATAACTTTAAAGTCCCAGGATCTTTTAAAATTAATTTACTGATACAATAATGATAGAACCCTAAAACAATGTTGATATATGTCTTTCTTTCGTATTCAAGCTGGTTCGTCATGAAAAATAATTGCCAGACAGCCTTTCTTATTTTTTGCAATATCATTAAAAATACTGCACTCTATTTCTAACATGTACTTTTCGATTTAAAGAGCAGATTTATGAATGTTTTGGTACAAATAAAGGTCATTTACGCTGGTAAGACGTCTTTCTGGGTAAAATAAGAGCTACTTGTAAATGTGATCCTGGGACTTGAAAGTGAAACTGAGACAAGGAAAAAGCACTACAACAATGACAACACTAAAATTAGCAGCCACTTTTGTAAGTATGACTTTATAGTGTAATATTAATTAATAGAAAAGGAAGGAGGACATGCAATTTGTGAAACACTTGAAATACCTTGAATGATTATATACAATCTTAACCGAACGATTTTTTCAATATTAATCATTTATATAAATTTACTTTGACATTTGAATGAAGACCTAAGCATTTAGACTTTGTTTAAGTACTTTGTTGTGCTTCCCCCCTCACTTTTTTAAAAGCCAACATTTAATTAAAGTCACATTTTAATTGTAAATGTATGCAACTTCCGGACGAACTTAACGAAACATCCTCATGTTTAACCTGGCTTACGGAAGTATTCCAACGCGTACAGTCATCTATTAGTAAGCAGGATAGTTGATAGTCCATGAGAAGTTTAAAACATGTATAGCACTCTAATATGAAAGCAACCCTCTGCGGCGAGTGTCTGTTGCTTCTTGGTGAACGGTCATATAGATATATTCCATTTCTATTTTTACTTATTTTAAGCGAAATTGCAGAAACGTAATGAAAAAATATATAGAGTTTGGTCATATCTTATATTATTCATTTTATTACATTTTACACATGTTTCATTTTATTACATTTTACACATGTTTCATTTTATTACATTTTACACAATGAGGTCACTGCGAAGGATGGAACTATTATTTTATTTGTCCATTTTTTTATTTCTAAAGCACCAACTTCAAATACTAATGCGGCATTATCAATAGTTTTACACATTTAAATGCACAGCAACCGAAAATTGCTTTTATAAAACTGTCGCCAAAAATACACTATGTGCAGTAAGATGAGCATAATGTCACTTTAACTAAAATGTTCTATTGCTGTTAAGATAAAAGAGGCACACCCAAGACTTGCATCAGTCGTTAGAGTCGCTTCTAACAACTGCTTAATGCCGTCACTATTTTCATATACATTTTTATAACGGCTTCTTTTTTAAAACAAAAAATAACTATACGCAATACTTCCATAGAAGGAATTATCAGCGATGTTCATCGTTTAAGCTTATAAATGCAGTATTATCAAAATGAAATGTGTTGCTGTGCCATTAAACCTTCATTTATTGTTTTATATGTTTTGTAAATATACATTTTCTATATACTAGAGTAAGTTATTTCATGTACATTTCTCCAATTGTAATCATTTTTATAAAATAAATGCTAGTTTAAAGATATGCCTTTTTAATTGATTATATGTATTTTGTCAGTGATTTTGATAATTTTATTGATTGTTATAGGCAGTAAGTACATGCATTCAACTGTATCAAAATATAAATATAGCTTATAAGCCTTTTTGTATTTATTTTATAATTTATTGCATATTTCTAATAGGAGAGCACTTTTATATATTATTGTATATTGTTTTTAAACCATCTTGCGGTGTTTGATGATCAGCTATTTAAACGCAATAAACCATGTCTGCTTTGAATATGTGTGTTAGTCGATATTCTGATCTCCACAACGGGATTCATTGATGTTCCACTTATAGCTCAAACACATATTTTAACTTGTCCGGAAGATATTCTTCAACAAATGTTAACCGGTTTTATATTTGTATCGTATCCAAATACGAGTAACGAATTTACAACACCTCCAGTTAATAGTCAAGAATCCAATAAGAATGCACCATTTGTTTCCTTCCTCCACACAGGTTGGTGTGGGGATGCACAGAGCGCTGGGTTTTTAAGCCGTAGGTTGCGGGTTCAAATCCCGTACCCTCAATAATCTTTTTTTCTGCCCGAGTACAAACGTTAGGAAGTACTCATGGAAGTAATTTTATACAGTAAACTCCAATATACAACGACTCCGGATATTGCTAAATTCCAGATATAAAGCATAACTTTTCTGGGTCCGGTTTCCCCCCCTTCTTTATTGAATATGAAACTGTTATATATAGATATAACACATTCCGGATAATTATAAGGAACACATTTAAGAACCCAGTACGGATGAACCTCAACTGCCATAATTTTGCATATATTTGAATTAAGTGTATTAAAACAATCACTTCATTTACATTTGTAAGTGGCTATTTTTGAAGCATCTCACAGGTTTGACTGTGTTGAAATACGTACTACCTGTCACAGTCACATGGAGTTTGGACCCCCATAAAATCATTTAAAAAACACCTCGGACCTACTATCAAGCATGTATATATTCTTTAAAACGTTATATGGGGGTCCAAACTTCATGTGACTGTGCTACCTGTCACTGTCGCGTCTTTATTACAAATTTAAATTTCTCTGGGTTCAAATCCTGGTAGCACCAAATTTAAGGTTTTTCTCTGGATTTACTTTTGCAGTTCAGTAGGAGATGCTTATGGCGTCAGGTGCTAGCATTGCTACGCTGATTATTTTTAAACTAGACCTATCACTGAAGGTGATGGATACCCCTGAACACCCACTGACCCAGTATATAAAATTTATGAAATATTTGATGATTAAATTATTGACCCTGAACAACTTGAAGCTTCTGTGAAGTATAATTAAATTCTGACAAGGAGTTTTCGAGATTAAAAGCGCACAAGATTTTACTATCTCAAGTCCCTGTGACCTTTGACCTTGTGAACCGAAACATAGACCATGCACAACTAGGCATTGTTCTTATCACTTCTGTGAAGTATCATTAAATTCTGACCAGAGGTTTTGGAGATTTAGCGTCCACAATATTTTACTATCCCAAGCTCCTGTACTTATCACTTGTGCCAAGAATCATCAAATTCTGTCCAGGGTTTTCGGAGATTTAGTGTCCACAAGATTCCGTCTACAGACAGACGGACGGACGGACGGACGGAGAGACGGACAGACGGACGGACAAGCTGAATCCAGTATACTCCCCTCCCCTTACAATTTTCACCGAGAAATGCAACAAGTGCACGAGGCAATTCTCGACTTCGCCGTGATGTTAGATTATTACATCACATTAATTTGTTTTTTCGGTAAAATGTGAAAACGCAGTCTTTTATTAGATCAATATGCAAGTTCATTTCAAACAAAACAAAACGCTTTTAACTTTGCACTGGAATGTCACGGGATTAAAATGAACGACACAACATTTTTATGAAGATTTTAAATAAGTTAAGCAAAGTATATATTTGATAGATTTATGCTTTTTTCCTTACAAACTTCCAAGCACATGACTCGAAATCTGGTATCATCGGAACTGCAATTTATTCAAGAATCAACCCGCGTAACTCTGTATAAAATATGGAACCGGCTCTCTAGCCACTGCCTATTTTTAGAGTTGTCAAACCTTAGTCTCTGGCAAAAAAGCGCCCATCAGAAAAAAATCTTGCTTGCTTCAACATCGTATTTGTTAGACCGCTGCAATGTATACAAATGGAAATAGTATCAGAGTATTGGTCCAAAATAAGATCGCGGTCTATTTGTTGCCTTTTTTTAGAAACAACGAACTCGGTCCCAAAATACAGAAAAACCAATACAGACATTGACAAAATAGATGATAAACGAACAAAAGACGAAGTCTGAAATGATATGAACTTGTACTGTATAGCTGTTCATAACCCAATAACTAACTCGATTAAACGTATAGATTCGATATCAATTTGGAAAATGTTTGAATAACAAAAATTAGCTGGAACATATATATTTCTGTGGCATTATAAGGTATTAAACGTATTCAGTATTGTCCTCGTTGAGCACCGGTTTTTCAATATGTTTAAATAAAGATGCCAGTAATATGTTTATTTTCAAGTTTGTGCCTTATTTTTAGTGGGTATAAGATGACCCGCAAACGAATGCAAAAAAGAAACACCAACCAACTCATTCTCCTCTGTCAGAAGAGACGACATTTTCGGCAAACCGTTATAGTTGATCATAAATGTCCAGATGTGTCTTTAAATACAATCGCTGCACTGTAGAGGAATGTGTAAGTATTCTTCATAAAGGTGTCAACTTAGCACCAGCATGCGTGTTAGCAATGACTTTGGCAGAACTTCACTAAAGGTAAAGTATACCTGCGTCACGGTTTAACATTACACCAGCATGGACTTTGTTTCTTTTTTTGTATGTTTGAAAATATTTGAGTGTTACCATTCCGTATCATTAAATATTGTTGCAATGTTTTTCTGAACTTAATTTCCAACTAGTCGTTACACAAACCGACGGCCGTGTAAAATTGTTCATATAAGTTGGCTGCTTGAAAGAACATTAAATAGGTTATGCTGCATTGACAGCATGCATTGACATAACAAAAAACTATGATGACCCTTAAACTCACATGAGAACCAACACGTATTTGAACTTCAAACATTTGTGAAGCTTGAATGCATTATTTTCTGTTTGATCAACACTGATGAGAATGGACACAGTGAGAAAAGTTAATCCAAGAGAGTAATTCATTCTTATATGACATAAGGATTAAAGCTGAACATACTGCAACAGTACCTTTAATTTAGTAAAACATGAGTTTTAACATGACAGGACCCGAACATAACTATTGTTTATTCTAATCAAGTAAATAGACAAAGGTAATCGGTCCATTTTATCTTCTGTTTTTCTTTCTATTTTATTATTTCAAGATAAAATGTACTAAGACCGCATTTGGCAGCATAAATAAATACTCTTTTCTAGAACTCGCAGAAATGACAAATATCCGTACAATCACATGCACTAAAGCCAAGCTATGCAAAGAACAAACCTTCTGGCTATTCGCAGATTAACTTTAACACCCTATTGTCTTGATTTAGCTCCGACCATGTTTATTTGTCAAAATGAGTCTAGTGTTACATGTAGATAGCATTGTAGATGATTATATCTTTTTTGTAAACCTATACTTTACCTTTTGTGTAGTTCTACCAAATTCGTTGCAATATTTTATAATCAAAAATTGTTTCAAACATTTAACTCGCGCTGACCAGTAAAATTTTTAATAGACAGAAACTTGCACGGTCTATAATCAGTATGAATAAACCCAATGCATTTTGCATAGTATTGTTTCCCTTTCAACCAAACGCACAATTGTGATGCATGTATTGTCTACACAACAAATGTACGTTTTCACCCTTTAGCAAAATACCATAATACTTAGTTCGATTTTCAAATTTCAACGAAAGTATCGAAATATGTTTTGACAAATACTAGGCCTTTTTCATCAAATGATAAAACAGATAGTGTGTTTGATTTATATTTCAGTGCTATACATATTGCTAGTCAGCGACATGTACGTAATACATACTGTTGGCTATGGCACAGTCATGTAAGCAAAAGCCGATATTTTTTCATTGTAAACCCTCGAGTTATGTGAAAGGTGACATAGCAGGTGGTAATCTAGTACTAGTATTGTGAAATGCAATGTAAGCAGAACTCATTACGGTTTCACTATCTGATTGAAAGATACGGACATTGTTTACCCCGAGTGTCCTGATGCGTTCACCCGTTTGATTGGATCACGAACCATGGTTTATAATGTATATTACAAGTGTTGTTTAAACATTCAATTCATTTAAATTCATAAAATTAAAGTCATGAAATTCCAATCTTAAAATATTCTTTCTTTGTTGCCTCCCGTTTCTATTATGGAAAGGTCTGTCTGCAGGTATGGAATTTATTGAGACTGCGATGCACTAAAATCCACTTTACCCGTATCAAACGACAATTTTTTTTTCAAATTTAACAGAAGTTCAAACATGATAAACACAAATTTCATTGCTTCAAATTGTATCATGCGAAAGCCTATTATACGAAAGCCTATTAATAACGCGAAAATAACTGTACATGGCGGAGCTTATTTTACAAGCGGGTAAATAGGTAGAAATCTGCAGGGACAAGGTCAGTGGAGTAAAGGGCATATTCCAGCATTTGGAAGCCAATTGCGTTTTGCTGGATAGGCCGTCTTTGAAACCGTTTTAATGTGTATGTGATAAAGATACTAGTATATAATTCTATTAATATACTAATCGTGTCATGCCAAGTTATGAGACGATTTACTCTTAAGTTAAGTCTAGGCAGTAATCGATTTTTATATACCTAAAAAGGCGTTATTACGACTTTATTCCGTGTTATTAAGACGTTTTTCGCGTTACTACGCCTTTTCGCATTATTGTCTCTTTTTCTCGCGTACAAACGCCTTTTACTAGCGTTAATACGCCTTTGTTTAGCGTTATTAAGCCTTTATTTTCCTCGTTAAAACGCCTTTATTGTCGCGTTTCTACGCCTTTTTTCGCATTATTACGCATTTCCTGTGCGTTATTATGTTATAAGTTTTCATTTTATATTGTTTATTCTAACACAAGCGGCTGCTTTTCATATATAAACATACATAGGGAGAAGCCTGTATTTTATTTTACGATAAAATACAGCACGTTTTCCTAAGGACGACGTGCCTTAAATGACGTAATGACGTGACGTATGTAAACAAGCGTTCAATCGTATCTCGCGTTTAAAGGTTACACTGATGCACTACTACGCGTTAAATAAAGTTCGGGATAGTGTTCAAAGAGAATAACGTGTTAGAATCGAAACAATAAATTGTTCCCTTCATTTATCGTTGAATAAAATTCAGTCAGTTATTTGAATGCGGAAAATCAAAAAGGAAGTTTTAATTTAATATTGATATAGTATAATTATTATTTCAAAATAAACAATTTATAATTAAGTACTGTCTGTCCCACAATATGGGTCCTCTCAACGGCACACAACAAAATCTATAATTGACACGTCTTGATAATTACAAGTACGTCATGTCTCAGATTTCTACATATCCCTTTTGTAGTTTATCATTTTAAGCATGATTAGGAGCGTATATTTTTCATTTTGTGTCATATTGTAGATGGGATCTCCACCTGGAATCATTCCTTTGCCGAGGAACATTGTTAAGACCGCTAAAAACTGTTGGCGATATCCTATCCCTGAATGAAAATGAATCAACCTGGATATCAGGATACATTAAATTTTCAGAATTTGTAAGCTGGCACGGATGCTTTTCTGCAACTGATACAGGGTCAAACAAATATAAATGGAATTTAACAAAGAATACATAAAATGTAACATATATGAATGTCTAAAACAGTGTGATAAAACAAACGAAACTGAATTTACGGAAATTGGACTTTATAAAAGTTGGTGTTACTGTTTGTCGCATACATGTACTAGTTACCAAAAATGGAAGACACTGGCGATCAATGTCGACCACAGATGATGGAAAAGGACTATGTTTTTGACAGTTATAATTGGAATAGCTCTCAGAACATAAATGTGTATTCAATCGTCAGTCAGAAAAGATTAAACTGGTATACAAAGTCATCGACGTATTTTGGGTAGTGCGTCAATGTAAGGAAAATTGACGGCGATGTACAGTATGCAACGCAACCATGCATAAGAGAAACAGATGGATTTGTATGTGCGCATAGTGCTTCTAGTAGCTGGGATAATAACTGTTATAAGAAACATAAAGGTACAAATCGTTCCTGTATTGTTACAACATCTTTAGGCTGGTTTCATTCCGTTGCCCAATGCAAGAATTATTCGGGAAAACTCATCAGTCATTATCCGGAAACACATGAACACCTATCTGCAAATAAAACATACTGGACTGGTATATTTCGTAGTTATGAAATAATAAGTGAACGGTTGCCACAATCCACATGTTTAGCGGTTACAAACGTCAAAAATGACTTCATTTCTCATCCTGATGATTGTTCAGCCCAGAAGATTCTGATATGTGTCGAAAATGTTCCCAGTACTACAACCTCAACTGATCTAACAAAGTCCGAAAATAATCAGTCTGACAAAGAAATTACATCCACAATGTCAGACAACGCTGAAAAATTAAACGAAACAGAAATGACTGGAATTTTTGTCGCGGTAGGTATCGTATCTGCTGTCGCTATTTCTGCTCTTATCTTCTGGTAAGTAAGACGAATGAAAATCAAATCACGACGACAACAAAGTTCTAACGAAAATACGAATAACATAGACGAGGTAGATTATGCAACTATTGATGAAAACGAAACAAAACCACCAAACGCGTCTAAAATGCCGAAATCTGTACATCAAAACAAAACTACAGAACAGTCCCAGCTAGTATCTGGACATGAAAATAATCTAGATGATTGTGAATATGACAGAGTGAATTTGAAAGTTCCTTGTAACTCTGATAAACAATGCATCGTTAATCTCACCGAACAGACAGCTGATATGCATGTCTATGGACATTATCCTGGTGGTGTGGATGATGTAACTGGTGACTATGATCATCTTGGAGCCCTGAACGCTCAGCAAAAAGCAAAGCCACTTGCTGGTGTGTACAATTCAATGGCTGACGAGACTGATACATATAATGTATTGAATACAGAAGCTGTTGTTGAACTTTGTAATAAATCCAGCGCCAACCGACAACAGCAGGAAAAACCTAACCATCTGTACGATAGCTTGAGTGAGTAGCAGAAAGATTAAATAGTCAAATATGTGAAAAAATTAGTTTAGAATAAAGCAACAGTTTATCTTAATGACACTTGGGCGGTAAATGCATGTGTGATCACTTTTAAGTAGTACCTGCTTGTGACATCTATCAAAGCAGTGATCAGATATGTAATTGCAAAGAATGTCTAATTTATTCATTCTCCAAATATATTTTAGATCATATATTTTTACATTTATCAATGTTAATCATAATGTTTACATGAGACTTAAAAAAGTCATTTTATTACAATACCGTCATTATCAATTGATATAACACAATCGATAATAACGCTTTAAGACTGTAATAATTATTGTCGAATTTCAGTAACAAAGTTATGTCATTAATGATGAATTATAACATGATTCACGATTTTGTCTCTATATACAAAGAATATAAAAAAATTGTTTTATTGTCATAAACATCGCGGGAAACGATATGTCGTAAAAATGACGTCATATTGTACCGCATAACGTTAAATAAGTATACGCGTAGAAAATGACGTCCATGATTCAACTGATTTGACTAGTTCATGAACCAATGAATTCACTGACAGAATGGTAGAACTGTGTTCGCTTTACTAATTTAACAATGTTGAAATTATGTCTTTAGTTCGTACATGTATTTATGTCGCTTCTTCGCAAAAATTGTGTTTTCATGAAGCCTTTCATACAATCTGATTAAACTCAGACGTCCAAAAGCGCCGTCATGACTGTGCTGCTATAGTTAAGTGTACAGTATATACTCATTTTGGGGACGCAGTCATATAAAATCAAGATTTATATAGACATTTATACAGTTAAACACGTAGATTTTTTTTTAATTCATGCCTGATGATAAAGGTCAGATACTTTCGACAATTTAAGCAAAAACAGGAACGGTATATATATGGCAAAAGTGACCCTGATTGTACAAAAGTTTCTAACAAATTATTGGTACATGGTTTATAATTTCCTCTAACTGCACATTGAAATATGTCATTAAATGTCTTATCCTTCTATGATTTAATTTAAGAGCCTGTGTATAACCTTTTTAATAGCATATTTTTACATGCAAACAAGAAATATCAAGAAAAACTTTACGTTGCAAGATTCGTATAATGGAAATTATAACAAGCGTACAGTGGTGCTCACGTGTAACGTGTAACTTTGCAAAATTTGTTTCGTGTATCGTTGTGTATCGTGCATTCCGTTTGCTTTCACCGTGCGTTTATCGTTTTTGCATTCATCGTGCCTCATTCAGATCGAGTATCGTGTAACGCATCGTTCGTTCCTTGTGCTGAACGTTGAACGATAGATATATAAAAGTGGCCCGAGACACGGCTTATCGTGTAGAGCCTAGCGTATTATTCAACATATTATTGTTCAAATATCGGCTTAAATTGATGAAATAGAAAATAAATATTATTTTTATTATCTAAACTATCTTTCTGTTACATTTTCTTCTTTTTCTCACGAGATATTTTTGGGAAGAAGAGATGTTGACTTCCGGTGAAACCGAACGTAGACGTTCTGCATATCGTGCAAGATTTACACCAGGTATTATTCTGCCGACACAAAGGATATGGGAATTCACTTATTTGAAAATTGCTTCTGTGTAGCCATTCAGTAAAGTGCTCACTGTAACTGTAAACATTAGGGCAGTGGCAAGGTAGCGGTTATACCTCGAATCGGACTTTTCGTCCGAAGATTCTTTACAATAATTAACTATAGGTGTAATTAGTATGTGTGCCGCTATTCACCTACAAATTATATTTATGATCTGTTCTGTTGTACTGTAAATCATCGATAATTTAGGACTTTAAGGGGGTTCGATTCAGCTCTTACATTGTAATGAGACATCTATCAATAATATTGTTGTTAAGCAAACGAAAATGTCCGAGTAAATCGAATAATCGTTTTATCGTTTAGTTCATCGGGAATCGTGTATCGTGTATCGTTCTTATCGCTCATCATTCATGATTCATTCATCAGTTATCGTGCGTTCATCGTGCGTTCCGCTGCGTGTATCGTGCGTGTATCGTTCGTTCCGTGTGTAAAGTTATACGTAAGCACCCCTGTACCTCAAAAACCTGTTTCTACGTGATAGGACTGATGTCTAGACTATTTTATGAGTAGAAATACGTCACGCTGCCATGCTGCCACGCTGCCACGCTGCTTCATGCTGCTAGGCTACTGGTTGCTACCTTCACGCTGCTAGACTACTAGGTCGTTAGCTTTACGGTGCTGGGCTATTAGACTGCCAACTCAACGCTGCTAAGTTACTAGACTGCCAACTGCACGCTGCTATGCTGCCAACTTCACGATACTAGGCTGCAAACTTCACGCTGCTAGGTTACTACATGTAGGCCGTCAGCTTCACGGTGCTAGGCTAGCAGGCAGCGTAGTGTCGTGAAGTTGGCAGCATAGCAGCGTGAAGTTGGCAGCCTAGTAACTTAGCAGCGTTGAGTTGGCAGCCTACTAGCCTAGCACCGTGACGTCATTTCTGATAAGAAGCAATGCCGCCTTGGTTAACGTATTCAGGATGTTGTAACTTTGTATCTGCTACACTTACAAAGCTTCATTTCTCGCACAATAATATTGAAATATTGTTTAATAAGGACGAAGCCCGACCATAGGTAAACGTATGCACGAGTATTTAGTTAAATACTGAAAGCAATAAAAATGACTGATTTGAGATATAACCGTGCGAAATTAGAAAGTGTCGACATCGTGACATTATGCTAACATAAATGTTAGGCTGCGCCGTCTGCCCAGAATTCCACTGACTGTTTTTTATTAATTCTTAAACATTTGTTTTACCGTTATCTATTTCATAATACGTATTTCCCTTCTGAATCAATCTTACAACCCATGTTAATGAAAATCATTCCTAAACAATTATTGATAAAATGATATGGCGTAGCGCACCACACGCTGGAAATTCTGCGAACTCCCCGCATCGGTTACTTCCCCTTACAGTATACAGTTATAGAGTGGAACCGCTGTGAGGAGTTTGGCATCTGATGCTTTCGCCCAATATAGGTATTGCCTATTTCAATATTATTCAAAAGACTCAATCAAATAAAATAGAATATACTGATTTAGCCCACCGTACAAAAATGTAACCCCTGTCCTACATTAACGATAACCTGCTTCTCACGCAACCGCTGTTCTAATCACCACCACACTAAATAAGATGTGCTAAATATAGAAACCGTCAGTGAAAATCACTTTTGTATAAATGAAGAGTACTTTAACTGAGCCTTCCTTCTCAGAGATACCGGCTCGAAAATATGTCATATCAATCAATGCAAAGACAGTTAAATCTCTGTTCCGGCGGGGATAAATTAACTCAGGGATAATCTTATCACATTGTGGCGTAATGACAAAATATATTGCAGCTTTTTTATGACAATGTTATTTCTTATTTTCTTATGTTATAATCGGTTCAAGACCACTTCATGGCTTATGTTGAATTGTAATACTACTCTTGCCGACATGAAATAAAACTTATTGTATCGTATCGTTTCTTATCGTATCGTATCTTATCGTATCGAACGATTTGACTGTAGAATATTTGTTCACAGTTATTGATACTCTACCGAAAAAGACGTGCAATTTAACAATATGGTTCAATGTCTGGATTAAAGACATTTAATTCAGTTGAAACATTAAAGGTGACGAGACTCGTGTATATACCCAAAATGTACGGTGTGGTGTTTATGACTCTCTGATAATCTTTCAATCGCAATGTAGTGATAAGCAAAAATAGTATTGTTTAAAATAAACATACACGAAACTTAGGCGCGACATACACGTTTTCCACGGTGTTTAAGAGCTACACGTGCAGGGTCGGTTCATCGAACGTTTTTAATTTATAGTTGCGGAATGTACATTTTGTCAGTAAATTAGGTTCTGTTGACATCATATCACGGTGTCCCGTTTGGCTTATTGCTTCCTTCTTTATAAGTTTGGACTTTTTTATGATGCAAACTATAGTAAGAGACCTGCATAATATTAGGTATTGAGATATCTGCAAGTAACTTAATAGTGCTTCTTTAGCCGTTTTAGTATATGGGAAAGAACTCTGCAGGGTAACACTACTTTGAAGAGACAGAGTTAAGCGCTGTCAGGTTGTATCTCTGTTGTCATTGTGTGTATCGGTAATCAACCCAAAGGAGGATTCTAACAACTTGAAGACTGAATAGACAAAGCCCGTGTTATGGTATTACCGCCCAGGGACTGTTCGTTCATTTGCCCTTTTGGTTCAGGCATCTGTGATATAGTGGTATTCGCTTCCTAGTGTTCAGTTCAATTCCCGTGCAGGCAACAGAAGTTTGTCCTTACGCACCTAATGCTGGACATGAACCTCACCATCCACACCGCTTTCCGGCCTCCCATCTTCAGTTGGTACTATTAATGACAAAATTTAATTCTGGTTCTTCGCCAAATAAGTAATTTATTCGAAATATGTCTTGACAGTAGTCAATAGATTGTTAGGGCTCTGGATCGAAACTAATCAAACTTTCTAAAATCCTTAAAATGACATTGTAAGGCAGTCAATTATGGCAAAATTCATTTTTGTTTCCGTTTAGATATTGCGTTAAGATACATTGAAAATAACTTGCAAATTACTCGTTCATCACTCATCTTTCAAAGTCTCAAAAAAGCGCGGGCAAATAGTGTAAGGAGTAAAGCCATTTTCTCGTGATACCCCATCATAAACACTCAATCACCTCTTGCTTTTTAAGAAAAATGCACGCACTAAAATCTTTCATTTATTAAACATTTGAATTACATTAATCAATTACGTAATACGGTGTAGTTGTTGTGCACGAATAACTTGTTTTGGGTACATCTGTACTCACATATTTCTTAATATTTTCTCACTAACTTTACTAAACTAAAACTTAATTTAGTTATAAATGTCGCATTTATATTTCCCCGATATGTACAATCACTGCGGATGAACGACCACCGGATATTGGGGCGAAAGTGAGCACAGATAATTAGTTTTCGCGAGGAACTTTTACAATTGGGGTAAGTTAAAATCCGATATTTAATCTTATGCACATTATCTTGTGTTTCTTTTTGTGTTTTTGGATACTTCGATGACTATCTTAGTCCATTGTATACCCGAGCTGTAAATGATGTCGGTTAATATGTTCAATTACCAAAAACAAGATCGCCTGCTCACTTGAAAAGTTCGACCGTTGGTAATGTTTACCGTTTTATTTCGCAAATGTGCTTAGATTTGAATAATCTGAATCGAGCAATTTATTTGGGCAAGTACCAGACATAAGTGTCGAAGATCTTGTCCACAAACGTTATTTCGGGGCCAAAATATTGATACATATATAACAAAAGTTAGTGTACTGGGTATTGTTTATTTTGATTTCTGGTGTACCGGAGTATTGATACTAACGTGTACTGAGTATTGGGCATTAAAAGTGAGTAATATAAATATTCTGCTGCTTTTTAAAGCGTTTTATTAGCTCAGCACAACACGAAGTACCCAAGGTTGGTAATTGTGATTTTATGGTGTCCGTCGTCTTTATGTCTTTCTATCGTCTGTGTGTCGCCTGTGCATATTTTACCTTGTGTATGCAAATGGGACTGCATTTTTCACTGGAGCTTCAGGAAACTTGATCAGAATGACTGCCTTTATGTAATCTACGTCGATTCGAATATGGGTAATCTAGTTTCAAAAACTTGGTCATGGGATCAAATCATAGACAAAACTTTTGTATGCAGTAAAGGTTTCATTTTTTATTCGATTTCCTAGAACTTGGTTAGTATGATTGCTTTGATGAACTTTAGGTCGAGTACTAATACGAGTCAAGTTGGATAAAAAATTAGGTCACTGGATCAAATCAATGAAAACCCTTGTGTATACAATAGATGTCCCTTTTTCATTGAATCTTCATGATTCTTAGTCGGAATTATGTACAGTCTTGGTGAACTCTAGATTGAGTTTGCATATGGGTCATCTGTGGTCCAACACTAGGTCAGTGGGTAAACTCATAGAAAAAACCTTGTTTTAGCAATATTCTATGCTAGTTAATAGACCTTTTTTAAATTTTTTTAAATGTTTTAGATCAAACGAATTTAAGGTACAATATGACATGTTGCATATCCAAAATCAATTCTATTTCTACAAATAATTTGAATTTACACATCCCGGAAAACTAAATATTCACATCACGGGCAAGTGTTTAAAATTGCTTAGTATATCTTCACGTTGATTGCCCTTGTATACATCGAACAAAGCCAAAGCGTGTGATGTCTTAAGGAAGGATGGTCCATTTCATCTTTGACAATATGCGGGATAATGATACTTTGTACAAACCCGAAAATCTGACGTAATTGTTTAGATAATAGTAGGGATTAACGGACCATTTTTTCACAGCATCGTGTAATTCATTTTTATCGATAGGTATTAACATTTCGATAAAAATGAATGTTGCAGTAATGCTTTTATGATAATTTGTAAAAAAAGTAGTTGTTTTTTATTGTGTTACTATACAACACTCACACGCACACACAAACGCGCACGCGCACGCGCACGCGCACGCGCACGCACACGCACACGCACACACATACACACAATGGAATTGTGGCAGAGAGTTCCGCTATTTTGCATTAACTAGAACAAAACACTGCATTTTATCTTACAACTTATACGTATTTTAGACAAATGTTTAGTAGTTGTAGATAACATTCAAAGTCACTTCATGTCCGAATCATTGAATGGTTAGTGCAGTACTGCACAGTATATCCATTTACACGCGATATTGTTGATTATTTGGTGAAAATTAAAAAATATAAATGTAATTGTACATGTGTGTCTAATGTGTGTCAAATCCTCAAAACGCCAGACAAAACACTTTATAATACACTTTTATAGTATAAATTATCAACGTTTAATATGACTTGTGCAAAACAACACATTTCCTGAATTCATACCTTCAACTGATAACAAATAAATACATTCCCAGTTAAAAAAATTTCATTTTTTACCCATTTCTTGATGCAATACTCAGTACAGTGATTCGCTCTCTCCGTCAATACTCAGTACACGTTTAACCAATACCCAGTACAGTAATTGAAATGTTTCGAGAACCGTATCTCCGCTATACTTTCGTCTTAAATGATGAAATTTTAACCATTAATATGTTGTCGTTAGGCAAATGATATGCCGTATTCAGATTATTAATATGTTAATGATTTATCAAATGTAACGGCATACTTTGCCAACGGTCGAGATTTTTCGAGTGAGCACACTATTTGTTTTGGACATTTTCAACATTTCAACATATATATGTTGCACAACGAGAATACATTCGGCTTGGACAGTCATTAAAGTATCTGAAAACACACAAATAGACACAATATGATATGCATCAGAGTGAAAATCGGGTTTTAACTTACCCCAGTTGTTACACGTTACTCGCGAAAACTAATTATCTGTGCTCACTTTTGCCCCAATATCCGGTGGTCGTTCACCCGCAGTGACAATACTCATTTTGTATTTAGTACTGTATCGGTGAATAAGAACAGAAAAATGTATAATTTGCTCAGAATTTTTGTAGAACCATAGCATTAATGTGTAGCCATGGGGTGTAAGCTGGTTATAAATCTAGTAATTAACCGCCAAGTATCACGGGATATGTAAACAATGCCAATTTTCTGTCTAAACCTTGCCCTTGGAAATGTATGCGTACTGTCTAACAATGGCACAAATTATACATTAATAACTCAATTTTCTTTCGTGAAAGTTTTATCTAAAAAGGTACGCAGCTTTTGGTTCGAATTAAATTTACACGTCATGCGAATTTCACTAAACGTAGTTTTACCGTCTCCCAGTTATTGGGTTAAAAAGATGAATTTGTGTCCAGTGCAGATCATGATCAGCCTGAACACCAGTCTAGTCTGATCATGATCTGAACTGTTAGCTGTCATGGCGAGAAGCCTGCATTTCTAACCAGTCGGAACATATGCTGTTGTATTCGCTGCCCATTTTGTAAATTTTCAGTTTATACCCTTTAATGTGGTATTCTCTAATATGGAAAGATGGACCAGTCCAGAAGATTGAGATTTGTTATATGTAACAAACACTTTTGACTTTAAATAAAGCGTGGTATATGATCCTGTATAACACTCGAAAGTAGAATATATTTCCATTCTGATAAGTTAATTTAAACAAAAAAGTTCGAGTATGTACTATTTACTGCACTAACATGAGGTCGTTGCATTTCGTGAAAATTTGACTGTTCATTTATACTCCTCTATTAAAGCGCTGTTTGTCTTATTTTGGTATTGCTGGTGTTGCTGCCGATACCAGATGTGTAGTAAATTTATTACGATTTTTACATCACGTTAATTCATACATAACTGTGTCAATCAAAGCTGTGTGAAAATTACGCGGGAAGGAATTTTAACAGCCAAAAATAGTTCCGGGCGTCTAGAGTGATATAATACTTTGTAAGGTATATCACGCTCAAATCCTTCTTTACGTATATAGGATACATTTTCAACTGTGTTAGAATATTTAATATTCAGTCAGTTCTCGGAAGAGTAAAGTGCGACAGGAAACATACTTTGATCCTCAAATGTGAATACATGTGTGTAAGCAGTGCTTATAAATAAGCGGAGTATTAATTAAGAGTTTAATGTATATGTAACAGAAGGGTAAAATAAATGCAAAGTTGAACTTTAAAACTACAGCAGTTTAGTTCGTTATCTCCTGCTGCAGTTTGTACTCTATAAAATGCTCAGGACTGTGCTTCTAGTTTTTATTTGGTGTCAAAATGTAAATGGGATCTCCACTTGGAACCGTTCCTCTGCCGAGGAACAGTGTAACGGCCGCGGAGGACTTATTTCGTTTGAAGATGTCATGGAAAATATTAATAACGGTGGAGATATCATATCTCTTAATGATGGCGATTCTAGCTGGATATCAGGATTTGCTCAATTCTCTGAGTTTGTTAGCTGGTTCGGATGCTTCTCAGTAAATAATAAAAGAAACTTCATTCATAAACAGACGTTTTCTAACAATAACATATACAATTGTCTGAAATACTGTAGTTCGTTTAACAATGTTGATATAACACACATTGGACTTCGGCAGGAGTTGTGTTACTGTTTAAACACAAGAACTATTCACCATAACACCGCACACACACTGGCAGATGATGCTTGTCGGCCACAGTTAATAGAACCGGGTTATATTAATGACACTGGTGATCGAGAGAGCTCGCTTCATATCAATGTGTATAGTATCATGGATCAAAGGAGATTTCCCTGGTTTCAAAATTCACCAAACTATTTTGGTCAGTGTGTCTATGTTTTGAAAACTGACGATGGTCAAAGGTATGATACAAAATCATGCCTCACAGACGCCGATGGATTAATATGTATCAATAGTATTCTTAGTGAAATGGATACATGCGAATATAATAATGGTGCTGTACCATACTGTGTTGTGCCCACCTCTTCTAATTGGTTGAATGCCTTTGGTCAATGTAAGGAGTATTCGGGAAAACTGACAAGTTACAGTTATGTGGAAGATCGAGATCTACATGTTAGAAAAATGTACTGGACAGGAGCTTTTCGCAGCTATGATATAGTAAGTAAATATATTTCAAGATCAACATTCCCATGTTTAACTGTTACGAAAGTCGACGATAAATATTTTGTAAATCCTGAAAATTGCTCAGCTGAAAATTCTTTCATCTGTGCTGACAATGTGCCAAGTACAAGAGAAACAAAATCCGAGACAACCGCCTCAAAAATTACGTACCATGCAGTAACTGAAACATCATTTCCAGCTAAACCAACTTCTGACAAAGATATACCAACAACAATACAAGTCAGTATAGAAGAATCGAATGGAGAAAATGACTTTACATTAATTTATGTCGCAGTCGGCGTAGTTATTACAATACTATTATTTTTTCTTGTCGTGTGGATAGTAGTAAGAAAGAAACTGAAATCACGACGACAACAAACTTCAAAGGAAAACAATAGTAAAATAGAAGAGGAAGATTATGCTACTATTGATGAAAATGAAACAAAAGCACCAAACGCGTCTAAAATGCCGATATCATTACATCAAAGCAATGAGACTACAAAACAATTATTGCCGGGGTCTGGACTTCAAAGTAATCAAAGCGAGTGCGAATATGACAGAGTGAATTTGAATGTCCCAGGTAACTTTGATAAACAATGCAGCGTTAATCTCACCGAACAGACAGCAGATATGCATGTTTACGGGCATCATGCTGGTGGTGTGGATGATGTAACTGGTGACTATGATCATCTTGAAGCCCTGAACGCTAAGCAAAAACCAAAGCCTCAAGATGGTGTGTACAGTACAATGGCAGACGAGACTGATACATACAATGTATTAAAAGCAGAAAATGTCGCTAGTCTAGATAAATCCAGAGATAACAAACAGCAGAAAGAAGAAGCTAACAATTTGTATGACAAGTTAAAGGAGTAGCAGAAAGACAGAAGCTATAGTTTTATCAAGAACTTTTCTCATTTTAATAAGGAATATTTGCCAAAAATAACAGATGTTTATTCGTTGTAATGTCAAAGTTAATCGGAAAATATGTGTACGTTTTTTGGTCATTTAATTAGGCATATGAGGATTCCATTCGTTTTTAAGATTTTTACCGACTATTTAAACATAAGATGGTGCGGGATGAGAGAACGGCTGTGATTAAACAAAAATCTAGTCCTCTATCGAAACGGGTGCAAAAGCTTATTTTATTCAGAAACAGAAAAGACTTATTAAAAGGGAGGGAGATGGTTACTCAGTTATAACTTTAAAGTCCCAGGATCTTTTTGAATTTACTGATATAGTGAAATTTATTTACTGATACAATAATGATTATACATATAATAATAATAATACAACCATGTTCCATTCACTCTAAAACAATGTTGATATATGTCTTTCTTTCGTACTGCACTCTATTTCTAACATGTACTTTTCGATTTAAAGAGCAGATTTATGAATGTTTTGGTACAAATAAAGGTCATTTACGCTGGTAAGACGTCTTTCTGGGTAAAATAAGAGCTACTTGTAAAATGTGATCCTGGGACTTGAAAGTGAAACTGAGACAAGGAAAAAGCAATACAACAATGACAACACTAAAATTAGCAGCCACTTTTGTAAGTATGACTTTATAGTGTAATATTAATTAATAGAAAAGGAAGGAGGACATGCAATTTGTGAAACACTTGAAAGACCTTGAATGATTATATACAATCTTAACCGAACGATTTTTTCAATATTAATTATTTATATAAATTTACTTTGCCATTTGAATGAAGACCTAAGCATTTAGACTTTGTTCAAGTACTTTGTTGTGCTTTCCCCCTCACTTTTTTGAAAGCCAACATTTAACTTAAGTTTCAATTTAATTGTAAATGTATGCAACTTCCGGACGAACTTAACGAAACATCCTCAGTTTTAACCTGGCTTACGGAAGTATTCCAACGCGTACAGTCATCTATTAGTAAGTAGGATAGTTGATAGTCCATGAGAAGTTTAAAACATGTATAGCACTCTAATATGAAAGCAACTCTCTGCGGCGAGTGTCTGTTGCTTCTTGGTGAACGGTCATATATATTCCATTTCTATTTTTACTTATTTTAAGCGAAATTGCAGAAACGTAATTAAAAAATATATAGAGTTTGGTCATATCTTATATTATTCATTTTATTACATTTTACACATGTTTCATTTCATTACATTTTACACATGTTTCATATTATTACATTTTACACAATGAGATCACTGCGAAGGATGGAACTTTTATTTTATTTGTCCATTTTTTTATTTCTAAAGCACCAACTTCAAATACTAATGCGGCACTATCAATAGTTTTACACATTTAAATGCACAGCAACCGAAAATTGCTTTTATAAAACTGTCGCCAAAATACACTATGTGCAGTAAGATGAGCATAATGTCACTTTAACTAAAATGTTCTATTGCTGTTAAGATAAAAGAGGCACACCTAAGACTTGCATCAGTCGTTAGAGTCGCTTCTAAAAACTGCTTAATGCCGTCACTATTTTCATAGATATTTTTATAACGGCTTCTTTTTTAAAACAAAAAATAACTATACGCAATAGTTCCATTGAAGGGATTATTAGCGATGTTCATCGTTTAAGCTTATAAATGCAGTATTATCAAAATGAAATGTGTTGCTGTGCCATTAAACCTTCATTTATTGTTTTATATGTTTTGTAAATATACATTTTCTATATACTAGAGTAAGTTATTTCATGTACATTTCTCCAATTGTAATCATTTTTATAAAATAAATGCTAGTTTTAAGGTATGCCTTTTTAATTGATTATATGTATTTTGTCAGTGCTTTTGATAATTTTATTGATTGTTATAGGCAGTAAGTACATGCATTCATCTGTATCAAAATGTAAATATAGCTTATAAGCCTTTTTTTATTTATTTTATAATTTATTGCATATTTCTAATAGGAGAGCACCTTTATATATGATTGTATATTGTTTGTAAACCATCTTGCGGTGTTTCATGATCAACTATTTAAACGCAATAAAAACAAAAATAATATCAAACAGGGAATGCCACGTACCAAAAACGCAGCCTCCCCAAAACGAGCCCCACAGCACCCAGAAGTGCACACCACCAACACACACACACACACACACACACACGCACACGCACACGCACACGCACACACGACACACACACACAATCATGTACACACACAAACATATACACTACCAACACACACTAGCATACAAAGCAAACACACGAGGACAAAACGAACAATTAAAGGAAACCATGTCTGCTTTGAATATGTGTGTTAGTCGATATTCTAATCTCCACAACAGGATTCATTGATGTTCCACTTATAGCTCAAACACATATTTTAACTTGTCCGGAAGATATTCTTCAACAAATGTTAACTGGTTTTATATTTGTATCGTATCCAAATACGAGTAACGAATTTACAACACCTCCAGTTGAGAGTCAAGAATCCAATGAGAATGCACCATTTGTTTCCTTCCTCCACACAGGTTGGTATGGGGATGCACAGAGCGCTGGGTTTTTAAGCCGTAGGTTGCGGGTTCAAATCCCGTACCCTCAATAATCGTTTTTTCTGCCCGAGTACAAACCTTAGGAAGTACTCATGGAAGTAATTTTATACAGTAAACTCCATATACAACGACTCCGGATATTGCTAAATTCCAGATATAAAACATAACTTTTCTGGGTCCGGTTTCCCCCCTTCTTTATTGAATATGAAACTGTTATATATAGATATAACACATTCCGGATAATTATAAGGAACACATTTAAGAACCCAGTACGGATGAACCTCAACTGCCATAATTTTGCATATATTAAAATTATGTGTATTAAAACAATCACTTCATTTACATTGGTAAGTTGCTATTTTGAAGCATCTCACAGGTTTGACTGTGTTGAAATACGTACTACTTGTCACAGTCACATTGAGTTTGGACCCCCATAAAATCATTAAAAAACACATCGGACCCACTATCAAGCATGTATATGTTCTTTAAAACGTTTTATGGGGGTCCAAACTTCATGTGACTGTACTTCCTGTCACTGTCATGTCTTTACTACATATCTAAATTTCTCTGGGTTCAAATCCTGGTAGGACCAAATTTAATGTTTTTCTCCCTGGATTTACTTTTTCAGTTCAGTGGGAGATGCTTATGGCGTCAGGTGCTAGCATTGCTATGCTTTTACTATTTTTAAACTAGAACTATCACTGAAGGTGATGAATACCCCCCGAACACCCACTGACACAGTGTATAAAATTTATGTAATATTTGATGATTTAATTATTGCACAACTTGAGGCTTCTGTGAAGTATAATTAAATTCTAACAAAAAGTTTTCGAGATTTAAAGCGCACAATATTTTACTATCTCTAACCCCTGTGACCTTTGACCTAGTGACCCGAAACATAGACCATGTACAACTAGGCATTGTACTTATCACTTCTGTGAAGTATCATTAAATTCTGTCTAGGGGTTTTGGAGATTTAGCGTCCACAAGATATTACTATCCCGAGCCCCTGTGACCTTGACCTTTGACGTAGAGACCTAAAACATAGACCATGAACAACTAGGCATTGACCTTATCACTTGTGTGAAGAATCATCAAATTCTGACCATGGTTTTTGGAGATTTAGTGTCCACAAGATTCCGTCTACATACAGACGGACGGACGGACGGACAGACAAGCTGATTCCGGTATTCCCCCTCTCCCTTACACTTTGTGTTCGTTGGGTATAAAAATATAACAACTGCAATGTTAGGCTAATTCCTTCAGCTCATCGGTGTTACCAATGTTTTGGATCTGACATTTTTTTATCGAAGTGGCTGGGTTAGTTCCGGCTACCTAAATTTTTTGTCAGGTAACATGTTCTATAATTACTATGATTTAACTAAAAGCTGATTTCTCTTTTCGCTTGTGGGAAGAATTGTTAAAATCCTGACCAGAGTTTTTGGAGATTAAGTGTCCATAAAATTCCGTCTACAGACGGACGGACGGACGGACAGACAGACGGACAGACAAACTGAATCCGGTATACCCCCTCCCACTTACACTTTGTAACTGCAATGTTAGGCTTATTCATTCAGCTCATCGGTGTAACCAATTTTTTGGATCTGACATTTTTAAATGGAAGTGGTTGGGTTAGTTCCGGCTACCTAAACTTTTGGTCAAGTAGCATGTTCTATATTATCATAACTACTATGATTTGATCAAACGCTTATTTCTCTTTTCAACAACATTTGTCGTATGGAGTCTACTTTCTTTCAAAAAGAAGGGAAATCCAGGAGAAATTAAGGACTGTCTAAAACATTTATTAAAACTGTAGATTTAACCGAGAAATGCAACAAGTGCACGAAACTATTCTCGACTTCGCCGTGATGTCAGATTATAAGATCATATTAATTTGTTTGTTCGGTAAAAGGTAAAAACGCAGGCTTTTTTTAGATCAATATGCAAGTTTAAATTCATTTCAAACAAATCAAAACGCTTGTAACTTTGCACTGGAATGTAACGGGATTAAAATGAACGACACAACATTTTGATGAACATTTTAAGAAAGTTTAGCAAAGTATATATTTCATAGATTTATGCTTTTTTCCTTACAAACTTCCAAACACATGACACGAAACTAATCTGGTATCATTGGAACTTCCATATATGCAAGAATGAGCCAGCGTAACTCTGTAAAAAATATGGAACCGGCTCTCTAGCCACTGCCTATTTTAAGAGTTGTCAAACCTCAGTCTGTGAAAAAAGCGCCCATTAGAAAAAAATCGTGCTGGCTTCAACATCGTATTTATTAGACCGCTGCAATGTATACAAATGGAAATAGTATCAGAGTATTGGTCCTAAATAAGAACGTGGTCTATTTGTTGCCTTTATTTAGAAACAACGAACTCGGTCCTACATGTAAAATACAGAAAAAAAAACAATACAGACATTGACAAAATAGATTACAAACAAACAAAAGACGAAGTCTGAAATGACATGAACTGGTACTGCATAGCTGTACATAACCCAATAACTAACTCGATTAAACGTGTAGATTCGATATCAATTTGGAAAATTTTGGAATTCCAAAAATTTACCGCGGAACGTGTTTTAAAAAAAAATATTTTCGTTGCATTAAACGTATTCAGTATTGTCCTCGTTGAGCACTTTTTTTCAAGATGCCAGTAATATGCTTATTTTCAAGTGTGTGCCTTATTTCTAGTGGGTATCAGATGACCCGCATACGAATGCAAAATAACACCAATCAACTCATTTTCCTATGTCAGAAGAGACGACATTTTCGGCAAACCATTACAGATGATCATGAATGTCCAGGATTGTCTTTCAATACAATCGCTGCACTGTAGAAAAATGTGTAAGTATTCTTCATAAAAGGTGTCAACTTTGCACCAGCATGCGTGTTAGCAATGAATTTGGCAGAACTACACTAAAGGTAAAGTATACATGCGTCACTGTTTAACATTACACCAGCATGGGCTTTGTTTCTTTTTTTGTGTTTGAAAACATTTGAGTGTTGCCATTCCATATCATTAAATATGTTTGCACTGTCGCTCTACGTGTTAATTTCCGACTAGTCGTTACACAAACCGTCGGACGTGTAAAATTGTTCATATATGTTTGCTGCTTGAAAGAACATTAAATGGGTTATGCTGCATGGACAGCATGCATTGACATAACATAAAAGCCATGATGACCCTTAAAC
This sequence comes from Saxidomus purpurata, assembly GCA_022818135.1. Taxonomy (NCBI): domain Eukaryota; kingdom Metazoa; phylum Mollusca; class Bivalvia; order Venerida; family Veneridae; genus Saxidomus; species Saxidomus purpurata. The sequence goes on from JAFMSR010000016.1 coordinate 4,866,003, forward strand.
TCTCCTGAGAACCAACACGTGTTTGGATTTCAAACATTTTTGGAGCTGGTATGCAACGTTTGGTCAGCGCTGATGAGAATGGATCCAATGAGAAAAGTTGATCCTAAGAGAGTTATTCATTCCGGTATGAAATGAGGATTAAAGCTGAACATACTGCAACAGTACCTTTACTTTAGTAAAACATGAGATCTAATATGACAGGACCCAAACATAACTATTATTTATTCTGATCAAGTAAAAAGACAAAGGTAATCGATCTTTTTTCTCTTCTTTTTTCTTTCTATTTTATTATTTCAAGATAAAATTTACTAAGACCGCATTTTGCAGCATGAATAACTGCTCTTTTCTAGAATTCGCAGAAATTACAAATATTCGTACAGTCACTGGCACTAAAGCCAAGCTATGCAAAGAACAAACATTCTGGCTATTCGCAGATTAACTTTAACACCAAATTGTCTTGATTTAGCTCCGTCCATGTTTATTTGTTAAGTCTAGTGTTACATGTAGATAACTTTATAGATGATTAGATCATTTTTGCAAGCCGTTACTTTACCTTTAGTGTAGTTTTGCCAAATTGCAATATTTCATAAACAAAAAATTGTTTCAAACATTTAAGTCGCTGGCCAGTGAATTTTAAAATAGACAGAAACGTGTACATAAACGTGTCTATAATCAGTATGAATAAACCCAATGCATTTTGCACAGTATTATTTCCCTTTCAACCAAACGCACAATTGTGATGCATGTTCGTATACCAGGATATTGTCTACACAACAAATGAATGTTTTCACCCCTAAGCAAAATATCCTAATGCTTAGTTTGATTTTCAAATTTCAACGAAAGTATCGAAATATGTTTTGACAAAATACTAGGCCTATTTCATCAAATAATAAAACAGATAGTGTGTTTGATTTATATTTCAGTGCTATACACTTTTCTAGTCAGCGACATGTATGTAATACATACTGTTGGCTATGGCACCGTCATGTAAATAAAAGCCGGATTTTCATTGTAAACCCTCGAGTTCTGTGAAAGGTGACAGAGCAGGTGGTATTCTAGTATTGTGAAATGCAATGTAAGCATAACTCATTACGCTTTTACTATCTGACTGAAAGATACGGGAATTGTTTACCCCGAGTTTCCTGAAGTGTTCACCGATTTGATTGGATCACGAACCCTGGTTTATAATGTATATTACAGGTGTTTTTTTAACATTCAATTCACTTAATTTCATATAAGGCCAATCTTAAAATATTCTTTGTTTGCTGCCTCCCGTTTCTATTATGGAAAAGTCAGTCGTCAGGTATGGAATTTATTTTTTTAGAGACTGCGATGCACTAAAATCCACTTTACACGTATCAAACGACAAACATTTTCAAATTAAACAGAAGTTCAAAAATGATAAACACACAAATTTCATTGCTTCAAAATGTATCATACGAAAGCCTTTTATACGAAGACCGCGAAAATAAAGGCGTAAATGTAGATGGCGGAGCTTATTTTTCAAGTGCGGAAATAGGAAGAAATATGCAGGGACAAGGTCAGTGGAGTAAATGGCATATTATAGTATTTGGAAGCCAATTGTGTCAATGGTTTCCTGCAAAACTCCGGGCAATGACTCGGGGCGTTTTGATGGATACGCCGTCTTTGAAACCGTTTTAATTTGTATGTAATGAAGATATTAGTTTAGATTTTTCACTGCACACTAAGTGATGTAATATAACGCTGCATTTGATGCCATTTTCGTTTCATCCAGCCATGTCCCTGCAAATTGCTTCCTATTTCCGGGCTTGAAAAATATGCTCCGCGGTTTGCAGTTCTGACGGGCTACGTAAGTTAAGCGAGGATTTTTTTGTCTGCACTTAAGAGCTGGACCAGGCGTCATAAAAGATATACTAAATGCTGTTGACGATATTTCGACAAATAAGCCTTTGTTTAGCGTTATTACGCCTTTATTTTGCGTTATTACGCCTTTATTTTCCGCGTTTAAACCACTGGCGCCAGAGTACTGAACTGCCATGTAATTTTAACAAATTACCAAAAACAACATAACTTAATAACACCCTATTATGAAAAAAATACACAAAAAATTGTAAAAATAATTGTCTGACAAACCACCGTATACACTGTTCTATATTATTCACATGGTGTTGAACGTTTTCGACAGAGGGTCCGGTCACCGCTCTTTTTGCAATATTCCAAGCGCGACCGCTGTTGATCTTCATTTGTTTGCTTGAATGTTATAAAAAGAGCGGTGAAATAAATGTGTTTATCTTAGTTCAGAATTAAAATTCAAGTCATATTGGTAATAAGATAAATTTTCATTTCTTTCCATTAGTAACAGAAACAACTCGATGCACCTTGTTTTCAAAGCATGCATCTTTCTCAACTCTAGTACAGAAGGGCTATTTTAAAGTATAATGCACAAAACCGTAACAGTATTTATGTTTAAAAGGTAGTTTTAATGTAATATTATTTATACTATAATTATTTTTTCAAAATAAACAATTTGTAATCCAGTATTGTCTGTCCCACAATACCACTGACAAGAGTAGGGTCCTCTCAACGGCACACTACAATCAAAGCGCTGAAGACACTAGATTTGTTTGTGTATTCAAAATATTTGTCCTTTGTTTTGTTCTGTTGGCGTTTTCATTCTGTAATCTTCATTTGTGAAGACTATACCAGTTGGTAAGAAGATATGAACAGAATGCAACAGTTATAAATCGTATTTTGGATCGAATTGTCTCTGTTTCTGTGGTCGAATAATATTCCCGGTACACATAGACAGCAGGGATATTCACTGTACTCAACAAAATGTTTTCACCTACTATCTAAAATCAGACACTTAGCAGCTAGTTATGGCGCTTCGATAACACAAACGAGCAGGCAATAGCACCGTTCAATCAGGGGATCAATTTAGTTTGCGGACCGACACAGTAATCATGTGTATCTAAAATGCCACATTATACATTTATAGAACGAATATGGTTGAGACCATGAAGTAGCGATGTTCAAATGTTTTTCTGCAGTCATTGATAGCTAAGATATGAATGTATCTTAACAAAATAGCTCATTCGATGCGTTTCAAGATAACGATGCCTACAGTCGAATATAGGGTAAATTGCCTTCTACTTAAAACAATCACCACCTATATATAACAAATCGTTTAAATAGCGACATTATCGTATCCTAACACTTGTTTTCTGCTAAAGTTGCTCAGGCGTATTTCTAATACATGTAGGAACGCAGACTAGCTTGCGCCAGGTCCGCAGAATAAACATATCAGCAATAAGGAAAGTTATAATTATGTCCCTTCCCCCGCATTGAATAAAATTTATGAATGGATGAATACATTCATAAAAAGAGAATTTTTAAACATGCGCGTAAATATTCCTGGCTGTTCAAAATATTTCATTCTTAAAAAGGACGACCAGGTTTAGACATTTTGTTGTCACAGAAACTCCAAAACATATGTTTTTTTTTCCACACAAGGTTTAAGAAATTGCCGGCGGGTTAAGAAATCCGAACTATTTCTATAGGGTGTGTATATAAAGTAAATCGTCCCTTGTTTTTGCGAATCATTGTAAAATGAAATACATCCGCGGTTTTTATTCGGAAACAGTTTACTTTAGTTATAATTACAAAATTTAGCTGATACTGCATTGAGTTTATAACATTATATATTCAAAAAATACAACTTTCATGTCTGCAATGGCCATATGGTTTAAAATGAAGAATCATAAATTAGGATTATATGCTGACTGACGTGCCGGAGCTACTTTCAGGTTTGGTACTTAAGGAGTAGGCATCGGAAAACAGTAAGTATATATATTGACACATCGTGATATTTAAAAGTACGTCATATCTGGATCTCTGCATAATCCTTTTGTAGTTATCATTGTAAACATGGTTAAGAGCCTATATTTTTTCATTTTGTGTCATATTGTAGATGGGATCACCACCTGGAATTATTCCTATGCCGAGGAACATTGTAAACACCACGGGGGACTTATTTCGTATAAAGATGTAGTAGAAAATATAAAAACTGGTGGCGATATCCTATCGCTGAATGAAAATGAATCAACCTGGATATCAGGATATATTAAATTTTCAGAGTTTGTAAGCTGGCACGGATGCTTTTCTGCATCTGATACAGGGTCAAACAAATATGAATGGAATTTAACAAAGAATAGCATTTATGAATGTCTACAACAGTGTAATAAAACAAACATAACTGAATTTACGGAAATTGGACTTTATAAAAGTTGGTGTTACTGTTTGTCGCATACTAGTTACCAAAAATGGACAACACTGGCGGACGATCAATGTCGGTCACAGATGATGAAAAATGACTATGTTTTTGACAGTGACAATTGGAATAGCTCTCAGAACATAAATATGTATTCAATCGTCAAAAAGAAAAGATTAAGTTGGTATACAATGTCATCCACGCATTTTGGGCAGTGCGTCTATGTTAGGAAAATTGACGGCGATGTACAGTATGCAACGCAACCATGCATCAGAGAAACAGATGGATTCATATGTGCGCATAGTGCTACTGGTAGATTGGATAATAACTGTTATAAGAAACACAAAGGTACGAATAGTTCCTGTATTGTTACAACATCTTTAAACTGGTTTAATTCTGTTGCTCAATGCAATACTTATTCGGGAAAACTCATCAGTCATTTTTATCCGGCAACTCCTAAATACCTATCTGCAAATAAAACATACTGGACTGGTTTATTTCGTAGTTATGAAATAATAAGTAAACGGTTGCCACAATCCACATGTTTAGCGGTTACAAACGTCAAAAATTACTGCATTGCTCATCTCGATGATTGTTCAGCCCAGAAGATTCTGATATGTGTCGAAAATGTTTCCAGTACTGCAACCTCAACTGATCTAACAAAGTCCGAAAATAATCAGTCTGACAAAGAAATTACATCCACAATGTCGGACAACGCAGAGAAATTAAGCGAAACACAAATGACTGGAATCTTTGTCGCGGTAGGTATCGTATCTGCTGTCGCTATTTCTGCTCTTATCTTCTGGTTAGTAAGGCGAATGAAAATCAAATCGCGACAACAACAAAGTTCTAACGAAAATACAAATAATATAGACGAGGTAGATTATGCTACTATTAATGAAAACGAAACAAAATCACCAGAAGCGTCTAAAATGCCGAAATCTTTTCATCAAAACAAAACTACAGAACAGTCCCAGCTAGTATCTGGACATGAAAATAATCTAGACGATTGTGAATATGACAGAGTGAATTTGAAAGTTCCCGGTAACTCTGATAAACAATGCAGCGTTAATCTCACCGGACAGACAGCAGACATGCATGTTTACGGACATCATCCTGGTGGTGTGGATGATGTAACTGGTGACTATGATCATCTTGGAGCTCTGAACGCTCAGCAAAAAGCAAAGCCACAAGATGGTGTGTACAGTACAGTGGCAGACGAGACTGATACATACAATGTATTAAAAGCAGAAAATGTCGCTAATCTAGATGAATCCAGAGATAACAAACAGCAGAAAAAAGAAGCTAACAATTTGTATGACAAGTTAAAGGAGTAGCAGAAAGACAGTAGCTATATTTTTATCAAGAACTTTTCTCACTTTAATAAGGACTATTTGACGAAAATAACAGATGTTTAGTCGCTGTAATGTCAAAGTTAATCGGAAAATCTGTGCACGTTTTTTTTTTTCGGTCGTTTAGTTAGGCATATGAGGATTTCATTTGTTTTTTTAGATGATTTTTACCGACTATTTAAACATATGATGGTAGGGGATGAGAGAACGGCCGTGATATACAAAAATCTAATCCTCTTTCGAAACGGGTGCAAAATCGTATTTTATTCAGAAACAGAAAAGACGTATTAAAAGGGACGGAGATGGTAACTCAGTTATCACTTTAAAGTCCCAGGATCTGATATCGTAAAATTAATTTACTGATACGATAATAATAGAACCATGTTCTATTCACTCTAAAACAATGTTGACATAATTATGCCTTTCTTTCGTCATGAGAAATAGTTGCCAGACAACCTTTCTTATATTTTGCAATACCATTGCGCTCAATTCTAACATGTACTTTTCGATTCAAAGAGCACATTTATGAATGTTTTGGAACAAATAAAGGTCATTTACGCTGGTAAGACGTCTTTCTGTGTAAAATAAGAGCTACTTGTAAATGTGATCCTGGGACTTTAAAGTGAAACTGAGACAAGGAAAAAGCAATGACAACACTTAAATTAGCAGCCACTAGTGTTAGTATGATTTTATAGTTATAATATTAATTATACATTATTGAAATAATGGCAAATATTCGGAAAAGGAAGGAAGACATGCAATTTGCTGGTAGTGAAACACTTGAAGGACCTTGAATGATTATATACAATCTGTTCCAAACGATTTTTTCAATATTAATTATTTATATAATTTTACTTTGAAATTTGAATGTAGGTCTCAGCAATTAGACTTTGTTAAAGTACTTTGTTGTGCTTTCCCCCTCACCATTTTTCAAAGCCACTATTTAACTACAGTCACATTTTAATTGTAAATGTATGCAACTTCCGGACGTACTTAACAAAACATCTTCATTTTAACCTCGCTTACTGAAGTATTCCAACGCCTATAGTCATCTATTAGTAAGTAGGATGGTTGATAGTCCATGAGAAAGTTTAAAACATGTAAAACACTCTAATATGAAAGCAACCCTCCTCGGCGAGTGTCCGTTGCTTCTTAAACGGTCATACAGATATATTCCATTTTTATTCTTACTTATTTTTAAGCGAAATTGCAAAAACGTAATGATAACATATATAGGGTTTAATCATACTTATATTATTCGTTTTATTACATTTAACACGTGTTATTCCAGTCATTACATGTTTATATTTGCAATATATATTACAGTTGGTACATTTTATAATCTAACGTTTTTGTTGAAATACCTAGGTGAATACTAGGAATGCTGTATGCAATGTTCTGAACAAATTAGCCTGTATGTTATGTTTATTTATATTGATTCTTTGTCAAGCTACATACAATTATAAATAAACAGTTTTCATGCAATCTTTCTGTACATATATTTCATTTACATTTTTCTTAGTTTACGAGCACCTGCTAAAATGTGCATGCGATCCTTAACTAAAATCATATATTGCTGTTAAGATGAAAGAGACACACCCTGGACTGGCATCAGTCGTTAGAGTCACTTCTATCAACTCTTCTTTATGCCGTCACTATTTTCATAGACATTTTTATGACATCTCCTTTTTTAAAACAAAAAATAACTATACGCAATACTTCCATTAAAGGAATTATCAGCGATGTTCATCGTTTAAGCTTATAAATGCTGTATTATCAAAAAAAAATGTGTTCCTGTGCCATTAATATAAACCTTTATTTATTGTTTTATGTTTTAAATATGCAGTTTCTATATACAAGAGTAAGTTATTTCATGTACATTTCTCCATTTTTAATCATTTTTATAAAATAAATGCTAGTTTTAAGGTATGCCTTTTTAATTGATTATATGTATTTTGTCAGTGATTTTGATAATGTTATTGATTTTATTGAACCGGGGCAATAGGTTTGCTTATTCCGGTAATGTGGACCCGATAACAACTTTTACATTGAAATATAGAAATGCAATTAAACGTTAAATCGAAAGTGGAGTATCTATTTTTGACTTGGATTGTCAAAAATAAACTACTTTATTTAGCAGAAATAAAACAGTGATAACAGTGTTTATATTCATTTAGCTGTATTATTTTTCTTAACATTCGGATGGTCACTTAGAAAGGTAATATCACACCAGGTGCAAGATCCCAAAGGGTATGGTATCATGATATTAAGAGATTGATATTCTTTAGCACAGAAATTAAGTATCTGCTAACAGGAAAGTTATAAAATGACATACATGTAATGAGGAAGACTTCCGAATCATATTTAATACATATAAATATACTTAAATCTCTTACATTTATATCTATTATAACAAGAACGTTATATGATTAAATGTTTTAATTCGATGTGACAACAAGGAAGATTTAAGGATTTCTTTAGAAGATAAACAATTGCCATCACTGACACTTGAATTTCATATATATAAAGAGAGTTTTAGTTTTAAATATACGCTAACTTATTGTTTAAAGTAACATGTAAGTTGATGTCAAGTATATAATTACCATATATAGTGCGTTGCATGAATTATTTTTACTGTTACAGCTCGCATGTTGTTTTAAATTGTTTTAGGTGTAATTTTATAATTTATTGTATATTTCTTATAGGAAAGCACGTTTATATATTATTGTATATTATTTGTAAACCATTTTGCGGTGTTTCGTGATAAAACTACATGTGTATTTAAACGCAATAAACCAAGTCTGCTTTGAATATGCGTGTTAGTCGATATTCTTACCTCCACAACGGGATTCATTGATGTTCCACTTATACTGAAACACAGATAACTTGTCCAGAAGATATTCTGCAACATTAACTGGTTTTATATTTGTATCATAAAAAAATGCGAGTAACGAATTTTACAATCGCCTCCAGTCAAGAGTCGAATATCCAATGAGAATGCACCGTTTGTTTCCTTTTATCCACACAGCCGGTTGGTGTGGGGATGCACAGAGCGTCGGGTTCTTAAGCCCATTTGTCGCGGGTTCAAATCCGGTCATCGGAATTTGACTTGTACCCTCTATAGCCGCCTTTGTTCTGCACGAGTACAAACACCAGGAACCACTCATCGAAAGGATTTCATACAATAAACTCCAAATACAACGACTCCAGATATAAAAACTAAATTTCTGGGTCCAACTTTTTCCCTTTCTTTATCTAATATGTAACTGCTATATATGTAGATATAACAAATACCTGATACAAAGAACAAATTTCAGTACCCATTACTGATTAACCTCAACTGCCATAATTATACATATTTTAGAATAAAGTGTATTACATGTAAAACAATCACTTCTTTTACATTTGTAAGCTGCTATTTTTGAAGCATCCCATTGGTTTGACTCAGTTGATATACTGTAGTACATCTGTCTAAATAAAGTTTGGACCCCCATAAAATCATTTTTAAAAACACCCCGAACTCACCATCAAGCATATGTACGGGGGATTTTTAAATGTCTTTTTATGGGGGTCCAAATTTAATGTGTGCTTCCTATCCCTGTCGCGTCTTTATTACAAATTTAAATTTCTAATCGTTGGGTAACTGTATTAATCACAATAAACGAACGAACCACAAACAGTTTTTGAAACATGTGTACTTTATATTATAGAATGATTAACTGATTAACTTTAGCCTTAAAACATTATCAGATTAAACCTGTTTTAAACGATATTCTATCATTAAGTTGAAACAAATGTCTATTTATCAAGCTTTGGTAAGCATTGTATTGTACGGTATTGCCGATTCGTATTGATACATGTATATCGATAACTTGATATTGATAACGTATTTAAACGAACAGCCATTACATGATACTTTAAACAAAAATAAGAAATTCAGCTCTATATGCCTTCAAAGTTAGATGAAATTAATCGGTGTGAAGTTGTGTGCCTTCAAAATTAGGTAAAATGAATCGGTGTGAAGACCATAAGTTGGAATTAGAAAGTTACTGTCAAGTTCACGGTGTACTGTGTTGTAGAGATTGTGTATCCTCTATACATGAAACATGCGAACATATTATACCCTTGGGTGAAGCAGTCGCAGGGAGTAACGTCGAGGCTGAGGTTAAAGAAACAGTCAAGGTGCTAGAAAATTTGGTGACAAAGTTTGAAGCTACGAGAAATGGCGAAAGGGGGTCGCTTAGATCAGTCGACACTCAAGGAAAAGAATTGGAGAAAAGGGTGAAAAGGTTTCGTCAAAGTGTTGACAAGATGCTTGATAAACTTGAGTTGTCGATGGTAATGAAGAAGGATGAATTAAGCGGTGAAGAAGTGAAAGTAATTAAACAAAGATTAGGAGTATGCGAAACAGCCATTGAAAATTTGAAAGACGGGTTACAGAAAATGAAAACCATCCAAAGAGGTAAAAATGAGCAGAAGTCTTTCATAGCTGTAAACACAGTAAAAGTACTTAGAACCAGGTATGAAGAAATTCTTGACGAAATTATCGACGGTAAAGGTGAATTCACTTTGAAGTTTTTGCCAAATAATGATCTCGTGCAGGCGCTCGACAGTTTAGGTTCAATTAATGTTAAATCAACAATTCGCCCAGCTGAGATTTCGAAAGAAAACGGAGAATTACAACCCAAACTGGCAAAGGTTGCGGAAATCAACGTTCGTGCAGCCTCTGATGCTTCCGTATGCACGATATCTGGATGTATTTCTTTTTCTGAAGACAGACTTATTCTTGCAGATGAAACAAACAGTAGCATCAAAGTAGTTGGCCCTGAAAATACTGTTATTTCTTCTATCAAGCTGGCTTATTCTCCCTGGGACTTAGTTGCACTGTCCGAACCAGACGTCGCCGTCAGATGCAGCTTCTCCGAAACAGTTGAGGCGAACAATAAAATCTATATCCTCTCTGTTACAGAAGAAATCCAAGAAAAACGATGTATTGCAATTGGAGGGCGACCAAGAGCTATTGCCTATAATAGCCCTCATTTGTATGTTGCCGTCTCGAAAGATGAGGAGATAGTCATTTTAGTCGTTCAGGAAACTGACGGAAAGGTTGTGAAAACAGTTAAACCTAAGAAGAACATTTTGAAGGAGCCCCAATACATCTGTCTTGATTCGAACAAAGAGATAATTTTCGTGTCTGATTTTTACAAGGGTATTTCTGCCCTTTCTTACCAAGGTACTGTTGTTTTTGAGCGCGTTAACGGAAAAACGACAGAATACGGCGGAATAACGGTCGATGACAACGGTGTGGTGTTCGTGTGTGCCGGTAAGCCGTATGGGATTTACAAGGTGTCTGCAGACGGAAGCGGACTAACGCCTTTCGTGACATGGGAGGCAGAAGATATCGATCCCCAGGCTTTAACCTTCCGAAACAGTAACAAAACATTCATTGTCACAACGTGTAACTCTGATAAGGCATTTGTGTATGCATATATTTGACATTTGTTTGTGGTTGCTGCGCTGGATGGTGCTTGGGACAATTTTTACATAATTTACATGTATAAATCAATACAGCGTTACCAAGAAAGGAAGCGTGTCGTCCTAAAAGCATGTTTCCTCACAGGCTTCAAGTAAGGTGTGAAGGATTTTATTACGAATACATTATTTACGCAATACATGCAGTTACGTTTTGATCTGAACCGCGTGCTCATTACAGAAACTGTTAGTCTGGCACACCCTGTGCCAGACAACTCTCGTGAATTACTTGTGGCAGGTTTCTGTCACGAGGCATTTGGTTCAGTCTCCTAGAGAATCTGTTTTGCGGGAACTAGGCGGAGTCTCGTTAACGCCAAAACAGTTACCCTCGTTGACGAATATTTCGATCTGAACCGCGTGCTCACAACAGAAACTATTTTTCTTATAATCCAAGAGTTAGCAAGGGAGAGATACCGATAAGACAGGAAGCATGTTTTGCGCATTATGCCATCTTGTATGGCAGGTTATAAAAGAACGCTGTCTCTACGTAGCAATAAAACCTTTGTTCAAAAGTTGAAAACGGGATATGATAGAAAATTAATAGTGAATATTGTTTTTGTGTTTTTACATTTCACACAAGAGATCTAGGTGTACTTCTCAAGAAAGTCTAATACAATGTTCTCTTCTTTATTTCTTTTTGATTACGAAATATTACATGTACAGTTTAACAATATACATCAATATAAAAAATCTTTTAAAATATGGCACAGAACATCACAAGAAAAAATATCGATGAAATCAGAAATATTGTAAAATGTACAACAAAACAATAAAAAAGGATCAAACATTTGCTATAAACATTGCAAGTAAGCGAAAGTTTACACAAAAGTGAGGTATAACACACTATACAGAACTGGACATTGACAGAAACATAAATAGAATATAGCATATTACGTACATGATCAATAAAAATGTGTTTTCATCGCATGAAACTAGTAAATGTTTTTATCTGCAAATGAACATTACTACATTACTAATTTTTGTAACATAAAGCACATATGAGTTATACTTTTCATTTCGAAAATTCACAAGTAACCGGAAGCATTGTGACACCGGATACAGCAGCTCCATTCAAATACAGCTCCTTATTAGTCTATGATAAATTCCGTGCCGCGTATTTATATAAACGAATGATATACATGTATCTTATAAACACGTCTTTGCTGTATCGGGTCACTGGGGCGCTCTATTCTAAAAACAGGTACAAAAACCCCTAATACAGCTCCCATTTGATAAGGGGAGCTGTATTCGGCAATAGAGCCCTCGGGAGCTGTATTCGTTAATACGCACCGAATAAAGCTCTCCCGGGGAGCTGTATTCGAACGAGCTGTATCCGGTTTACAAAGCATGATTATGTAGATATAGAATCTCCTAAGAGTAAATAGACAAATAAAAATAAAACCACTATCATGCAGACTGTCCGTGTTGCTGGATGCTTATTTGATACTTTTGCCATCAACGTTTCCAGTATATCTAAAGAGTCTATGTTTTGCTTGCTACTTAGATATTATTTGAATTTTTAAAGTTTCAATGCTCAGACAAAAGTACTGAACTTGACACAAAATAAGACGTGAGTGCAATACTCTCGATTTACTCTCAACATATTCAACGAATTTCTAACAAATAGCTTCAGTGTTTGTGCAAAATCCTTCGCCACGAGCGAAATTCGAAATCAGTACATCTAGTTTCTTTAAACAAATACTCTTCCATGTCGCCGTAAAAGCTCTCTTAATGACAAGGAAGTATAAAATCTAGGTTATATTTATTACGATGCTTGTAGGCGACAACGACATAAAGGAGGAAAATCTTCAAGATTCAATGTAGGCACTTCTAATATTTTTCCTTACATTTATCCTCATCACGATAAAGGAAAATAAAACAGTCATACATATATGTACTTGATTATTTTCCTTGTCATAGAAACTGCGCAGTATGCACTTAAAAACACTTCAGTAATGAAAAATATATATTTAACTCTAACACTAACAAAATGTGATCTATTTTTAGAAAAAGAAATTATGACTTGATATGGTTTAGTACAGATTAGATCAAAAGACTCTGATACTTCAAAAGAAAACGGGCGTTTTCGCTGTTTACGTGTTCAGATAGCAAATCAATTCTGAATTAAGGCCGTAGTTTACTCGTGGGTCTATCACTATTTACTCTTCCTCTTGCAGCATACCCATATGACGACCAGGATCAGTATAACCAGTACCCCAGCACCTACCGATACCCCTATCACAATAGTCTTTGTATCACTGTCCGCCTTAACTGAAAACATAAAAGCAATGAGTACAAGTTCGGAATGTCACTTGGGCCTTTTAAGAAAGAGGCCAAGTGGTGTTCTAAATGACATACTGAACTGACCACTGGGACTTCTTATTGATTGAGAGTTATAGGTTCGAGCCCTGCTACCCTTCGTGTCTCTAATTGTGAGAAAGTTGGCAATTTCTTGTGAAGGCTAGTCCTTCCCAGGAACGATGGTTAGAGAAACTGCCGCGAGTGTTGAAACATGCAAACAAACCGTACAGGGGAGACAAATTTTACTAATCTATCACATTTTGAAGCATATTATTATCCCTTATGAAGATTTCTTCTATGGTAATAAAATTTATTTCAATGTATGAACTGATTTTAAAAGGTCTCAAACTTACTGCGTTCTTTACACTTAGGGCCCTCATACTCATCCACGCACCCATTAATGCAATCGCCTGTCAAATAATTACATTTCCGGTCAGCGCAGGTCGTGCTGCATTCGGTAGTACAGTTGCTATCCCAGTATGTGCCGTTTACACATCCATGTAAACAAAAGCCAGTAGTTTCGTTACAAATCCTTGAATCTAGGTCCGTAGGTCTGTGGCAAGTGGCACTGCACTGGTCCTGGCAGGTGCTATTCCAGTAATGCGGGGTACAGCCCTGTACGCAATAGCCATCCTGGCTACATTCCCGGTCGATGCATCCGGAGCTGCATGAGTCCATACATTTTGGTCCGGTAAGTACCGAAAGTGTACAGGCGTTAGCACAGGAACCTAGCATATACATGTATAACTTAATATTTATATTTTAAGAAAGATATTCATCATAGACTCTTACTTCTTTTTTTGTTTTTTTTTTGTTTGAGGCCCCAGTATTCGGTCACCCAGTTTATTTTTCAAAGAAAAATATATACATGTATACATACATTCATAGCATATTCAAGTTATTTCAAAGTATAACATTTTAATCCAAAAAGAAAAAAAGTGTTCCCAAGCAACACAGTTTATGAACAATTCATCCATTCTCTTATCTGTTCTTAGCTACTAAGATCATGGGGTCTATTCATATCTCATATATCCTACGTATTATCAATTCTCTAGTAAAAGACAGTCAATAAAATAAAAATGTCTTGCAAGATAAGGAAGAATGCAATACTAAATTACTAATGATGTAGGATATATTGTATTATTCAAGGGAAATAACTCATATATTTTTATTTTTCCTGATATCATCAGTTATACTTCTTGTATTATTTTAATTACTGAATCTGCCATCGCACTTAGTCTTTTGAGAAACAGAGGAGAAAAACTTTATAGTGATAAAAATATGAAAATGATTTTCGAAATAAAAATATCGATCAATTTCCCGGTAAAGTTTCATTTCACTTCCACTAATTATAAAATATCCTCAATGTTTACTTACTATTATTCATTAACGAATAGAAAAAGAAACTCGAACTTCTAGCCCGGAATACATAACCCTGTGCAATAAATGTTATTTACCATCAACGGCATTACACGCGTTTCCATTACACGTGGCGCTACACTGATCCATGCACGTGTCACCATAGAAACCAGCATTACACCCAAATTCACAGCGTCCATCTGTTTGTCTACACACTGATAAAGAAGAACTTCCATTTGTTGCACAGTTCTCGCTGCATGGCTGACAATCCCCACCACTCCGATAGTAGTCTTTGATACAATCATTACAAACAATCGCTGTCACACTGTAACAAACATGGATGGACTATTATCAGGTGTGAATACGTTAGAAAATAGTCCAAGTAATATATAGAGTATTGTTTGCGATAATAACAACGTCATCAATTACAAATTATTAGAAATACAGTACATTGTTTGCCTATAAAAATAATATATCATGCAGTAGCCATACTATAATTTTTGTTGATCTTTCATACCCGTTTCATCGACACCCTTCAAAATAGTTCAAACGAAAGCCGACGTAACCTCAGTGTGAATTTGCCGACGTACAAGTTGCCTAGTTGCTCATATCAATATAACCTAAACCGAACAAGAACAAAAATTCATATAAGAATACATAGTCCTTTCTGTCACGGTTTTGACGTTTCGATACCCGACATTATGACGGAAATACCCGAAATAACGATGGCTTTACACGGAATTACAATGGCGATACACGAAACTACGGATGGCAAATTTCCGAAATAACGATGGCGAATTTACAAATGCGATGCCCGAAGTGATGATGGAAAGAAATCGCGCATCGCCAGTGAGTTCGCGTTAACGCCCTCTGACTTACTGAAGATGAAGTGATGACGACATGTTTGCGAATCGAGCTGTATTAGTTTTTGTAAAAGGAAAAACGGTAATTTAAAAGTAAGTAGTGCTGCAGTGTGTCAAATAATAATATAATGCACACTTGCATAAACTTTATTGAGTTACCGATTGTGATACATATCGCTTTGCTAAGCAATTTGGGGGCCGATGCACATACATAATACATGTCAAAATGACGATGATATTATAACTATGAATATGATGAAAATGGTGGTGATAATGATGATGGCAACAACGATGATGGTTATTGAAATATAGATAACAGTGCTGGTGGTGGATCAGGGGTTGGGGGAGGGGCTTCAGCAGCAGGGGTGTACGATCGCACATTCTCAACGACATACAGCGGACTCGAGCTCCATATTAACGCACAGTTGAGCTAACACAAACAAAACACATTAAGCGCTATTTGTCCTTGGTTTTGTTCTGACGGCTTTTTCATTCTGTAATCTTCATTTGTGAAGACTAAACCAGTTGGTAAGAAGATATGAACAGAATGCAACAGTTATAAATCGTATTTTGGATCGAATTGTCTCTGTTTCTGTGGTCGAATAATAATTCCCGGTACACATAGACAGCAGGTATTTTTTACTGTACTCAACAAAATGTTTTCACCTACTGTCTAAAATCAGACACTTAGCAGCTAGTTATGGCGCTTCGATAACACAAACGAGCAGGCAATAGCACCGATCAATAAGGGGATCAATTTATTGTGCGGACCGACAAAGTAATCATGCGTATCTAAAATGCCAAATGATACATTTATAGAACGAATATGGTTGAGACCAGGAAGAAGCGATGTTCAAATGTTTTTCTGTAGTCATTGATAGCTAAGATATGAATGTATTTTAACAAAATAGCTCATTCGATGTGTTTCAAGATAAGAATGCCTACAGTCGAATATGGGGTAAATTGCCTTCTACTTAAAACAATCACCACCTATTAAATATAACAAATCGTTTAAATAGCGACATTAACGTTTCCTAACACTTGTTTTCTGCTAAAGTTGCTCAGGCGTATTTCTAATACATGTAGGAACGCAGACTAGCTTGCGCCAGGTCCGCAGAATAAACATATCAGCAATAAGGAAAGTTATAATTACGTCCCTTCCCCCGCATTGAATAAAATTTATGAATGGGTGGATATATTCATAAAAAGAGAATTTTTAAACATGCGCGTAAATATTCCTGGCTGTTCCAAATATTTCATTCTTTAAAATGACGACCAGGTTTAGACATTTTGTTGTCACAGAAACTCCAAAACATATGTTTTCTTTCCACACAAGGTTTAAGAAATTGCCGGCGAGTTAAAAAATCAGAACTATTTCTATAGGGTGTGTATATAAAGTAAATCGTCCCTTATTTTTGCGAATCATTGTAAACTGAAATACATCCGCGGTTCTTATTCGGAAACAGTTTACTTTAGTTATGATTACAAAATTTAGCTGATACTGCATTGAGTTTATAACATTATATATTCAAAAAATACAACTCTCATGTCTGCAATGGCCATATGGTTTAAAATGAAGAATCATAATTTAGGATTATATGCTGACTGACGTGCCAGAGCTACTTTCAGGTTTGGTACTTAAGGAGTAGACATCGGGAAACGGTAAGTATATATATTGACACATCGTGATATTTACAAGTACGTCTGGATCTCTGCATAATCCTTTTGTAGTTTATCATTTTAAACATGGTTAAGAGCCTATATTTTTTCATTTTGTGTCATATTATAGATGGGATCACCACCTTGAATTATTCCTCTGCCGAGGAACATTGTAAACACCACGGGGGACTTATTTCGTATAAAGATGTAGTAGAAAATATAAAAACTGGTGGCGATATCCTATCGCTGAATGAAAATGAATCAACCTGGATATCAGGATATATTAGATTTTCAGAGTTTGTAAGCTGGCACGGATGCTTTTCTGCAACTGATACAGGGTCAAACAAATATGAATGGAATTTAACAAAGAATAGCATTTATGAATGTCTACAACAGTGTAATAAAACAAACATAACTGAATTTAAATACCTATCTCCAAATAAAACATACTGGATTGGTTTTTTTCGTAGTTATGAAATAATAAGTAAACAGTTGCCACAATCCACATGTTTAGCGGTTACAAACGTCAAAAATTACTCAATTGCTCATCTCGATGATTGTTCAGCCCAAAAGATTCTGATATGTGTCGAAAATGTTCCCAGCACTACAACCTCAACTGATCTAACAAAGTCCGAAAATAATCAGCCTGACAAAGAAATTACATCCACAATGTCGGACAACGCAGAAAAATTAAGCGAAACACAAATGACTGTAATCTTTGTCGCGGTAGGTATCGTATCTGCTGTCGCTATTTCTGCTCTTATCTTCTGGTTAGTAAGGCGAATGAAAATCAAATCGCGACAACAACAAAGTTCTAACGAAAATACGAATAATATAGACGAGGTAGATTATGCTACTATTAATGAAAACGAAACAAAATCACCAGTAGCGTCTAAAATGCCGAAATCTTTTCATCAAAACAAAACTACAGAACAGTCCCAGCTAGTATCTGGACATGAAAATAATCTAGACGATTGTGAATATGACAGAGTCAATTTGAAAGTTCCCGGTAACTCTGAAAAACAATGCAGCGTTAATCTCACCGGACAGACAGCAGATATGCATGTTTACGGACATCATCCTGTTGGTGTGGATGATGTAACTGGTGACTATGATCATCTTGAAGCTCTGAACGCTCAGCAAAAAGCAAAGCCACAAGATGGTATGTACAGTACAGTAGCAGACGAGACTGATACATACAATGTATTTAAAGCAGAAAATGTCGCTAATCTTGATAAATCCAGAGATAACAAACAGCAGGAAAAAGAAGCTAACAATTTGTACGACAAGTTAAAGGAGTAGCAGAAAGACAGTAGCTATATTTTTATCAAGAACTTTTCTCACTTTAATAAGGACTATTAATCGGAAAATCTGTGCACGTTTTTTTTCGGTCATTTAGTTAGGCATATGAGGATTTCATTTGTTTTTTACATGATTTTTACCGACTATTTAAACATATGATGGTAGGGGATGAGAGAACGGCCGTGATATACAAAAATCCAATCCTCTTATAGAAACGGGTGTAAAATCGTATTTTATTCAGAAACTGAAAAGACGTATTAAAAGGGAGGGAGATGGTAACTCAGTTATCACTTTAAAGTCCCAGGATCTTTTTGAATGTTCTGATATCGTAAAATTAATTTACTGATACGATAATGATAGAACCATGTTCTATTCACTCTAAAACAATGTTGACATAACTACCCCTTTCTTTCGTATACAAATTGGTTCGTCATGAGAAATAGTTGCCAGACAACCTTTCTCATATTTTGCAATACCATTGCGCTCAATTCTAACATGTACTTTTCGATTCAAAGAGCACATTTATGAATGTTTTGGAACAAATAAAGGTCATTTACGCTGGTAAGACGTCTTTCAGGGTAAAATAAGAGCTACTTGTAAGAGTAATCCTGGGACTTTAAAGAGAAACTGAGACAAGGAAAAAGCAATACAACAATGACAACACTGAAATTAGCAGCCACTAGTGTTAGTATGATTTTATAGTGTAATATTAATTATAAATTATTGAAATAATGGCAAATATTCGGAAAAGGAAGGAAGACATGCAATTTGCTGGTAGTGAAACACTTGAGGGACCTTGAATGATTATATACAATCTGTTCCAAACGATTTTTTCAATATTAATTATTTATATAATTTTACTTTGAAATTTGAAAGTAGGTCTAAGCAATTAGACTTTGTTAAAGTACTTTGTTGTGCTTTCCCCCTCACCATTTTTCAAAGCCACTATTTAACTACAGTCACATTTTAATTGTAAATGTATGCAACTTCCGGACGTACTAAACGAAACATCTTCATTTTAACCTGGCTTACTGAAGTATTCCAACGCCTATAGTCATCTGTTAGTAAGTAGGATGGTTGATAGTCCATGAGAAAGTTAAAAACATGTAAAGCACTCTAATATGAAAGCAACCCTCCTCGGCGAGTGTCCGTTGCTTCTTAAACGGTCATACAGATATATTCCATTTTTATTCTTACTTATTTTTAAGCGAAATTGCAAAAACGTAATGAAAACATATATAGGGTTTAATCATTTCTTATATTATTCGTTTTATTACATTTAACACGTGTTACTCCAGTCATTACATGTTAATATTTGCAATATATATTACAGTTGGTACATTTTATAATCTAACGTTTTTGTTGAAATACCTAGGTGAATACTAGGAATGCTGTATGCAATGTTCTGAACAAATTAGCCTGTATGTTATGTTTGTTTATATTGATTGATTGTCAAGGTACATACAATTATAAATAAACAGTTTTCATGCAATCTTTCTGTACAAATATTTCATTAACATTTTTCTTAGTTTACGAGCACCTGCTAAAATGTGCATACGATCTTTAACTATATTGCTGTTAAGATGAAAGAGACACACCCTGGACTGGCATCAGTCGTTAGAGTCGCTTCTAGCAACTCTTCTTTATGCCGTCACTATTTTCATAGACATTTTTATGACATCTCCTTTTTTTAAAACAAAAAATAACTATACGCAATACTTCCATAAAAGGAATTATCAGCGATGTTCATCGTTTAAACTTATAAATGCTGTATTATCAAAAAGAAATGTGTTGCTGTGCCATTAATATAAACCTTTATTTATTGTTTTATGTTTCGAAAATATACATTTTCTATATACTAGAGTAAGCTATTTCATGTACATTTCTCCAATTGTAATCATTTTTATAAAATAAATGCTAGTTTTAAGGTATGCCTTTGTAATTGATTGTATGTATTTTGTCAGTGATTTTGATAATTTTATTGATTTTATTGAACCGGGGCAATAGGTTTGTTTATTCCGGTAATGTGGACCCGATGACAACGTTTACATTGAAATATAGAAATGCAATTAAACGTTAAATCGAAAGTGGAGTATTTATTTTTGACTTGGATTGTCAAAAATAAACTACTTTATTTAGCAGAAATAAAACAGTGATAACTGTGTTTATATTCATTTAGCTGTATTATTTTTCTTAACATTCGGATGGTCACTTAGAAAGGTAATATCACACCAGGTGCAAGATCCCAAAGGGTATTACGGAAACGTATATTGACCCCCTTTATATATTTTCTACATTTGCCTAAGTTATCAAGATATGTGTGTATTATATATAAGTCATCAAATACTTCTGACTAAATAATTTGTTGAAGTATAACATAATGGAAACTACGGGATATTTGTGCTGATTGTTAATTTTTTGTAGTTGAATGTTATAAAGATCATGTATTGCAGTTGGTGATATTTTTCGTCAGCAAATATAAATTTTGGGAATAAGTATATGACAAATATTTGACACATTGTACTAAACTAATGAGTTGAATATTTCCTGCCAAAATAAAAGTGACAGAAAACACAAAGAAATATTTCTCCCTCACTTTTAACTTCCTCCACTTTTAAGTTTACATACATTACAGGACAAATAAATCATAACTTTTTACTATGTAGATCTACTACAATAAAATTGGTAAAAGGAGAATGAATGACTGATAAAAACATATTTCTTAATTTAAACACAAATTAACTACAGTAAATTAGAACTTTGTATTTTCGTTCTAAGATAGATCGGTAAATGATTTGAAACTTATATATAGGCTCAAAAAAGAAAAAGAATGTTTTTACTAACTTATTTTATATATATAAAGGGGGTCAATATACGTTTCCGTAGGGTATGGTATCATGATATTAAGAGATTGATATTCTTTAGCACAGAAATTAAGTATCTGCTAACAGGAAAGTTATAAAATGACATACATGTACATTTGTAATGAGGAAGACTTCCGAAACATATTTAATACAATTTAATATAAATGTACTTAAATCTCTTACATTTATATCTATTATAACAAGAACGTTATATGATTAAATTTTTTAATTCGATGTGACAACAAGGAAGATTTAAGGATTTCTTTAGCAGATAAACAATTGCCATCACTGACACTTCAATTTCATATATTTAAAGAGAGTTTTAGTTTTAAATATACGCTAGCTTATTGTTTAAAGTAACATGTAAGTTGATGTCAAGTATATAATTACCATATATTGTGCGTTGCATGAATTATTTTTACTGTTACAGCTTGCATGTTTTTTTTTAAATTGTTTTAGGTGTAATTCTATAATTTATTGCATATTTGTAATAGGAAAGCACGTTTATATATCATTGTTTATTATTTGTAAACCATTTTGCGGTGTTTCATGATAACACTACATGTGTATTTAAACGCAATAAACCAAAGTCTGCTTTGAATATGCGTGTTAGTCGATATTCTAACCTCCACAACGGGATTCATTGATGTTCCACTTATAGCTGAAACACAGATAACTTGTCCAGAAGATATTCTGCAACATTAACTGGTTTTATATTTGTATCGTAAAAAAATCCGAGTATTGAATTTTACAATCGCCTCCAGTCAAGAGTCAATAATCCAATGAGAATGCACCGTTTGTTTCCTTTCATCCACACAGCCGGTTGGGTTGGGGATGCACAGAGCGTCGGGTTCTTAAGCCATATGTTGCGGGTTCGAATCCTGTCATCGGAATTTGACTTGTACCCTCAATAGCCGCCTTTGTTCTGCACGAGTACAAACACCAGGAACAACTCATCGAAAGGATTTCATACAATAAACTCCAAATACAACGACTCCAGATATAAAAACTAAATTTTCTGGGTCCGACTTTTTCCCTTTCTTTATCTAATATGTAACTGCTATATATGTAGATATAACCAATTCCTGATACACAGAACAGATTTAAGTACCCATTACTGATGAACCCCAACTGCCATAATAATACATATTTTAGAATAAAGTGTATTACATGTAAAACAATCACTTCTTTCACATTTGTAAGCTGCTATATTTGAAGCATCCCATTGGTTTGACTCAGTTAATATACTGTAGTACATCTGTCTACATAAAGTTTGGACCCCCATAAAATCATTTTTAAAAACACCCCGAACTCACCATCAAGCATATGTACGGGGGATTTTTAAATGTTTTTTATGGGGGTCCAAATTTCATGTGTGCTTCCTATCCCTGTCGCGTCTTTATTACAAATTTAAATTTCTAATCGTTGGGTAACTGTTTTAATCACAATAAACGAACGAACTACAAACAGTTTTTGAAACATGTGTACCTTATATTATAGATTAACTTTAGCCTTAAAACATTATCAGATTAGACCTGTTTTAAACGATATTCTATCATTAAGTTGAAACAAATGTCTATTTATCAAGCTTTGGTAAGCATTGTATTGTATGGTATTGCCGATTCGTATTGATATATCGATAGCTTTATACTGATAACGTATTTAAACGAACAGCCATTACATGATACTTTAAACAAAAATAAGAATTTCAGCTCTATATGCCTTCAAAGTTAGATGTTATTAATCGGTTTGAAGTTGTGCCTTCAAAGTTAGGTAAAATGAATCGGTGTGAAGACCATAAGTTGGAATTAGAAAGTTACTGTCAAGTTCACGGTGTACTGTGTTGTAGAGAATGTGTATCCTCTATACATGAAACATGCGAACATATTATACTCTTGGGTGAAGCAGTCGCAGGAAGTAACGTCGAGGCTGAGGTTAAAGAATCGGTCAAGGTGCTAGAAAATTTGGTGACAAAGTTTGAAGCTACGAGAAATGGCGAAAGGGGGTCGCTTAGATCAGTCGACACTCAAGGAAAAGAATTGGAGAAAAGGGTGAAAAGGTTTCGTCAAAATGTTGACAAGATGCTTGATAAACTTGAGTTGTCGATGGTAATGAAGAAGGATGAATTAAGCGGTGGAGAAGTGAAAGTAATTAAACAAAGATTAGGAGTATGCGAAACAGCCATTGAAAATTTGAAAGACGGTTACAGAAAATGAAAACCATCCAAAGAGGTAAAAATGAGCAGAAGTCTTCCATAGCAGTAAACACAGTAAAAGTACTTAGAACCAGGTATGAAGAAATTCTTGACGAAATTATCGACGGTAAAGGTGAATTCACTTTGAAGTTTTTGCCAAATAATGATCTCGTGCAGGCGCTCGACAGTTTAGGTTCAATTAATGTTAAATCAACAATTCGCCCAGCTGAGATTTCGAAAGAAAACGGAGAATTACAACCCAAACTGGCAAAGGTTGCGGAAATCAACGTTCGTGCAGCCTCTGATGCTTCCGTATGCACGATATCTGGATGTATTTCTTTTTCTGAAGACAGACTTATTCTTGCAGATGAAACAAACAGTAGCATCAAAGTAGTTGGCCCTGAAAATACTGTTATTTCTTCTATCAAGCTGGCTTATTCTCCCTGGGACTTAGTTGCACTGTCCGAACCAGATGTTGCCGTCAGATGCAGCTTCTCCGAAACAGTTGAGGCGAACAATAAAATCTATATCCTCTCTGTTACAGAAGAAATCCAAGAAAAACGATGTATTGCAATTGGAGGGCGACCAAGAGCTATTGCCTATAATAGCCCTCATTTGTATGTTGCCGTCTCGAAAGATGAGGAGATAGTCATTTTAGTCGTTCAGGAAACGGACGGAAAGGTTGTGAAAACAGTTAAACCTAAGAAGAATATTTTGAAGGAGCCCCAATACATCTGTCTTGATTCGAGCAAAGAGATAATTTTCGTGTCTGATTTTTACAAGGGTATTTCTGCCCTTTCTTACCAAGGTACTGCTGTTTCTGAGCGCGTTAACGGAAAAACGACAGAATACGGCGGAATAACTGTCGATGACAACGGTGTGGTGTTCGTGTGTGCCGGTAAGCCGTATGGGATTTACAAGGTGTCTGCAGACGGAAGCGGACTAACGCCTTTCGTGACATGGGAGGCAGAAGATATCGATCCCCAGGCTTTAACCTTCCGAAACAGTAACAAAACATTCATTGTCACAACGTGTAACTCTGATAAGGCATTTGTGTATGCATATATTTGACATTTGTTTGTGGTTGCTGCGCTGGATGGTGCTTGGGACAATATTTACATAATTTACATGTATAAATCAATACAGCGTTACCAAGAAAACGTGTCGTCCTAAAAGCATGTTTCCTCACAGGCTTCAAGTAAGGTGTGAAGGATTTTATTACGAATACATTATTTACGCAATACATGCAGTTACGTCTTGATCTGAACCGCGTGCTCATTACAGAAACTGTTAGTCTGGCACACCCTGTGCCAGACAACTCTCGTGATTTACTTGTGGCAAGTTTCTGTCACGAGGCATTTGGTTCAGTCTCCTAGAGAATCTGTTTTGCGGGAACTAGGCGGAGTCTCGTTAACGCCAAAACAGTTACCCTCGTTGACGAATATTTCGATCTGAACCGCGTGCTCACAACAGAAACTATTTTTCTTATAATCCAAGAGTTAGCAAGGGAGGGATACCGATAAGACAGGAAGCATGTCTTGCGCATTATGCCATCTTGTATGGCAGGTTATCAAAAAACCTGTCTCTACGTAGCAATAAAACCTTTGTTCGAAAGTTGAAAACGGGATATGATAGAAAATTAATAGTGAATAATGTGTTTGTGTTTTTACATTTCACACAAGAGATCTAGGTGTACTATTCAAGAAAGTCTAATACAATGTTCTCTTCTTTATTTCTTTTTGATTACGAAATATTACATGTACAGTTTAACATCAAAATACATCAATATAAAAAATCTTTTAGAATATGGCACAGATCATCACAAGAAAAAATATCGATGAAATCAGAAATATTGTAAAATTTACAACAAAACAATAAAAAAGGATCAAACAAATTTGCTATAAATATTGCAAATAAGCGAAAATTATATACGTTGTAAATACCATATGGGTGTTTTAATTTACAAAGTTTTTCATAATTTAGCCCCTGTGTATTTATCAAACCTACTCATTAACGATACATATGCAACTGCAAATTATAATCTTCGTTCCAAAAACAAAAACGATATTCCTCATCCATTAATTAAATCGCGTTATACAAAATACAGTTTCCAATATTCTGCTATGGTTGTCTGGAATGAAATCCCGGGTCAAATCCGGTAAATTATACACGTTTCGCAAACACTACAGAAACTATCTTCTTGGAAAACAACCATGATTATAAAAAGAATGGTTATATGAAGTAATACAGGCAACTCGCTCACAGCGTTCGTCATCTTTAATTGTTCTTTTTAAATATATATACATTGTATATACCATTGTTTAAATGTGTTAAGAATGCTTGATTGTGTGTAAATGTTTTCTTTAATCATAATGTTGACGGCCGCAAGTGAGATAAATGATGTTGAAATTGTTTATTGTGTAACCGTCGTTAAATAAAGTATATTGAATTTAATTGAATTGAATATACACAAAAGTGAGGTATAACATACTATACAGAACTGGACTTTGATAGAAACATAAATAGAATATAGTATATTATGTACATGATCAATAAACATCGTCCCTTCAGTGCAACAAGGTTGTAACTGACATTTTATACAAAAGTGACTTTTTTGTTTAAAATGATTTAAAATGTATATATACACAGGATATTAAAATTTGAAAATTGAATTCTAATGTTAACCCTTTAAAAATAATATTTGTCCAATGGTTGTATCTTAAATTGATACAACTTGTTTTGTGCAACATGGTTGTAACTCAAGATACAACCTTGTTGCACAAAAGTAACTGCATCTTGTGGCAGACTTCTTTTGTGCAACATGGTTGTATGTGATAAACTGTTTGAATTTCTTAACATAATGTAAAAAGAATTTATCAAAAATAGCATAGTCATGTTACATAAATATGGTTCTAGTAAAGACTTATAAGTGAAACAACATAAAATTATACTCAATGATAAGCAGAGTGCAAAAAGTAACGAAAAAGTATTATCTGCTTCAGTGTTTGATTTGCTCATGATTCCAAATGCTTTTGCTTCATCAATCTATTACAAATGTAGTCCTGAGTTAACCATATATGCCATGGGAACAGGGGATGGTTACTGTTATATATGGCATGAGTGTATTGTTGGTAGAGGGGGGCCTGTTTCATCAAAACATTAAGCCAGAAAGGTACAAATGTTTTATCTTTCAGAGTAATATCAGTCTGTACTGCGCAAAGCAAAAGGAGAATGCATGTGACCATGCTGTCTTATGCCCTTCAGAAATTCAATATAAATTCAATCACACATAAATACCTTTAAAAGGGGCATACCCAGAGACATGGTTATTTTCTCTCATTAAATGAACGTGCGGGGCCAGTATCCCTCTACTGCACTGAGTGGACTGTTCTTAGTAAGTCTTGTAAAAAGATTTTCAAAAATATGACCTGTAGTGTTATCAAGGTTTTACAATGATTGGCTGTAGCACATTGGTTTTCCCAAAGAGTGATTTAATTTCTAAAAAGGTCATCTACAGGTTGGAGGGAACCTTCTGGGCAAGCTTTATGAAAATCCATTGGACAATGTGACATGCAGAGTGTTATCAAGGTTTTACAATAATCTGCTGCAGGATGGTTGTTTTCACACAGTGTGTATGCAACCTTCTGAGCAGGTTTTGTGAAAATCCATTGGACAATGGAACCTGTAGAATGAAAATCCATTGGTTATCTAGGTTTCACATTAATCTGCTGTAGCACAGTTGGTTTTTGCACAGCATGACTCATTTTCTAAACAGATTATGAACAGATTGATTGAAGACACCCTTCTGTTTCATCACGGTCAAAAACACATTGTGGCCTGTAGAGTGTCACCAAAGAAAAGTTTACAGACAGACCGAAAGAGCACCATGACACAAGTCCAGCAAAGCTAAACAAGAGGGCCAAGATGGCCCAATATTGCTCACCTGGCTTCAGGGAAGAAGACTTTTTAACTTTTTCCAATATGAGCCTATGTAAGTCAAGTCACCCTTGGGCATGGTCAATTTTGACTGGGGTCAAAATTTGAACAATCTTGGCAAAGGTCTACTAGGCAATGCTACATGCTAAATATCTTAGCTCTAGACCTAGTGGTTTCAGAGAAGATTTTTAAAGTTTTTCCTAAATAAGAAGCTAATGTAAAATCAAGAGACCCCCAAGTGGGGTCAATTTTGAGGCAGGGGTCAAAATTTGAACAATTTTTGTAGAGGGACACTAGGAAATGCTACAATTGCTAAATATCTTAGCACTATGTCTTGTGGTTTCTCGGAAGATTTTTGAATTTTTTCCTATAAATAAGCCTATGTAAATTCAAGTGATCCCCAGGGTGGTGCAGTGGTTGAGTGATTAAAACTCTGTACTACCAATCCGTAGGTCCCCGGTTTGAATCCCAGCCAGGTTACTGGAAATTTCAGAAATGCTTTTCAGTGTTTACCACTCATTAGAGATGAACTGGTTAGAAACTCAGAGGTAGTCTCACGTGTATCAGTGCTTTACACCAGGCATGTAAACAAGAATCAAAGGGTCTATTCCCAAAAGAGCTAGGGTCTGGTACCTGGATTCCCTTGTATCTGTTTCTCTACAGGTCGTACCATAATATACCTCGAAAAAGGATGGTGGACCATAAGCGCATCTAACAAACAAGTGACCTCCATGGTTGGGGTCAATTTTGAGCCGGGGTCATAATTTGAACAATCTTGGTTGAGGTCCACTAGACAATGCTGCATGCCAATTAGTATCTTACCCCTGGGCCTTACAGTTTCCAATTAGTATCTTACCCCTGGGCCTTACAGTTTCCAATTAGTATCTTACCCCTGGGCCTTACAGTTTCCAATTAGTATCTTACCCCTGGGCCTTACAGTTTCCAATTAGTATCTTACCCCTGGGCCTTACAGTTTGGGCCTTACAGTTTTTGAGAAGTAAAAAAGTTTTTCCTTTCTGTTGCAATGGCAACCAGCCTTCTGCATGGAATTAAAGTATTTGAACAACTTTGATAAAGCTTCATGCAAGGAACATCCCTGCCAAGTGTCATCAACATTGGCCCTGTGTTTTCAGAGATGTTCTTTAAGGAAAAAGTGTATAGATGGATGTCGGACGATGAGTGATCCTGCATTCTAAAGTGAGCTAAAAAACAATATATTCCAAGAATGCAACCATTCTTCTGTCTAGGCCAAAAAAGGGCTATATTGTAGAAAGTTGTACTGGAATTCTATGAAAAAAAGTAAACATAAACAAAATCATTTTGAATACAAAACAGATTCCTTTAAGTAGGGGATATTCAGTCAGTTTGTTCCACAAAATGAAAATATCAATATTTCATTGAAAAAATATGTTGACCTTGTAACACTTACATGTATTTATTATGTGCTTCTACACCATGGTAAGGAATAATATTGTTTAACGTACAGGCAGTTAGTATTGAAATGTTTTTTTTTTTAATATTATTTTTTTCAATTTTGGTCTCTCACTTGTAAGAAAGGTCACATGTCTTATGTATCAGGGGAAAACACTTTATTTTCTTGAACAGATAGGCTTGTTGTTTTAAATACAATGATATTCATGTGTAATAATACAGCAGAGCCGGCTTTTGTTTTATACAATTTCAGTTCTAGATTTCTGGTCTTGTTAGAAAAGGTTAAAGGGCATTTAGTAGACTAAAGGCATGTATTGGAAAGTGTATGGTAATTATGGTAAAATAATTATGATCATGTGTTGTAATAATAACAACTTATACAAATACTGTAAATCAGTGTATATATATATCATGCACATAATTCGATATTTGATAATAATGTAATGAATTACAACCTTGTTGCACCAAACAAATATCTAAATTTGTGTTCTTTTCAATGCAACATGGTTGTAACTCATGAAATTCACAAAATCTCTTTTATGCTTAATAATTGTATAAAATTTGATCAACCAGTTCATTTCTTTTTCATTCAAGAAATGAATATTAGAAACAAGATCATTTTTGGTATTGCTTGACAAAACGGGGAAGTTTTTTGCTTCTCTTGAAAAAAAATGAAAAATGGAGTTACAACCTTGTTGCGCTGAAGGGACGACATGTGTTTTCATCGCATGAAACTAATAAAATGTTTTTATCTGCAAATGAACACTACTACATAACTAATTTTTGTAACATAAATTACACATGAATAATGCTTTTCGTTTCGAAAATTCACAAGTAACCGGAAGCAATGTGACACCGGATACAGCAGCTCCATTCAAATACAGCTCCTTATTAGTCTGTGATAAATTCCGTGCCATCGTATCTATATAAACGAATGATATACATGTATCTTATAAACACGTCTTTGTTGCATCGGGTCATTGGGGCGCTCTATTCGAAAAACGGGTACAACAACCCCTTATACAGCTCCCATTTGATAAGGGGAGCTGTATTCGGCGAATAGAGCTCCTCGGGAGCTGTACTCGTTAATACTCACCGAATAAAGATCCCCGGGGAGCTGTATTCGAAAAGAGCTGTATCCGGTGTTACAAAGCATTCTGTAAATATAGAATGTACTTAAAGCGTAAATAAACAAATAAAACTACTAGCATGAAGACTGACCGTGTTGCTGGATACTTATTTGATACTTTTGCCATCAATGTTCCCAGTATATCAAACGACTCTATGTTTTGCTTGCTACATATTTTAAAGTTTCAATGCTCAGACAAAAGTACCGAACTTGAAACAAAATAAGACGTGAGTACAATACTCTCGATTTTCTCAACATATTCAGTGTATTTGTAACAAATAGCTGCAAAGTCCTTCGACCCGAGTGAGATTGGAACTCAGTACATCTAGTTTCTTTAAGTAAATACTCTACCATGTCGCCGTAAAAGCTTTCTTAATGACAAGGAAGTATAAAATCTTGGTTATATTTATTACGATGCTTGTAGGCGACAACGACATAAAGGAGGAAAATCTTCAAGATTCAATGTAGGCATTTCTAATATGTATCCTTACATTTATCCTCATCACGATAAAGGAAAATAAAACAGTCATACATATCGAGGGTTCGGCGCAATACTATACTAACTGCCTATTTTGTCAAAAATTACTTTTTTGTGTTTTTGAGTTCATTTTTTACACATACATATCCTCAAGAAATATTACAGGAAAAGACCACACTTCTTTTTAGATATAAGAAAATTGCACAACTATAGTAACTCAAAATGGCTGCTTTCTTAGTGGCAAGACTATTCTAAGTTGAGTTACTATAGTCTTGCACTAGAAAATAACATTATACCGAAAGCAGTTTTGGGTGCAAGACTATTACAAGTAAAGTTACAAGTGGTCTTGCATTTAAAATAAGCTTAACTTCTAAGTATTTTTAGGGCAAGGGTACAGCTTGTCCATAGTTTTTACAGGAATAAGAATTAATTTACAATAAACAGGTTAACATGTTGTCACTGTTGAAATGTTACAAGTCCTAAAATGAGCCTTTTTGGAAATTCTTACATAGCATTTAATTATTTTGTGTATTAATGTGTTGACAATTTCTTTGTTTCCTTAAAAACCTTTACAATCAACAGCTTCCCTAGAGTTAAGAACTTGATGATTCTAAAAAATAAAACTACTGGAACATGTCTTTGGGATTTACTCACAACGATTAGCCAAACAATATGATACATTACATAATATACTTTGCGCCATTTGCTTTTTTCTTATTAAAAACCAAATACAAGCATAATGTGTCTGAACCACTGTCTAGTGACAGTAATGAACTCAAAACCATTTGAAAAGTAACTTGCAGAGATTTCCTGATGCTAAAAACTCTTGTACTTTTCTCCCTTCGCAAAAAGCATAATGGGCTACTTCCTTTATTTGTAAAAGAGATCCCTTCAGTGTAAGGTTAAGGCATGTTTTAAAACACCAATAGGTCAACAGTCATCTATAGTGACTCTCTTGTTTTATTGTAAGTGATTTAGTCATTCACCTTAAGAGTTTGGGATCAAAAATCAAATGCCCTGCTGGGGTCTTTTCTGGTACGGCCTGTTCAAGTGGAAAGTTTGTGCTGTGGAAATATGTGTGAATATATCAAAATGTTTAATTTTGATATTGCAGGTTTAATTCCACAAACTCTGATTGCAGTAAAATGAGATGTTACTTGCATATTCACATGCAAAATTGTAAGATAAGTAATTCTAAACTTTTCTGTAATTCATAAAATTTTCAATCACAAAATAGCGGAAAAATAACCATTTATACAGGAGTCAAGTTTTTGACCACAAATATAACCACTTGTCCTGGAGTAAAACTGTCCAGCTAAAAAAATATAACCACTTGTTAAGTTGTACTTAAGTAAAACTTGCAAGCGCTAATAATAACCACTTGTGCTGGAGTAAAACTTTTGAGCTCAAATAAACCACTTGTACTGGAGTAAAACTTTTGAGCTCAAATATAACCACTTGTACTGGAGTAAAACTTTTGAGCTCAAAACTATAACCACTTGTACTGGAGTTAAATTTGCAAGCGCAAATAATAACCACTTGTACTGGAGTAAAACTGTCAAGCTCAAATATAACCATTTGTCATAGAGTAATACTTTCAAGCTCAAAAATAATAACCACTTGTACTGGAGTAAAACTTGCAAGCGCAAATAATAACCACTTATACAGGAGTAAAACCTTCGAGCTCACATATAAACCATTGTCTTGGACTAAAACTTTTGAGCTCAAAATATAATCACTTGTACTAGAGTAATATTTCAAGCGCAAATATAACCACTTGTACTGCAGTAAAACTTTTGAGGGCAAATATAACCACTTGTACTGGAGTTAAATTTGCAAGGGCAAATAATAACTGCTTGTACAGGAGTAAAACTTTCAAGCGCAAATATAACCACTTGTACTAGAGTAAAATTTTCAAGCTGAAATATAACCACTTGTACTGGAGTAAAATTTTGAGCCCAAATATAACCACATGTACTAGAGTTAAAAGTTTGACCACAAATGTTACGTCTTGTACTGGAGTAAAATTTTTGACCACAAATATAACCACTTGTACTAGAGTTAAACTTTCAATCGGAAACATAACCACTTGTACTGGACTAAAGTTTGAACATAGATATAACCATTTTCAGTGGATTAAAATTTTTGCCACAAATATAACCACTTGTACTAGATTGATTAAAATTTTCAAAGACAAATACAACAAGTTATACAGGAATTAATATTTTCAGGATCATAGGTGTAGTAATATTGCTTCATAATTCTAGTTATTTGCAGCGTGCACTACAGTTTTAACACCACCAAAACTAGGGTATTATTTTTCTATGTTCAATTCTGTACATGCCACTTAAAACACTTCTAATGTCAGACTGAAGCTAGAATTCTTTGCCCTCATAAATATTGTCAATGATTACTTTACATGTACCTTCATTCCAATTATAATTGTTTTTATCATGGTTTGTATTATGGCCAGTATTTCTGCAGTGACAACATTCTTTAAGACAGAACAAGCATACATATAAAATAAGTCATGACTCACTTTGATTTTTTCAATAGATTTGGTGGCTTATCTTCAAGGATAGTTGATTTTTGAGATGGAAAACTTTTCGATTAAGTGCTATTTTCCACAAGAGACTGAAAGACTTTATATTCTGGTATAACACATTTTATAAAGTTAAAAGCAGCGAAAATTTGAATTTGATCTCTATACTTTGTAAATTACCTAATACTGGTAAAGAAAACTGGTATATGTTACAAGATATGCTTAGAAAATTCTTTTTCAATAGTATGATATGGGCATAAAATTAATACTCGATGATAATTTTATTAGGGTTTAACAGTATGAGACTGGATCATTGCATATTGTTACTTGAATCGGAAGAGAATTATATTGCAGGGTGAAGAAATGCCTGAGTTCACATTATGTGAATAGAAAAGTTTGTGAAGACAAAGATTTGAATTCTCATTGCATGTACATGTATATCACTTATCCTTAAATTTGATTAGCAGTTGCAAAGTGTATTCAAGTATTCAATCAAGGAAACAGAGTACATGTTACATCACTAATACTGAAACACACTACATGGCAACACTTGCAAGCTATTGCACATTCAAGGTTTTCCCTGGATTTCGAAAATCTGTGGCCACTTTTCAGCCATATTAGAATTTGGACAGATATGGCTGAAACTTTTGTCGCCAATTTCAAATTCATTTTTCAACTCTGCAGAATGTGTACTGTTGGTGATATTGGCAGGGGAAATCCTACATTGATAATAATGACATGAAATTAATTTGTCCATTTTTTTCTTACTTCTATAAGTTAATATAAATCTGAACAACAATTTAAAATAACTGTTGGCAGTGAATTGAACTTCTTTTTTAAAAGAAAAGTGACAGTATCCCTAACAAATTATTTCCCAAAATGACTTTTCATACATATATACAAAATATATAATTGAATCTGTTAAAAATGAATAGTGTTAGTTTGACATAAAAGTCACTGTCAACCAAAAGCTCTTGAAGGAATAATTATCATACATAGATGTCACAAATCAAACAGTATGATTGCTTTTATCAGTTTCTTGAAATTCCTTCTATAACACAATCATCAGATAATAAATAAAATTCAGAAGAAACAATACTAAAAAGGTTTTATTCTTATTTCATTTTAAGATAATATAGTCTTGCATGAGAATCAAGTTGATAATCTCATGAAATAATACTGGCAAGACTATGTTAACTCAAGTTAATATAGTCTTGCACTGAGACTTCCATAGTCAAATAAGCATTTTCAGATGCAAGACTAAATCAACTCAAACTTTCCCTTAAAAGTCAAAAATGGATAAAGTTCCTATAAAAACTCCAATCTATTATGAAAACAATTATCTTATTTGTAGTTCACATCCAAAAGAAAACTTTAAGTAGTCTAAGCATTTGGAAAAATACAGTTTTTTCCTTCTCCTGAAAAAAAATGTGGAAAGCAGTTAGTATAGTATTGCGCCGAACCCTCGATATATGTACTTGATTATTTTCCTTGTCATAGAAACTGCGCAGTATGCACTTAAAAACACTTCAGTAATGAAAAATATATATTTAACTCTAACACTAACAAAATGTGACCTATATTTTAGAAAAAGTAATTATGACTTGATATGGTTTAATACAGATTAGATAAAAAGACTCTGATACTTCAAAAGAAAACGGGCGTTTTCGCTGTTTACATATTCAGATAGCAAATCAATTCTGAATTAAGGCCGTAGTTTACTCGTGGGTCTATCACTATTTCCTTTTCCTTTTGCAGCATACTACCCCTGTGACGACCAGGATCAGTACCACCAGTACCCCAGCCCCCACCGATACCCCTATCACAATAGTCTTTATATCACTGCCCGCCTTAACTGAAAACATAAAAAAAGCGAATACTAATAAACGTTCGGAATGTCACTCTGATAAGACAGAGGCCGAGTGGTGTTTCAAACCACATACTGAACTGACCACTGGAACTTATAATTGACTGAGAGCTATAGGTTCGAGCCCTGCTACTGAACGTGTCTCTTAATGTGAGAAAGTTGGCAGTTTCTTACGAAGGCTAGTCGTCCTTCCCAGGAACGATGGTTAGAGAAACTGCCGCGACTGT
Source organism: Saxidomus purpurata (assembly GCA_022818135.1). Taxonomy (NCBI): domain Eukaryota; kingdom Metazoa; phylum Mollusca; class Bivalvia; order Venerida; family Veneridae; genus Saxidomus; species Saxidomus purpurata. The sequence continues at coordinate 4,901,291 of JAFMSR010000016.1, forward strand.
TGAAACGGGCAAACAAACCGTACAGGGGAGACAACTTTTACTAATCTATCACATATTGAAGCATATTATTATCCCTTAAAAAGATTTATTCTATGGTAATTTAGTACAGAGAATAAAAGTTATTTCAATGTATGAACTTATTTTAAAAAGTGTTCAACTTACTGCCTTTCTTTACACTTTGGGCCCTCATATTCATTCACGCACCCATCAATGCAATCGCCTGTCAAATAATAACATTTCCCGTTCTGCATTCGGTAGTACAGTTGCTATCCCAGTATGTGTCGTTTACACATCCATGTAAACAAAAGCCGGTAGTTTCGTTACAAATCCTTGAATCTAGGTCCGAAGGTCTGTGGCAAGTGGCACTGCACTGGTCCTGGCAGGTGCTACTCCAGTAATGCGGGGTTCAGCCCACAGGCAATAACCATCCTGGCTACATTCCCATTCGATGCATCCGGAGCTGCACGAGTCCATGCATTTTGGTCCGGTAAGTACCGAAAGTGTACGGTTAATTCTGTGTGAGAGACACCCAAGTTCGAGTACCATTCAGGGTGCATTTTTCTCAACCTGTTAGATATAGAGAATAAACGAGGGACTGCGACAGTTTAACATGGATGGTGATAGGACAATTGCAATGTAGATATTTTACCAGTTATGGATTTTTGCAATAAAACAGCCTACTAAAGCTCAAAATCCGGTCATGGGTTTTGATCCCCGGAAACCTCGCACAACAGATGTGACAATTATTATGGACATTTTCCTGCTCAGCACAAATAAGCTTAGTGATTCCCAGAAGAAAAATGAAATATAAGGTATCCTCTTCCTCATTGGACATGATGCTATTACAGCCAGGTTCAAGAATTGTCGAAAAAAATACAGGGAAACCCGTATTATCCAATGAAAGTACATGCAAACGTATTTATATTTTTTTAAAGAAACACTTCACTGAATATAAAGCAAAAACATCAGTTTGGATTAGAGCCTTAAACTGTTTGTTTTACAGCTGTACAATTCAAGACGTATCGATGGGCGATTTCAGTATAAAGTAATTAAGAAATAATTTAATAAAAATAGTCAGAATTGGAGTTCAAGTTAACAGAGATGAAAGTTACAACGGAAGTGTGTTAGAAATCGCAACAACACTACATAAATAAATTGAAGTTTTTATCATATTTACTATTATCCGTAAGTACCGACATTTACATTTCCTGTGTATCAATTCTTTTTTGTTGATCTAGATTTATATTGCAAAACAGTTTTATGCATAATTTGTTACAAATGTATACAGTTTAAAAGAAGCAGATAAAAGCTTATGTCCTTGATATATAATTTTCGATATAACATAGACTATGAATAGTAATTAACAGTACATTAAAGTATATATCCCTTCGAGAGGTGAATCGTACTAATTAAGACATATTTAGCTTTCCATATAATCAATGTAAGTTATCGTACGTAAATGAATTTAAAGGAAATATCGATAGCTCAAGAATACTAAAAAATCAGACATCTGAGGCTAATGCTGACACTTTTAGACAACACTGAAAACGACCTTGGATACGATTTAACAGGTTTGAACATTTTCAGTTTACACTCTTTCGCTTACAGGCGCCTGTGGGATATATGTTTGGACCGTTTTTATAGTCAACAAGCAGACAAGTCGTGTTCAAACCCAGCTAAATTGACATCATTATAGAAAGCTTAAAATCGACCTTTTCTAAGCAAATGCAGGTTTGAACAGTTTACACTCTTTCGCTTACAGGCGCCTGTGGAATATATGTTTGGTCGTGTTCAAACCATAATCAATTGACATCCTTATAGAAAGCTTAAAATCGACCTTGTCTAAGCAAACTGTAGATCAATTACATTATTTGTATTTGTTAAATTGATGCATATATATTCAAAGCGATCGTCATAGTTTCATAAATAATAGAAAGGTTTCTTTTTGGTGTTTTGGAAAAAAATGTCGTGCAACAATCCCGATGACCAGTTATTAATTTAGTGTGGCCTAACTGATGCTTCATGTTATTATAAGTAGATCTATTCGATATCTCAGATCTGTTCATCTTCGTTTTGCAGCTGGTCACTTTAAACATGATAACAACGGTGTATTTGTTATTTTTGAGTCATACTGTAAATGGATTCACCATATGGAATCATTCAGAGGCTAGAGAACAGTGCAAAGACCATGGGGGACTTATTTCGTATCAATATGTCATTGGAAATAATAAGCGAGATGGTTTAACACTATCTCTGAATGACACTGACTCAGCCTGGATATCAGGATATACTAACTTTTCAAGTTTTATTGGCTGGTTCGGATGCTTTTCTGGAAACGTTACAGAACACTTCATGTATACACAAGAAATCTCCCGCAATAACATACACCAATGTTTACAATATTGTGAGTATACTCCTATTAATTGGACGATAATTGGACTACAGGCAGACTCGTGTTACTGTTTACCGCACTTAAATTACTTGCAACCGCTGGCAGACAATAGCTGTAGCCCGCAGTTGATAGAACCGGACTTTTTTTATCACAGTGATGTTCGATCAAGCTTGCAAAACATAAATGTGTATGCAATCACTAATCTTGGAAGGCTAAACTGGTATAAAAATTCACCAAGCTTCTATGGACAATGTGTCTATGTAAAAAAAGTTGACCACGATGTACAGTATGCCACACAGTCATGTATTAGAGACGCAGACGGTTTTATATGTGAGCAAACTGTGAAAGATGACATTGATGATAATTGTTATCAGAACAACAATGGTACAGATAAATACTGTGTTGTTACAACATCTTCCAACTGGCTTCATTCCGTTGATCAATGCAAGAATTATTCGGGAAAACTAATCACCCGTTTTCATTCTAAAACTCTTAAATACCTATCTGCAAATAAAACTTACTGGACTGGTATATTTCGTAGTTATGAAGTTATAAGTGAACGCTTGCCACAATCCGCATGCTTAACGGTTACAAAAGTCAACAATGACTTTATTGTTCATCCCGATAATTGTTCAGCCCAGAAATGTCTGATATGTGTCGAGGATGTTCCCAGTACTACAGAAAAATTAAACAAAACACAACTGACTGGAATCTTTGTCGCGGTAGTTATCGTATCTGCTGTCGCTATTTCTGCTCGTATCACCTGGCTAGTAAGACAAAAGAAAATCAAATCACGACGACAACAAAACTCTAGAGAAAATAAGAATAATATAGACGAGGGAGAGTATGACAGAGCGAATTTGAAAGTTCCAGGTAACTCTGATAAACAATGCACCGTTAATCTCACCGAACAGTCTGCTGATATGCATGTTTACGGACATCATCCTGGTGGTGGGGAAAATGGAACTGATGACTATGATCATCTTGGAGCCCTGAACGCTCAGGAAAAATCAAAACCGCTTGATGGTGTGTACAGTACAATGGCAGACAAGACTGATACATACAATGTATTATAAGCAATAGATATCGCTTACCTTGATAAATCCAGAGACAACGAACAGTAGAAAGAAGAATCGAATAATTTGTACGGCAAACTTTCACATGAGTACTAGCAAGACAGTATCTATAGTTTAAACGGTGTTGAGAAGCCTGTAGTCCTGTCTCCATAGTGAAGTGGTTAAAGCCGCTGACTTTAAACCACTGTAACCTCTCAATAAATTGGAAGTCATGGTTTCGAGCCCTGTGTCCGACCATGTCTCTTTATGTGAGAAAGGTGGCTGTTTTTTACGGAGAATATGGGTCTGGTACTGGTTATTTCCAGGAACAATTGTTAGGTAAAACAATTACCGAACTACGGTTGAAACAGGCATAAACTTATACAACGTGAGATATAAATTGCAAATGCTATTTAAAGACGAATTGTTGAAACAGTTTCCGCTTAAGGCAAGTTGTCACTCAGATTCTGGTGTCACACACAGGGAAGGAAATTGTAACTCTGTAATAACTTTAAAGTGAAACTGCGACAAGGAAAAAGGCAACTTTGACCACTATAATAAGCAACCGCTTGGTTAATATGATTTTATAGTATAACATTAATTATAAATAACTGAAATGGTGGTAAATACTCGGAAGAAGGCAGTACGACATGCAATTTATAGGTAGTGAAACAATTGAAAGATTTTGAAAGTTATTCTACAATATGTACCATGTGATGTTTAATGAACGATTTTTTAAATATTAATTATTTTTATATTTTTACTTGAAATTTGAATGAATATCTAAGAAATTAAACTTTGCTAAAGTACTTTGTTGTGCCCCCCCCCCCCCTCTCACCATTTTTTAAAGCCAAAATTTAAGTAAAGTCAAATTTTAATTGTACATGTATGCAACTTCCGAACGAACTTAACGATACATTCTCAGTTTTAACCTGGAAGTTACGGAAGTATTCTAATGCCTACAATCATCTGTTAGTATGTAAAATAGTTGACAGTCCGTGAGAAAGTTTAAAACATGTATAGCACTCTAATATGAAAGCAACCCTCTTCGGCGAGTGACCGTTGCTTCTAAGTGAACGGTCATATAGATACATGTATATTCCATTTTTATGTTTATTCATTTTTAAGCGAAATTTCAAAAACGTAATAAAAACATATATAGAGTTTGATCATATTTTATGTTCATTTGTATTCAATGTTCTGAACAAATAAACCTGTATGTTTGTTTACATTGATTGTTTGTCAAGGTTCACATTATATAAACAGTTTTCATGCAATATTTCTGTACAAACATTTCATACCATTTTTCTTCGTTTACGAGCACCTGCTAAAATGTGCGATCCTTAACTAAAATCATCTATTGCTGTTAAGATGAAAGACTGCACCAGTCGTTAGAATCGCTTATTACAACTCTGCGTAATGCCGTCACTATTTTCATAGACATTTTCAAAACAAATAAAAATTATATGCAATACTTCCGTTGAAGGAATTATCAGCGATGTTCATCGTTTAAGCTTAAAAATTCAGTAATTACCGATAAAATTATCAAAATGAAATGTGTTGCTGTGCCTTTAAACCTTCCATTTACTGTTATATATGTTTTGTAAATACACATTTTTCATTTCATGTACATATCTCCAATTTTAATCATTTGATAAAATAGATGGTAATTTTAGGGTATGCCTTTTTAATTGATTATATGTATTTTTTCAGTGATTTTGATAATGTTATTGATTGTTATAGACAGTAAGTACATGCATTATTTATCTGTATCAAAGTGTTAGTATAGCTTACAAGTCTACTCTACAGGAATAAGCAAATTTATTAAAAGGCAACGTTAACGAACCGGAGCAATAAGCTTGATTATTCCGGTAATGTGGACCTATAGCCGGCTTACAGTTTCTTCCATCTACAGATAACTTTTACATTGAAATATAGAAATGAAATAAACATAAAATTTAGGTATAGTGTCTATTGTTGACTGGGATTCTCAAAAAAACACTATATTCAACAGTAATAAAACAGTGATAACTATGGTAATATTCATTTAGCTGTGGTTTGTTCTTAACATTCGGATGGTCACATTGAAAGGTAATATCACACCAATTTCAAGATACCAAAGAGTGTGGGGTTTTATGATATTAAGAGGTTGATACTCTTAAGCATAAGTTAAGTGATACTTGAAGTAAGAGTTTAATATTCTTCAACATATTAAGTGACACTTAAATATTAAGTACCTGCCAACAGGAAACTTATAAAATGACATAATGAGGAAGATTTCCGAATTATATTTAATACATATACATATACTTGGATATTTTACATGTATATCTATTTTAACAAGAACGTTATATGATTAAATGTTTCAATTCGAAATGACAACAATTAGAAGACAAAAAATTGCAATCACTGACACTTAAATTTCAAGTAGGTATTCGTTCAAACATGGATATTTCGGGATATCACTTGAGTTTTAGTTTTGATTGTACGCTTGCTTATTGTTTCAAGTAACATGTAAGTTTTGTCAAGTAATTACCATATACATGTAGTGTGTTGTATATATTATTTTTACTGTTCTGTTACAGCTTGCATGTTGTTTTTTTTTAATGTTTCAGTGTAATTCAATAATTTATTGCATATTTCTAATAGGAGAGCACCGTTATATACTATTGTATATTATGTGTAAACCTTGCTGCAGTGTTTCATGATAAAACTATTGAACGCAATAAAGTCTGCTTTGAATATGTGTGTAAGTCGATATTCTTACTTCCACAACGGAATTCATTGCTGTTCCACAGCTGAAACACATATAACTTGCCCGGAAGATATTTTGCAACAAAAGTTAACTTGTGTTATATTTGTTTCGTAAAAAATGCGAGTAACGAAGTTTACAATCACCTCCAGACAAAAGTCAATAATCCAATGAGAATGAACCGTTTGTTTCCTTCGTCCACAACGATTGGTGTGCGGATGCACAGAGCGTCGGGTTCTTAAGTCCTAGGTCGCGGGTTTAAATCCCGTCATCGGAATTTGACTTGTACCCTCAATAGCTGTTTTTCTGCACGAGTACAAACCTCAGGAAGCACTCATTGAAAGAAATTTAAACAGTAAACTCCATGTACAACGACTACGGATATTGCTAAATTGCAGATGTAAAGTTAGAATAAATTTTCTGGGTCTGACTTTTCCCCCTTCTTTATTTAATATGAAACAGTTATATATGTATAACAAATTCCGGATATAAGGAACACATTATTTCACAGGTTGTAAAGTTGATGCCCGTCTCCTGACAAAGTAGCTCTATTGTGAGGAGTGTAGTAATTAAAGCCGCAAAAATCCCAGCCCTGGTAGGGATAATTTGGTACGCGTGTTTATCAGATAACAAGCTATCACTCTTGCAGAGGGACGCTGTACCTGTGCTAAATATAACTGAAGTAAACAAACGCTACAGAAGAGCAGAGCTGGCCATGCTTTGCATTGTATAATCTTTCAATTCATTTATTCCAAATTGTTTCTTTATAATGAAATGTTGTTGTTTTTTTAAAGGACTGGTATTTTGTATGTCATTTCTGGATTTCTTTTATAGCTAAAACATTTTTCAGATGTAATGTCCCTATTTATGTGTCCATTCCAGTCTAGTAATGCTAAGTCAATCCTTACATTGTAAATGGCATCCGCTGTCTACAAACTGTAACAGAGCATTGTTGTAAGACGTAATGAGTGTCCATACAGTATTTATACTTTTCTGCTTCTTATAAACTGGTAATCCTTTTTAAAAATCAGTTAGAATTTAGTTATACCAGCTCTGTCACTTTTCAACTGAAATTTGCGGAGGCTAACTGTTGTCCATGACTATTTTAATATCATGATATTTTTTTTTAATCCGAAAGACAATGTAAGGCTTATGTTTAACACAGTGACAAGGCACAAAATGAAAATTTTGTGGAATGGTGCAGGCCTATTTCTATCACCAAATAAATTAATTTCAATTATCAACAGGGTTAAGATAATATAGGCAATTAGGAAGGACTGCCAAAACAATACACATTAATGGCATCAATTTCACTGATAAACTTTGGGCACTTTATAAGTGGCATTTATTTTGTTGCCTTGAAAAATTAGCATCAGAAAATAATGCATGTGGTGAGAAAAAGAATTATGTAATTATCATGACAAATTAACAAAGGATTTGGTAGTATACTGGTTATTTGTCAGATAAAAAGTGTTTTCACTAACTTGATGAATTATCATTATTATTATTATAAAACAGTTTCATAACAAAAAGGTGATTACAACTAAATTTCTAACTAGAGGTAGTGTTACAGTGAATTCTCGTCTGCTTCAGAATGCCTTGTGGATGATAAACAAAACCACGTGCTAGTAATGTTTACATTCCTCTCTATCTAGGGTTATGACCTCTAAGCTCCTCCCGTGAAATTCAAATTTTTGACAGTTGGGTTTAAACTTTTTTGGAAAGAATACTTCTTTGACTTTTATTGAAAAAACTAAATGCACCAACAGAAATAGAATATTACAAAATACACTTGTGCAAGTTTTGAATTTTTTCACTTCTGTAGTTCTTTCAGGGTTTTAAAAAAGGGTTCTCTGATGTTAATCATGTACATGTTATATAGAAACCTGCCCCAGCGCCATCTTCTGGCTTTTATATCCCAGTTGGGGGTTTAAGGCTACATCCGACAACCTTGGTGTTCTAGCTATTTAATATGATGAAGTTGGGTGATTTACTTTTGCTGTTCAGTGGGGGGTGCAGTTGTACTCTTTCATATTTATTTTTGGATGTTTTGAATTTTGAAACGCTGTGGCGTACAGGTGTTAACATACTGACCTACATATGTCCGTAAAACTATATCCCTTACCTAAAAGTCGGCCTACAGATATTGTAAAGTGCATTCCAATGTTCCAGATGTCAACTTTATTCTGTTTGTTGTGTGAGGACGCGGTATAAATCAATAGGATGTATTGTTATCATCTACGCCGCTTTTTATATATCTGTTATGAATTGCAGTTTCAACTGGTAATTTATTCAATTAGACGTGTGAAGACGTGTTAAGACCGCACAATTGGTGGCCAAGCTGGTAACATATCCTGACAGAGAAAAATATGGCCGAGAAAACAGTAAACGAAATCTTGAACGGGACAAACATTTCCGGGGGGGTATATAGAGAGCTAGAATATCTATGGAGTAATGTGGCCAATGTTAATTTCATTTTCGTTTTTACGATTAAATCGTTTATTAGATATAAAACATACATTAACAAAAACAACAATTTACTGTAAACAATACTTCTCACAAAAGCACGTCTTCCTAAATGTCGGAGAGAAAACGCCTGGGGAATCTTCTGATTGGCTGCATGTTTTGACGTGTACTATTCACATATTTGTAGTGACACGCCTTTTTAACCGGCACTATTTCAATATTTGGAGTAAACCCGTTTTTTCGCATTAAAACGCGAGAAATTGACTGCGTTTACCTGGCATTTCAACGCGGTAAGAACCATGATGAAAACGGAACAAATACGTGATTGTCACTGTATCTTACGTTTTATGTTAAAAAATATTTTCATTATATCCCATGCGTCGCAGTTAGCGCCCATCGTCAAATTTGTATTAAACATCCGAATTTGAACAATACTTTCATTAAACGAACTTTGAACAGATCTGATGAAAATTTCAGAGTTAATCTAGTCTGATTTTGTAATTATATAATATTAGGAACGAAACACCTTCATTTGCATTTTAAAATGAGATATATAGATCTCAGTCCTGTCGACAGGATTGAATCCTTTTCTTACTACATAATATCGTACAGACAGACATGAAGGATAATTTCTACTTAGATCTGCAGATATATATTCCAATCCTAATGATTTTAATGTTTATTCCAATTGGATATCCAATAGGCACTAGCTAAAAAATTCCAATTGGAATTCCAATAGGATTTCTATTTAGCGTTCCAATTGGAATTCCAATTAGATTTGTTGTTATAATAAGCGTTCCAACTGGAATTCCAATTGGACTGATTCAATCCAATTGAAACCTTTCAAACAATTTGTTGCATTAAACGTATTCAGTATTGTCCTAGTTGAGCATGTGTTTTTCAAGATTTTTAAATAAAGATGCCAGTAATATGTTTATTTTCAAGTGTGTGCCTTATTTCTAGTGGGTATAAGATGACCCGCATACGAATGCCAAACAAACACCAAACAACACATTTTCCTCTGTCAGAAAAGACGACATTTTTGGCAAACCGTTACAGATGATAATTAATGTCCAGGTGTGTCTTTCAATACAATCGCTGCACTGTAGAAAAATGTGTAAGTATTCTTCATAAAAGTTGTCTACACCATTATGCGTGTTAGCAATGAATTTGGCAGAACTACACTAAAGGTAAAGTATATCTGTGTTACAGTTTAACACTACACCAGCATGGACTTTGTTTCTTTATTTGTGTTTGAAAACTTTGAGTGTTACCATTCGATATCATTAAGTATTTTTGCAATGTTGCATTACACTGGTAACTAATCAATCGCGCCTGTTAATTTCCGAGTAATCGTTACACAAACCGTCGGACATTGTATGTTGTTCATACAAGTTGGCTGCTTGAAATAACAGCAAATGGGTTATGCTGCATAGACAGCATACATGGACATAACAAGATAGACATGATGACCCTGAAACTCACCTGAGAACGAATACATGTTTGGAATTCAAACATTTTTGGAGCTTGTATGCATTATTTTCTGTTTGATCAGCGTTGATGAAAATGGATCCAATGAGAAAAGTTGATACCAAGATTACACTTCATTCTGATATGAAATGAAGATGATTAAAGCTGAACATACTGCAACAGGACCTTTAATTTAGTAAGACATGATATCTTACATGACTGGACCCGAACATAAAAATGGTTTATTCTGATCAAGTAAATAGACAAAGGTTATTGATCCATTTTCACTTCTTTTTTCTTTCTTCTTTGCTTTTTTTTTTTTTGGCGTTTGGCAGCATGAATAAATGCTCTTTTCTAGAATTCGCCGAAATAACAAATATCCGTACAGTCATATGCACTGAAGTCAAACTATGCAAAGAACAAACTTCTGGCTATTCGCAGATTAACTTTAACACCAAATTGTCTTGATTTAGCTCCGTCCATATGTATTTGTCAAAATGAGTTTAGTGTTACATGTAGATAACTTTGTAGATGATTAGATCTTTTTTGTAAACCTATTCTTTATCTTTAGTGTAGTTCTGCCACATTTGTCAGGCCAAGTTTTGAGACGGTTAACTCTTAAGGTAAGTCTTCAAAGCAGTAATCGATTGATGAATACCTAAAAAGGCGTTAAAACGACTTTTTTCCGTTATTATGCCTTTATTCCGCGTTATAACGCCTTTATTTTCGCGTTACTACGCTTTTCTGTCACGTAAAAACGCCTTTTATTAGCGTTAATACGCCTTTGTTCAGCGTTATTACGCCTTCAAATTCGCGTTACCACGCCTTTATTTTGTGTTATTACGCCTTTCTTTTGCGTAAAAACGCCTTCATAAGCATTACTACGGCCATGTTTAGCGTTATTACGCCTTTATTTAGCGTTATTACGCTTTTATTTTCCGCGTTAAAACGCCTTTATTTTCGCGTTACTACGCCTTTTTTCGCATGATTACGCCTTTCCTTTGCGAAATTATGTTATTAGTTTTCGTTTAATATTGTTTAACAAAACATTTTTACAAAAAAGGTGTTGCGTTATTTAAGTCTTTCGGTGTATTTGGAAAACAAAATATAACACTGACTTGGTAATACTTGGCTGGGCGGCTTGGCTGGTCTTGGCTTGGCTTGGCTTAGCTTGGCTTGGCTTGGCTGGGCTGGGCTGGGCTGGGCTGGGCTGGGCTGGGCTGGGCTGGGCTTGGCTGGGCTGGGCTGGGCTGGGCTGGGCTGGGCTGGGCTGGGCTGGGCTGGGCTGGGCTCAGAACAAAATCATCAAACGCGTCTAAAATGCTGAAAACATTGCATCAAAACAATGAAACAACACAACAGTCCCAGCTAGGGTCTGGACTTGAAAATAATCTAGACGAATGCGAGTATGACAGAGTGAATTTGAAAGTTCCAGGCAACTGTGATAAACAATGCACCGTTAATCTTGCCGAACAGTCTGCTGATATGCATGTTTACGGACATCATCCTAGTGGTGTGGATGATGGGACTGGTGACTATGATCATCTTGGAGCACTGAACGCTCAGCAAAGAGCAAAGCCACTTGCTGGTGTGTACAGTACAATGGCTGACGAGACTGATACATATCATGTATTGAATACAGAAGCTGTCGTTTAACTTTGTAATAAATCCAGCGCCAACAGACAACAGGAGGAATAACCTAACCATCTGTTCGATAGCTTGAGTGAGTAGCAGAAAGATTAAACAGTCAAATATGTGAAAAAAGGCAGTTGAGAATAAAGCAACAGTTTCTCTTTATAACTATTGAACGTTAAACGATGTGTGATCACTTTTAAATAGTAACTGCTTGTGACATCTATCAAAGCTGTGATCAGATATGTTATTTCAAAGAATGCCTTAGTTGTCTAATTTATTCATTCTCCAAATATATTTTAGATCATATATTTTTACATTTATCAATGTTAATCGTTATGTTTACATAAGACTTAAATAACGCTTTAAGACTGTAATAATTATTGTCGAATTTCAGTTACAAAGTTATGTCATTAATGATGAATTCTAACATGACTCACGATTTTGTCTCTATATACAAAGAATAGATGTTGTTTTATCATGTCATAAACAGCGCAGGAAACGATATGCCGTAAAAATGACGTCATATTATGATGCATGACGTTAAATAGGTACACGCGTAGAAAATAACGCACATGATTCAACTGAATTGACTTGTACATGAACCAATGAATTCACTGACAGAATGGTAAAACTGTGTTCACTTTACTCATTTAACAATGTTGAAATTAAGCCTTTAGTTCGTACATGTATTTATGTCGCTGCTTCGCGAAAATTGTGTTTTCATGAAGTTTTCATACAATCTGATTAAACTCAGACGTCTTCAAAAGCGCCGTCATGACTGTGCTGCTATAGTTACAATGTAGGTGTACAGTATTAATCTCATTTTAGGACGCAGTCATATAACATCAAGATTTATAGAGACGTTTATAAAGTTAAACACGTAGAATTTTGAAATACATGCCTGGTGATAACGGTCACTGACAGATACTTTCGATAATTTAAGCAAACGTGACGCTGGTTGTACAATAGTTCCTAACAAATTATTGGTACGTGGTTTATAATTTCCTTTAACTGCACATTGATATTTGTCATTAAACGTCTTATCAGTGAATGATCATTAATTAAAGAGCCTGAATATACCTTTCTAAATAACATATTTTTACATACAAACAAGAAATAGCAAGAAAGACTTTTTCGTTGCAAGATTTATGTTATGAAAATTGTAACAAGCGTAAATCAATACTATACTTATAGACCGTTTTATTTCGTCATAATGACATAATATGTCTGACAATTTCAATTGTACATAATTATATAAATGTAAATCTTGTTATAAATTTATATTTGCTTGCATGTATGTAGCAAAACTGTAACTATTCTTGCATGCATTAACGACAAACGAGAAATGAAAAAGAATGCCAGGAAAACTTAACTCAGCAGTAACTTTTAAATCAGCTGAGATCATGAAATGAATTATGTTATAATAAAATAACGCAACCATTTATGTATGTATTTCGGAAATAGATTTTTCTTTCGAGTGATACAGCCGGTCATATATCACGACTTGGAGTTCAGATGTGTTGTAATCTAATCACGAAGGCTGAAGGACTGAGAGTTTAATAACGAAGCACCTAAACGACTAAGCGTTGTATATGATCCGGTATGACACTCGAAAGTAAAATATATTTCCATTCAAATAAGTTAATATAAACAAAAAAGTTCGAATATGTACTATTTACTGCAATAACATGAAGTTGTAGCATTCCGTGAAAATTTGACTGTTCATTTTTACTGCTCCATTACAGCGTTGTTTGTCTTATTTTGGTATTGCTGATGTTGCAGGCGATACAGGAAGTGTAGTAAATTTTATTACGATTTTTACATCACGTTACTTCATTCATAACAGTGCCAATCCAAGCGTATAAAAGCATGCTCACTCGTAAATATTGTGTGAAAATTGCGCGGGAGGGAATTGCAACAGCCAAAAATAGTTCCGGGTATCTTGAGTGATATAATACGTTGTAAGTTATATCACGCTCAAATGTTTCTTTGCGTATACAGGAGAAATTTTCAATTGTGTTACAATGATAAATATTCAGTTAGTTCTCGGAAAAGTAAAGTGCGGCAGGAAACATACTTTTATCTTCAAATGTGTATACATGTGTGTAAGCAGTGTTTATAAATAAGTGATTTATTAATAACGAGTTAAACATGTATCTAGCAGAAGGGTAAAATAAATGCAAAGTTTAAATTTAAACTACAACAGTTTTGCTCGTTATCTCTTGCAGCAGTTTATACTCGATAAAATGCTCAGGACTGTGCTATTATTTATTATTTGGTGTCAAAAAGGAAATGGGAACTTCGCCTGGAATCATTCCTCTGCTGAGGAACAGTGTAAAGACTACGGAGGACTTATTTCGTACGAAAATTTCATGGAAAATATTAAGCACGGCGGTGATATGCTTTCCCTGCAGGATGACGAATCAGCCTGGATATTAGGGTACGCTCAATTTTCTAAGTTTATAAGCTGGTACGGATGCTTCTCTGGACTTCATACAAGTAAGATTACAAATACGCGGAGTTTGGAAGAGAGTAACTTATATACTTGCCTCAAATATTGTGACAGTATTGATAATTTTACTTTCATGTACATTGGACTTCGGCAAAATTTGTGTTACTGTTTACAGGACACAACTAACCAAGAAATGTTTCGACTGGCAGACAATGCTTGTCAATCTCAATTGATAGAACCGAATTATTTTTATAACAGGGATGATCGAAATAGCTCTCAGAACATTAGCATGTATATATGTATTGATCAGGGGAGATTAACCTGGAATCCCGACCCCCCGAACTATTTTGGTCAGTGTGTATCTGTGAAGAAGAACAATGCTGGCGAAAGGCAGATGGCTTTATATGTACAGAAGGTGTTTCTCATGGCGTAGACAAAAGCTGTAATAGTAAATACAAAAGTACAAGACCTGATTGCATTGTTACAGCATCTTCTGGCTGGCTGAATTCCGTTGAGCACTGCAAAAATTATTCTGATAAACTCGCGAGTCATTTATATCCTGAAACAGATACGTACCTTTCTGTAGATAACATGTACTGGACAGGTATATTTCGCAGTTATAAAATAGTAAGAAATCCTTTGTTAGGAACAAAATCCGTATGTTTAGCGGCTACAAAAGTTGGCTATGACTTAATTGTTCATCCCGATGATTGTTTAGCTCAGAAAGTTAAGATATGTTCCGAGAATGATACTAAAGTAACTGAACTAACGACATCCGACAAAGTCAAATCTGACAAAGAAACTTCAACCGCTATACCAGTCAACGAAGAACAATCAAATGTACAGCTTCTTGTAATTCTTGCCGCCGTAGGCATCGTTTTTATTGCAGCAGTTCCAGCTCTTATATTCTGGTTAGTAAGACGACAGAAAATCAAATCACGACGACAACAGAGATCTAAAAACAACAAGAATAATATGGAAGAAGAAGATTATGCTTCTATTGATGAAAACGAAACAAAATCACCAAACGCGTCTAAAATGCTGAAAACATTGCATCAAAACAATGAAACAACACAACAGTCCCAGCTAGGGTCTGGACTTGAAAATAATCTAGACGAATGCGAGTATGACAGAGTGAATTTGAAAGTTCCAGGCAACTGTGATAAACAATGCACCGTTAATCTTGCCGAACAGTCTGCTGATATGCATGTTTACGGACATCATCCTGGTGGTGTGGATGATGGGACTGGTGACTATGATCATCTTGGAGCCCTGAACGCTCAGCAAAAATCAAAACCGCTTGATGGTGTGTACAGTACAATGGCAGACGAGACTGATACATACAATGTATTAAAAGCAAAAGATATCGCTTACCTTGATAAATCCAGAGATAACAAACAGCAGAAAGAAGAATCTAACAATTTGTACGGCAAGCTTTCACATGAGTACTAGCAAGACAGTACCTATAGTTTAAACGGTGTTGAGAAGCCTGTTGAGTCTGCCTCCATAGTGAAGTGACTTTAAACCACTGTAACCGCTCAATAAATTGGAAGTCATGGTTTCGAGCCCTGTTTCCGACCATGTCTCTTTATGTGAGAAAGGTGGCTGTTTTGTTTTTTTACGGAAAATATGGGTCTGGTACTGGTTATTTCCAGGAACAATTGTTAGGTAAAACAATGACTGAACAACGGTTGAAACAGGCATTAAACTTCTACAACGCGATATATAAATTGCAACTGTTATTCAAAGAAGAATTTTGAAAACAGTTTCCGCTTAAGGCAAGTTGTCACTCAGATTCTGGTGTCAATATTACATGTACCACTGGGAATACAACAGATGATAGCGGCCTTACAGTTGAATTTTAATTACATTACTTTATTTGTTTTAAGGTTACGATTATCACTTAAAATTTCTTCCCTAATAGTTTTCAAAAGAAAGAAGAGAACACAGATTTAAGGCGCAGTAAATCTATTGATAACACTGGTTGTTGTTTTCCTTCTTTAAAATAGAATGTTCTTGTTGTGTTTGGTAATTTAATATTGGGGCATTTTAATACATTGCATGTATACGCATTTAAGGTATGAATATCTACAAAAAAGATGGCATTTTCAAATTTCATTAACACATTTTAGAAACAATAGATCGATGGGTGTCGTTAAACTCAATCTTGACCGCTGTGCCAAAACGAAAAACTAGTTCTCGTTCGAAGCGGATGTAAAATCTTATTTTATTCAGAAACAGAAAATTCGCATTAACAGGGAGGGAGATGGTAACTCTTTTATAACTTTAAAGTGAAACTGAGACAAGGAAATAAGCAATGAAACAATGACCACACTAAAATTAGCATTCACTTGTGTTAGTGTGATTTTTTGTGTATTATTAATTATACATTTTTGAAACAATGGTAAATACTCGAAAAAGGAGGGAAGACATTCAATTTGCTGGTAGTGAAACACTTGAAAGACCTTGAATGTTTATTTACAACCTGTACCGTTATTATTAATGAACGGTTTTTTTAAATATTGATTATTTATATAATTTTACTTGAAATTTGAATGATTTGTTGTGCTTCCCTCCTCACTATTTTTTAAAAGCTAACATCTAACTAAAGTCAAATTTTATCTGTATGCAACTAAACAAAACATCCTAATTTTTAACATGGCTTACGGAAGTATTCTAACGCTAGTTGAGAGTCCATGCGAAAGTTTAAAACATGTATAATAGCACTCTAATATGAAAACAACCCTCTGCGGCGAGTGTCCGTTGCTTCTAAGTGAACGGTCATATAGATATACATGTATTTCATTTCTATTTTTACTCAATTTAAGCGAAATGCAGACACGTAATAAAACCATATAACAGAGTTTGATCATATCTTACATTATTCATTTTATTACATTTTACACAATGTTACTCCAGTCATTACTATACAATTTTAAACTAATTTTGAGGTCAAAACATAGCTTTTCGGACCTGTTAAATGTGATATTGACCGGGGACGAAGTCCGAGGTCAATATCATTTTTTTAAAGGTCCGCAAAATTATGTATTTGCCGAAACATTAGTCTAAAATCATAACATCGTATACCTCATAAAGAGTAGTGAAAATCATGCGAAGGCTTCTTAAAATCCGTGCAGGTCTACGCATCATTTTCAAGGTCTACACATACTTTTGCGGACCCGGCACGTGAGCGCTATCGGCCAATCAGAATTAAGTATTTATGACAGGTATACGATATAGGTTAATATATGTAATACATTTTATTACAGTTGGTACATTTTATACTCTAATGTTTTTTAATAAATACCTAGGTGAATACTAGGAATGTTGTATTCAATGTTCAGCCTGTATTTTATGTTTGGTTATATTGATTGTTTGTCAAGGTACATATATATATATAAACAGTTTTCATGCAAACGTTCTGTACAAATATTTCATTACCATTTGTCTGCATTGAAATGTACCTGCTAAAATGTATATGCGATCCTTAACTAAATCTAGTGATGTTAAGATATAAGAGACACGCCCTAGACTGGCATCAGTCGTTAGAGTCGCTTCAATGCCGTCACTTTTAAAACTAATAAAACTACACGCAATAATTCCATTGAAGGAATTATCAACGATGTCCATTGTTTAAGTTTAAAAAAGCAGAAATAACCAGTAAAATTATCAAAATGAGATGTGTTGCTGTGACTTTTAACCTTCATGTATTGTTTTATATGTTTTGTAAATATACATTTCTATATACTAGACTAAATACTAGAAGTTATTTCATGTACATTTCTCCAATTGAAATCATTTTGATAGAATAAATGCTAGTTTTAAGATATGCATTTTTAATTAATTATATGTATTTTGTCAGATTTTTTGATAATGTTATATATTTTTGTAGACAGTAAGAACATGCATAATCTATGTAAGACTTAGTATAGCTTATAAGTCTTCTTTACAGGAATAAGCAAATTTATTGCAAAGCAGCGTTAACGAACCGGAGCAATATGTTTGTTTATTCCGGTAATATGGACCCTATATTAGGCTAACAGTTTGTCCTACTTAAGTCAACTTTTACATTGAAATAAAGAAATAAAAATAAACTTTATATTGTAGGTGGAGTATCTATTTTTGACTTGGATTGTCAAAAAAAAACACGCTTTGTTCAACATAATTAAAACAGTGATAATTATGGTAATATTCATTTAGCTGTGTTATTGTTCTTAACATTCGGATGGTCACTTTGAAAGGTAATATCACACCAGGTGCAAGATCTCAAAGGGTATGGTGTCATTATATTAAGAGGTTGATATTCTTTAGCACAAAAATTAAGTATCTGCTAACAGGAAAATTATAAAATGACATACAAGTAATGAGGAAGACTACCGAATTATATTTGATACATATACATGTACTTGGATATGTTACATGTATATATATTACAACAAGAACGTTATGATTAAATTTTTCAATTCGAAACTGTACTAAAAAAAAACAATATATACAATATCATATGTTTGCGTACATGTATTTCTCTTTTATAATGTTTCTGTTATTGTAAGGAAGGAAGGGGATGTTCCCCGACCCCTATTACGACTAAGACGGGGATAATAAACGGGGTTACCCCTATGGGGACCTCAAAAAAAATTCAATTCGAAATGACAACAAGGAAGTTTTAATGGATTTCTTTAGAAGACAAACAATTGCCATCACTGACACTTAAATTTCATATATTTATAGAGATCAATTTAGTTTTAGTTTTAAATATACGCTAGCTTATTGTTTCAAGTAACATGTAAGTTGATCTCAAGTATATAATTACCATATATAGTGCGTTGCGTGTATTATCTTAACTGTTACAGCTTGCATGTTTTTTTAATTGCTTTAGGTGTAATTCAATAATTTATTGCATATTTCTAAAAGGAGAGCACTTTTATATATTATTGTATATTATTTGTAAACCAAGTTGCGGTGTTCCATGATAAAACTATTAAACGCAATAAACCAAGTCTGCTTTGATTGTGTGTTAGTCGATATTCTAACCTCCACAACGGGATTCATTGATGTTCCAATGAAACACATATAACTTGTCCGGAAGATATTATTCAACTAAAGTTTACTTTTATATATTTGTATCGTAAAAAATGCGAGTAACGAATTTAACAATCACCTCCAGTCAAGAGTCAATAATCCAATGAGAATGCACCATTTGTTTCCTTCCTCCGCACAGGTTAATGGGGATTCACAGAGCGTTGGGTTCTTAAGCCGTAGGTCGCGGGTTCAAATCCAGAAAACGGGTAATTGAGAGTACAAGCTGTCACAGACACTTGGGTTCAGGAGAGCGATTCTGGCCCAATTGTGTCTATCTTGTATTTTTTTTTCATATTCACATACTATAGGAACTCAGTATACACACTGAACAGGTTTAGTCACTCAACGGAAACATTTAAAAACAAAAATTTTTTCACTATATGTCTCTATAAACCACTGGTTTATAGAGACATATAGTGAAAACAAAAATTTTTTTAGATGTTTCCGTTGAGTGACTAAACCTGTTCAGTGTGTATACTGAGTTCTTATAGTATGTGAATATGAAAAAAAAAATACAAGATAGACACAATTGGGCCAGAATCGCTCTCCTGAACCCAAGTGTCTGTGTATTTCTGCCCGAGTACAAACCTCAGAAAGCACACATGGAAATAATTTCATACAGTAAACTCCATGTAAAACGACTCCGGATATTGCTAAATTCCAGATATAAAGCATAAATGTTCTGGGTCCGGTTTTCCCCCCTTCTTTATTTATTATGAAACTGTTATATATAGATATAACAAATTCCGGATATAAGCAGCACATTTAATAACCAAATACTGATTAATAACCAAATACTGATGAACCTCATCTGCCATATTTATACACACAGTCAAACCTGTGAACAAGGACCACTGTAAGGAAGCTACAAAGTGGTCTTTGTTTTCAGGTGGTATTTACAGGTATGTCTACTATTATTATGAATAGTGCACGGTAATCTCCCTGCTGGTCATTATTAGCATGGTGGTCTCTATTCGGAGGCGGTCTTTAACACAGGTTTGACTGTATATTAGAATTAAGTATATTAAAACAATCACTTCTTTTACATTTGTAAGTGCCTATTTTTGAAGCATCTCACAGGTTCGACTGTGTTGAAATACGTACTACCTGTCACACTCACATAGAGTTTGGACCCCCATAAAAATCATTTTTAAAAAAAACACACCCGGATCCACTATCAAGCATTTATATGATTTCTTTAAAAATGTTTTATGGGGGTCCAAACTTCATGTGACTGTGCTTCCTGTCCCTGCCACGTCTTAACTACATATCTAAATTTTAATAATTGGGTACAAGTATAAATCACAATAAACGAACAAACCACAAACAATGAATTGATACATGTGTACCTTATATTATAGATTAGCTTGAGCTTTAAAACATTATCAGATTAAACCTGTTTTAAACGATATCCTATCATTAAGTTGAAACAAATGTCTATTTATCAAGCTTTGGTAAGCATTGTATTGTACGGTATTGAGACTTCATATTGATATATCGATAGCTTTATATTGATAACGTATTTAAACGAACAGCCATTACATGATACTTTTAACAAAAATAAGAAATTCAGCTCTATGTGCCTTTAAAGTTAGATGAAATTAATCGGTGTGAAGTTGTGCCTTCAAAATTAGGTAAAATGAATCGATGTGAAAACCATAAGTTGGAATTAGAAAGTTACTGTCAAGTTCACGGTGTACTGTGTTGCAGAGAATGTGTATCCTCTATACATGAAACATGCGAAAAAATTATACCCTTGGGTCAAGCAGTCGCGGGTAGTAACGTGGAGGCTGAGGTTAAAGAAACGGTCAAGGTGCTAGAAAATTTGGTGACAAAGTTTGAAGCTACTAGAAATGGCGAAAGGGGGTCGCTTAGATCAGTCGACACGCAAGGAAAAGAATTGGAGAAGAGGGTGAAAAGGTTTCGTCAAAGTGTTGACAAGATGCTTGATAAACTTGAGTTGTCGATGGTAATGAAGAAGGATGAACTAAGCGGTGAAGAAGTGAAAGTAATTAAACAAAGATTAGGAGTATGCGAAACAGCCATTGAAAATTTGAAAGACGGGTTACAGAAAATGAAAACCATCCAAAGAGGTAAAAATGAACAGAAGTCTTTCATAGCAGTAAACACAGTAAAAGTACTGAGAACTAGGTATGAAGAAATTCTTGACGAAATTATCGACGGTAAAGGTGAATTCACTTTGAAGTTTTTGCCAAATAATGATCTCGTGCAGGCGCTCGACAGTTTAGGTTCAATTAATGTCAAATCAACAATTCGCCCAGCTGAGATTTCGAAAGAAAACGGAGAATTACAACCCAAACTAGCAAAGGTAGCAGAAATCAACGTTCGTGCAGCCTCTGATGCTTCCGTATGCACGATATCTGGATGTATTTCTTTTTCTGAAGACCGACTTATTCTTGCAGATGAAACAAACAGTAGCATCAAAGTAGTTGGCCCTGAAAATACTGTTACATCTTCTATCAAGCTGGCTTATTCTCCCTGGGACTTAGTTGCACTGTCCGAACCAGACGTCGCCGTCAGATGCAGCTTCTCCGAAACAGTTGACGCGAACAATAAAATCTATATCCTGTCTGTTACCAAAGAAATCCAAGAAAAAAGATGTATTGTAATTGAAGGGCGACCAAGAGCTATTGCCTATAATAGCCCTCATTTGTATGTTGCCGTCTCGAAAGATGAGGAGATTGTCATTTTAGTCGTTCAAGAAACGGACGGAAAGGTTGTAAAAACAGTTAAACCTAAGAACATTTTGAAGGAGCCCCAATACATCTGTCTCGATTTGAGCAAAGAGATAATGTTCGTGTCTGATTTTTACAAGGGTATTTCTGCTCTTTCGTTCCAAGGTACTGTAGTTTTTGAGCGCGTTAACGGAAAAACGACAGAATACGGCGGAATAACTGTCGATGATAACGGGGAGGTGTTCGTGTGTGCCGGTAAACCGTACGGGATTTACAAGGTGTCCGCAGACGGAAGCGGACTAACATCTTTCGTGACATGGGAGGCAAAAGATATTGATCCCCAGGCTTTAACCTTCCGAAACAGTAACAAAACATTCATTGTCACAACGTGTAACTCTGATAAGGCATTTGTGTATGCATATATTTGAATTTTGTTTGTGGTTGCTGCACTGGGTGGTGTTTGGGACAATATTTTCATAATCTACATGTATAAGGTCAATACAGCGTTACCAAGAAAGGAAACGTGTCATCCTAAATGTATGTTTCCTAACAGGCTTCAAGTAAGATGTGAAGGATTTTATTACGAATACCGTGATTATGTACGCAAAACAGTTACCCCCGTTGACGGATATTTCGATCTGAACCGCGTGCTCATTACAGAAACTGTTAGTATGACACCCCCTGTGCCAGACAACTCTCATGAATTACTTGTTTCAGTCTTCTAGGGTTCCTGTTTTGCGGGAACTAGGCAGAGTCTCAATAACGCCAAAACGCTTACAATGTACATTCGTTGACGAATTTTTCGATCTGAACCGCGTGCTCACGACAGAAACTATTATTCTTGTAATTTGAGATTTACTAAGCGAAAGAGACCGACAAGACCGGAAAACTATTTTGTGCAGTATGCCTTGTACGGCAGTTTATAAATTACCCTGTCTCTACGTAATAGTAAGACCTTTGTTCAACATTTGAAAAAAAACGTGATATGATAGAAAATTAATAGTGTATTATGTTTTATTTGTGTTTTTCATCAACATTACGTTTTACACAAGAGACACAATGCTTCTTCTTTTATTTCCTTTTTATTACGAAATATTACATGAATGATCAGTTTAACATCAGTATACATCAATATAAAAGATCTTTTAGAATAATTATGGCACAGAACATCACCAGGAAAAATATCGATGAAATCAGAAATGTTGTACATTTGTAAATTTTACAACAAAACTATATAAAGGCTCAAACAAATTTGCTATAAATATTGCAAATAAGCGAAAATTATATACACAGAAATAAGGTATAACACACTATACAGAACTGGACATTGATAGAAACATAAATAGAATATAGCATATTACGTAAATGATCAATAAAAATGTGTTTTCATCGCATGAAACTAGTAAATGTTTTTATCTGCAAATGAACATTACTACATTACTAATTTTTGTAACATAAAGCACATATGAGTTATACTTTTCATTTCGAAAATTCACAAGTAACCGGAAGCATTGTGACACCGGATACAGCAGCTCCATTCAAATACAGCTCCTTATTAGTCTATGATAAATTCCGTGCCGCGTATTTATATAAACGAATGATATACATGTATCTTATAAACACGTCTTTGCTGTATCGGGTCACTGGGGCGCTCTATTCTAAAAACAGGTACAAAAACCCCTAATACAGCTCCCATTTGATAAGGGGAGCTGTATTCGGCGAATAGAGCTCCTCGGGAGCTGTATTCGTTAATACGCACCGAATAAAGCTCTCCCGGGGAGCTGTATTCGAACGAGCTGTATCCGGTTTACAAAGCATGATTATGTAGATATAGAATCTCCTAAGAGTAAATAGACAAATAAAAATAAAACCACTATCATGCAGACTGTCCGTGTTGCTGGATGCTTATTTGATACTTTTGCCATCAACGTTTCCAGTATATCTAAAGAGTCTATGTTTTGCTTGCTACTTAGATATTATTTGAATTTTTAAAGTTTCAATGCTCAGACAAAAGTACTGAACTTGACACAAAATAAGACGTGAGTGCAATACTCTCGATTTACTCTCAACATATTCAACGAATTTCTAACAAATAGCTTCAGTGTTTGTGCAAAATCCTTCGCCACGAGCGAAATTCGAAATCAGTACATCTAGTTTCTTTAAACAAATACTCTTCCATGTCGCCGTAAAAGCTCTCTTAATGACAAGGAAGTATAAAATCTAGGTTATATTTATTACGATGCTTGTAGGCGACAACGACATAAAGGAGGAAAATCTTCAAGATTCAATGTAGGCACTTCTAATATTTTTCCTTACATTTATCCTCATCACGATAAAGGAAAATAAAACAGTCATACATATATGTACTTGATTATTTTCCTTGTCATAGAAACTGCGCAGTATGCACTTAAAAACACTTCAGTAATGAAAAATATATATTTAACTCTAACACTAACAAAATGTGATCTATTTTTAGAAAAAGAAATTATGACTTGATATGGTTTAGTACAGATTAGATCAAAAGACTCTGATACTTCAAAAGAAAACGGGCGTTTTCGCTGTTTACGTGTTCAGATAGCAAATCAATTCTGAATTAAGGCCGTAGTTTACTCGTGGGTCTATCACTATTTACTCTTCCTCTTGCAGCATACCCATATGACGACCAGGATCAGTATAACCAGTACCCCAGCACCTACCGATACCCCTATCACAATAGTCTTTGTATCACTGTCCGCCTTAACTGAAAACATAAAAGCAATGAGTACAAGTTCGGAATGTCACTTGGGCCTTTTAAGAAAGAGGCCAAGTGGTGTTCTAAATGACATACTGAACTGACCACTGGGACTTCTTATTGATTGAGAGTTATAGGTTCGAGCCCTGCTACCCTTCGTGTCTCTAATTGTGAGAAAGTTGGCAATTTCTTGTGAAGGCTAGTCCTTCCCAGGAACGATGGTTAGAGAAACTGCCGCGAGTGTTGAAACATGCAAACAAACCGTACAGGGGAGACAAATTTTACTAATCTATCACATTTTGAAGCATATTATTATCCCTTATGAAGATTTCTTCTATGGTAATAAAATT
The DNA here is from genome assembly GCA_022818135.1 of Saxidomus purpurata. NCBI lineage: Eukaryota > Metazoa > Mollusca > Bivalvia > Venerida > Veneridae > Saxidomus > Saxidomus purpurata. The sequence continues at coordinate 4,926,372 of JAFMSR010000016.1, forward strand.
TATTTCAATGTATGAACTGATTTTAAAAGGTCTCAAACTTACTGCGTTCTTTACACTTAGGGCCCTCATACTCATCCACGCACCCATTAATGCAATCGCCTGTCAAATAATTACATTTCCGGTCAGCGCAGGTCGTGCTGCATTCGGTAGTACAGTTGCTATCCCAGTATGTGCCGTTTACACATCCATGTAAACAAAAGCCAGTAGTTTCGTTACAAATCCTTGAATCTAGGTCCGTAGGTCTGTGGCAAGTGGCACTGCACTGGTCCTGGCAGGTGCTATTCCAGTAATGCGGGGTACAGCCCTGTACGCAATAGCCATCCTGGCTACATTCCCGGTCGATGCATCCGGAGCTGCATGAGTCCATACATTTTGGTCCGGTAAGTACCGAAAGTGTACAGGCGTTAGCACAGGAACCTAGCATATACATGTATAACTTAATATTTATATTTTAAGAAAGATATTCATCATAGACTCTTACTTCTTTTTTTGTTTTTTTTTTGTTTGAGGCCCCAGTATTCGGTCACCCAGTTTATTTTTCAAAGAAAAATATATACATGTATACATACATTCATAGCATATTCAAGTTATTTCAAAGTATAACATTTTAATCCAAAAAGAAAAAAAGTGTTCCCAAGCAACACAGTTTATGAACAATTCATCCATTCTCTTATCTGTTCTTAGCTACTAAGATCATGGGGTCTATTCATATCTTATATATCCTACGTATTATCAATTCTCTAGTAAAAGACAGTCAATAAAATAAAAATGTCTTGCAAGATAAGGAAGAATGCAATACTAAATTACTAATGATGTAGGATATATTGTATTATTCAAGGGAAATAACTCATATATTTTTATTTTTCCTGATATCATCAGTTATACTTCTTGTATTATTTTAATTACTGAATCTGCCATCGCACTTAGTCTTTTGAGAAACAGAGGAGAAAAATTTGTCATTTATAGTGATAAAAATATGAAAATGATTTTCGAAATAAAAATATCGATCAATTTCCCGGTAAAGTTTCATTTCACTTCCACTAATTATAAAATATCCTCAATGTTTACTTACTATTATTCATTAACGAATAGAAAAAGAAACTCGAACTTCTAGCCCGGAATACATAACCCTGTGCAATAAATGTTATTTACCATCAACGGCATTACACGCGTTTCCATTACACGTGGCGCTACACTGATCCATGCACGTGTCACCATAGAAACCAGCATTACACCCAAATTCACAGCGTCCATCTGTTTGTCTACACACTGATAAAGAAGAACTTCCATTTGTTGCACAGTTCTCGCTGCATGGCTGACAATCCCCACCACTCCGATAGTAGTCTTTGATACAATCATTACAAACAATCGCTGTCACACTGTAACAAACATGGATGAACTATTACCAGGTGTGAATACGTTAGAAAATAGTCCAAGTAATATATAGAGTATTGTTTGCGATAATAACAACGTCATCAATTACAAATTATTAGAAATACAGTACATTGTTTGCCTATAAAAATAATATATCATGCAGTAGCCATACTATAATTTTTGTTGATCTTTCATATGTACCCGTTTCATCGGTACCGCTCAAAATAGTTCGAACGAAAGCCGACGTAACCTCAGTGTGAATTTGCCGACGTACAAGTTGCCTAGTTGCTCATATCAATATAACCTAAACCTAACAAGAACGAAAATTCATATAAGAATACATAGTCCTTTCTGTCACGGTTTTGACGTTTCGATACCCGACATTATGACGGAAATACCCGAAATAACGATGGCTTTACACGGAATTACAATGGCGATACACGAAACTACGGATGGCAAATTTCCGAAATAACGATGGCGAATTTACAAATGCGATGCCCGAAGTGATGATGGAAAGAAATCGCGCATCGCCAGTGAGTTCGCGTTAACGCCCTCTGACTTACTGGAGATGAAGTGATGGCCCCAACGGTACACCGTAGTAACCGTACTTTTGTTTAAAATTAAGGTTATTCTAATGCATGATCACGTTGTAACTTGTATGACGACATGTTTGCGAATCGAGCTGTATTAGTTTTTGTAAAAGGAAAAACGGTAATTTAAAAGTAAGTAGTGCTGCAGTGTGTCAAATAATAATATTATGCACACTTGCATAAACTTTATTGAGTTACCGATTGTGATACATATCGCTTTGCTAAGCAATTTGGGGGCCGGTGAAAATGGTGGTGATAATGATGATGGCAACAACGATGATGGTTATTGAAATATAGATAACAGTGCTGGTTGTGGATCAGGGGTTGGGGAGGGGCTTCAGCAGCAGGGGTGTGCGACCGCACATTCTCAACGACCGCAAATTCTAAACGACATACAGCGGACTCGAGCTCCATATTAACGCACAGTTGAGCTAACACATACAAAACATATTTGTATAAACTTACCTATTTAAGTTAACCAAACATTATGTCAAAATGTTTATGGTTTTCACATTAGCCTAATACTAGTCAGTAACGCCGGGAAGGATTATATATTTTTGCACATTTTGGGGCCATCAATAAAGGGACTCTCTGCCACAGTAACGTATATATTACAAACCTTCAATCTTTCCCGTATTTTATCTCCTAAAAAACTTTTCAAATGACGGAAAGACAAATACATTTTAAATCCAGCATTATCATGGTGGTGAAAGCCGCACTTTTGAAGTCAGCCAAGTGCATAACGCTATTCACCGTAACACGTTTTGCAATAAATGAACATTATTACTTCAAATAAATAATAATCGATCGGTATTATGTCTAGTAATACGAGAGAAAGAAATTTATCTGTAACATATGGTGTCTAGTTGCGCGGTATTAAACTTTGTTATAATTGCATAGCTAGTTTTCTAGATGTTGTTTGTAAGAATAAAGAATGCATTTTATCTTAAGATTATACCGTGAACGTTAGAAAAGGCCGTCACCTTCTCTCTTTTATAATTAGGTTGGCGATAACGCAAAATGACGATGGCGATACGCAAACGATGGAAAAATGATAAATTATATTATGATACGGGACGTGTATGCTGGCAATACGCGATGCTTTACCGTCCTCACTTCGCATAATTCCATATTGCTGTAATATCATAACTTTGAGCACACGTTAGAATGAATGTATCTGATGGCTTACTATGTTACAAAAGTGTATATATTAATATATCATATAATATCATTATGTACCTGAGTTTTGTCAAAATTTATTTACCCCCCCCTCCTTTTTGTTAAAAAACTTATTTACCTCCCTTGCATCAGTGAACAATCTTTGCAGTTAGAACAACACTGGATGTTACATTTTGAACCAGCATAACCGGGTTGACACCCCAGTGAACAGTCCCCGGTGACGTTGTCGCATGTTTGGCCAGTGGTCGCCTGCACGCAGAATGCGCTACAGCTTTCATCACTACCTGAAAATGAACACACATTATCTAAGTGTTTTGTCTCATATCAGATACAGTTGAATCAAGGCTCAAGCCAATGACCCTAAATCAGTGAGAGCTATGTTAGAGTGATTTTAAGTCAACGACTCCCAACCATTTCACCACGGTGGCGGTCTCCGACTGTCAAAGCACCAAGTTCGTTATCTAACCATGCAGAGTTAGTTTATAACTCTCTGGGCAACGCAGTTAGTGTGCGTATATTCTTTACAGTATATTATTTTGTACATTTTATAGCATGTAAACAAACCTGTTTGCGTGCATGGCTTTATTGGTGAATCTCATATGTATTAACCATGAAGGTCACTTTATCTTAATTTTAAAAACAAGTCTATATAAATCATTCAGGACATCGATAGAGCTGTATGTTGTTTATACATGTATGTGTAATTTCCATTTTACAACTTTGTAAAGAATTCATTTTGAAATACTTCTTTTTCGAAATACTATATTCTATAGTTTGTTTTATTTCGAGATTGTCTTCAGCTATCATATTTGGTTTACTAAATCATTCGGCGTGACGGTGTCATCTATTTTTCGATATTCAATTTTTACATACCCAACCTTGCCTAGCTCTTTTCATAAAATGATCACGCCAGTTTTGTTACATTCCAAGCCATAAATGTCTGTTACCTACGCCCCTACCCCACCCATCCTCTATTGCAAGAAATAAGAATTGGAAATGAACATACGGACACATAAACACACTAGATTTTCAGTAGCTTTGACACACAATTGAATGAATTTGAGGTTGGATGATAATCCTTTGTAAACAATATGAAGAATAAGGCTACATCTCGTCAATTTTTTTTAGACCAAACCCTATATTGTAGGACTATTTCTGTACAACAGACGTTGTAGTCCGCATAGGAGTGCTTTTTCGGCTTTATTTTGTCTTTTTACATTTATTTAAGAACCAAGCTAACAAAATATGATCTTATTTATGATCTTATGATTTTACCGCGGATTTTACCACATAACTACCCGGTAGACTGAAACACTCTACCGGGTACTTATGTGGTAAAATACAAAAGATAAGTTCCGGAAAATAAGATCACATTTTGTTAGCTTGGTTCTTAAATAAATGTAAAAAGACAAACAAAGCCGGAGAAAGCATAATCCCGACCTCGAGCTCCTATGTAGTCCGGGCCCTTCCTTTGTTCACAATAAAACAGATATACAACTAAGTTACATTTGAGTTAATTTTGTGTCACAAGACATACCTTGACCAAATACAGTCCCAAAACAACAAAATATTGTTATTACAGCAAGCTGTTTCAAATCCATTTTCATAGTTTAAAAAATCTGTATCACATTTTATCCATACAAAGTACGGTAGTACGCTGATGAAATTTGATACTACTAGTTTTACTCTACAGTTCAATATTTGTAATCCGTGAGCAGCAGTATAAAGTGATTTTGTTCTATTCAATAACACAGGTATTTCTAAAGGTGTTTGTGAATTATCAGACCAGAACAGAACCTTTAATGTTTATACAAATTTTAATTCTCCGTTTCGAAACAAGGAATTAACGTTACTATTGTTACAAGTTATAAATACTAATCGATTCACTCTAGATGGAATCAAACTCGAAGAGAAAGAGAGATATATCGAGGTGGAAATGTCTTGCCTATCCTTATGGTACTGGCGTGGCTCGAAACCCAGACCGTCTGGTCCTACTTAAGACGAACGCACTACGACTGCGTCACGGTGACTCTACTACGAGTTATTTCAGATTTTTTCTCTCTCTCTCTTTTTGTGTGTGTGGGTGTGGGGGCTGGAGGAGGGGGGGGGGGGTGGAGGGGGAAGGCGGGGACTCTAACTGTGGATTAGTTATTGAACCCAATTGTTTCAAAAACACCACTGCCACTTGCCCTTAATTATTACTTTATTTTTGTTCTGTTTTGTTTATTCATGCCACCATTTTCGCACTGTAATTATAGCACACACAACGATAATAGCCTTTAGTCAGTCAGTAACTTATAGAATTCATTTTCATGTAATAAGAGTCTTTAATATCCTCCTTTATATTATTTCTTAGCAATTTCGATGAAACGCTCGATGAAAAAGTTAAGCTGTTACTTTCAGTCAGTAAGTTTTTAAAAAACTTAATAAAGAGTTGACGTGGAATATTTGAATTACCGTGTAACTTCTGGTTTCATCAAACTAGGGTAATGGCCTCATGTTTTGGAGTTATATTTTTTATGATACTATAAATAGAATTGCCCGTAAAAATAGGTCTATAGTAATTTGAATGGTATGTGTCATCATCGTGAATATTTTAGTGTTTTAAGTTATATTGTTATTCTGCTTGACAGGTAATCATTTCTGGATGTCATATAGATTATTTCTATAATGACGGAAATTTACCTCGCCGGACCAGTACTAAACTCCAATATTCGGTAAGAAAACTGGCAGCTTTCTCGGAAGTTCTCACATACACGAACCCATCATCCTAAATCAGTCCAGAGGAGTATTGGTCAAGCCAGTGACCTTGAACAAGGGAGGTCAGACGAGGCAGTCAGAACGAGGTTCATTTTCAGAGATAATATTTCAAATACGCAATACAGAGTACTTTCCAAAAATAATGCGTATAGCCACCCTGCTATAACCCTCATACCATTTAAGCATGGCTGCAAGAACGTAAATCCCAGCCCGAGCACGAGGTGTGTCCTGTTGCAAAGACACTGATGCCACAGACGTTCCACATAGCTGTAAGTGGGTATATAGCGATAGAAAACTCACCGTCTCTCATGAGTTCGAGAGCGATTCAATAAGCTATACACGAAGCTTTCGTAATCGAACTAAAATAAATTCTATAAAAAAATCTTCAACATTGGTTGTCACTCTATATACCTGATAACCCTTCTATTTATTAAATAGAGACCAATTTGTGTCAATCTTATTTCGAGACAGATTAATTAAGATGCATGAAAATTTAGTGCGTGCTGAGGAATATCAAAAAGGAACACAATACATCGTTTTGGTATCAAGTTTATATCATTTTGTAAAATCATTGGTAATGTCAACAGCTTAAATTAGTATATATTTAGACCGTTAAATCAATAATAAAGAAAGTGGATCTCTTAGAAATTTCTTAAGCAATACTAGTACCATAGCAACGTATTGTCAATTTCCAATGTGATGTCTTCTACTTCTATATCATATAAACGTTGTTTAACAGTTCAGTTAGGATTATTTGACAGCGACGTAACATATTATGAGTTTGAAACAATACTACAGTAAACTCATTTTGTAACGAACTCCTTTGGACCATTTAAATGTGTTCCTTATATCTGGAGTTTGTTATATCCATATAACATTTTCATATAAAATGAAGAGAAAACAAAATTGGGGCAGAGAAAAAGTTTGTTCCTTATATCCGGATTTTCGCTACATCCGGAGTCGTTATGTACAGAGTTTACTGTATTTTACCCACCTAATGCGTCACTGTCACAATATCCTAATAGAACTGTAACAGATGTCAAATAGGTTTCAGCTAAAGCGCTTCCATGAAAGAATAATATTCAAACTATATATGTACAACAACGTTGTTTTAACTCCATTGCTTCATCTATGATGACGCATATTTATCACATAGTGTTGTAATGACATACAGTCACAAAGGGTTTTCCCATCACCCACACTGCCCGTCGTACGTCAACATTTTACTTCAAACGACATCGTGTTGTAATGACTCAGGGCATAGGTATTTTGGCATGACCCACACTGCCCCTCGAAGGCGAAAACTTAAAAAGACATCTTCTTTGAAACCACAGGGCATAGATCCTAGATATTTGGCATGAAGCATGGCCGAGTGAACCTCTACCATGAAATCATGACACAGGGTCAAAATTGACCCCGCTCGGGGTCTCTTGATTTTATATAGGTTTATACAGGTTGTTTGTTTTTTTTAATCTTCTAGGCCTAGAGCTAAGATATTCACCATGTAGCACTCGTAGTGCACCTCTACTAAGATTGTTAAAACCATGACTCCCGGGTCAAAATTGACTCCGCCCGGGGGTCACTTTTTACGTTTGCTTATATAGAAAAAAATTCAAAAATCTTCTCAAAATCACAAGTCCTAGAGCATAGATGTGTATCATTGCCAAGTGGACCTCTACCAATATAGTAGAAATCATGACCCATGGTCAACACTCTTCTTGTCTAGAACTACAAAGCCCAAAGCTTAGCTATTTGGCATGCAACATTATGAAGTGAACCTCTTCGAAGATCAGGACCCCGCAGGTCAAAATTGACCCGTTCTGCTTTTGTTGACCTTGTATTATAGCCAATTGGCCCTCTTGTTAAACTAAGATGTAGTGTTAAGGTCGCAGCTATACGTTCCAGTCACGTTTGGTTGCGCCCAATGCCTATGTATATATGAACCTTGCATTGTAATACCTATTAATTTAGCAGGCTCTATGATGAAGGTATCACTTCTAATCCATGCATCTATAGCTCTAGTTCTTTTTGTTCTATTATCAACAAAGGTATCCTTAAAAACGACTATGATACATAACGTACGGTTCTTTAAAAGTAAACGTGAAAATTAAATCGTAGAGAGAGACAAATATAAAACCTTTTATCTACATTTTTTTTATGTAAATCCATCAACCGATGCTGTTTGACCATATACCGACGTCTGGTAAGGCCTCGTGCCTTGGCTATTTAAATGTATTTGTTTTATTTAGCGTTTGGTAGCGGTATATCCATATTATGTGTGTGTGTATATATATATATAGAATAAACATTACTGCTGGAAGTGTTTCAGTTTGTTTACAGAACCATCTAGCTATCATCACGTCATTTCCTGTTGATGCTAGAGGTTTGAATAAGATTTATTTATTCAGGTTTATATAATGTGTTGACCTAAAGGGTTTCAAAAGATGTTACTTGTTTGAATATATTGATGCAGTTACGAAAGTTTTTGCTGGTGCGTATTACAACGTGATTTTTATTTATCTATTCATCCGAAGTCACATGTTGAGAGCTTACGAAACTTTCTCTGGTTTTGTTCGTTTTTCATCTTTTGTTCATTGACAAACACTCATCAATATTGTATTGAAAGTGCGTGTATTTGCTTTTGCGAAGACGGCAATATATAAAAACATGCAGTTCCATAACCAGCACAAGCGCAATTTGTGGACAGACTACAGCGAGTGTGACAAAAATGTATACATTTTGTTTTTATTCGCATTTTCTGGTGATTGCATTCTTGATGCGTGTGCAGAAATGCTCGGGTACAGGTCTGGGCGCTCAAGAGCTTCTGTATGATGATTTGCTACAAAATTACAATAAGGACATTCGCCCTGTGAATTCTAGCACAGTGCAAACTGTTAAATTTTCGCTGTCTCTAGTTAGTATTAACCGATTTGATGAACTGAATGGCGAACTGGACATGACTTCGATGATAACAATGAGCTGGACAGACCCACGCTTATCTTGGAACACATCAGACTATAACGACCAAACAACGATAATGTTCCCGCCAAGTCAAATATGGACTCCGCAAGTGTTTATTCTGAATGCGTACGACTTGTTCCAGGTTGAGAACGGACAGTTTGCGCGAGTAAGTTCAGATGGTGTCGTGACATGGGAACCATCGCAGCTCCTTTACCTTCTCTGCTCAGTATACGTCCTATACTTTCCATTCGACGTTCAGAAGTGCAAAATTGACTTTTCTGGTAAGTAGACATTATTATGAAATCAGAATTCGTTTTTCTTTTAGAAAATATCGCATGTATTTCATGTGTTTTTCTTTAAAAAAAGAGTGCCATCTTTTAAAAGAATAATGGTATAGGTGATAGGTCTGTATTACAGGAATAAGCAAATTTGTTGCGAGGGAGCATTAGCGAGCCGAAGCAATAAGTATACAATGTAGTTTATAGTCTAGGTCTATATTACAGGAATAAGCAAGCTTATTTCGAGGGAGCATCAGCGAACCGAAGCAATAAGTTTGTTTATTTCTGTACTATAGACCTATAACCGGCATGTAAATTTGCTGCTTGTTTTAATATTAAGGTTTTTTATTTGTACTTGCATACTTTTCTGTATCCATATAAAAAAGAGTGTGTATATTTTACAACGCACTAGATATATATTTTGTTTCAGCATGGGCATTTTCTAAGTATGAAATGGTACTTGATGCCGGGGATTCTAAAATTGCGTTCGACTATTACCACGAAAACCGTCTCTGGGAAATCACGAACAACGATATTCTGTATCCTCCACGAGGCAACCATTCCGTGCTGCGCTTTGACGTCTACATTGAAAGAAGGAACACTTTCATGCTCGTGTACGTCATTATACCGGTGGTGCTCGTTGGTTCATTGAACTGCTTCGTCTTCCTGATCCCAGCCTCCGCCGGCGAGAGGACGTCCGTCGCCGTGACAGCTTTTCTGGCGTTTGTAGTTTTTATGACCATGATCAACGGCTCGGTACCAGCGAGTTCGGATCCAGTCGCATATCTCTTTTACTATATGTTGTTCTTGCTGGCTTATAGCGGCTTCATCATGACTCTGAGCATCTTATCCCTGCAGATCTACGAAAGAGAAGGCAAAGTAGCGTATATTTTTAGACAAATTGTGAAAATAGTTAATTGTAGCTGTTTCTCCAACAAAAAGAATCAGGAAATCGCACCGCTGACTCGCGTGAAGCCAGACGTCACGTCGAAAGGTGTTAATGAACAACCGGAAGTAATGTTTGAAGAGGCACCATCAGAAGAAGAAATCACTTGGAAAGAAGTCGGCCTTGCATTTGACAGAATCTGCTTCTTTCTTTTGTTTATGACTTACTTTATCTATTCTGCAGTGGTATATAGCTACGTGACCAGTGACGTCAAGGCAGATGGTCACGTGTAAGAAAGGAGCCGCGATGTGCATAAACCAACGCTTTGACCATCGACTAGTAGTGAACTGCATCAATCTGTGAATTAGTGCAGTCTGGTATTTGTCGTTTTTTTAAGTTTCAAAAGGGTCCATTACAAATAAGGAAACAATGTAAATTACAGTGTGAGCTCGGCATGTCTCCCGTCATGCCTTAGCCAAAGTATTTTAGCCGCCCAAAGTGGGCAATAATTTACCTGTCTGAATTTAAGTCAGGACAGTCCATTGTATTCTGATTGATTACCAACAGTATATTCACGGTGTTTTTTTATATGTCGCTTCTTTCCATTGTTTGTCATCAGTGCATCTACCGGTCTGAGAGGAGTTGATTTTCGCACAGTTGCGCTAAAATAAACATTGAACACTACACGTAGTTAAAGTATCAAATGCACAATGTAGTTATATACACCAATTGCTTGAATTTAAGTAATTTTGTTGCATTTTGTTATTACATTTGTCATTATATTTCGATTCATTTTCGTAAACATTGTAGACTGTTTTATTCAGTATAGTCTCTAAGTCCCTTTTATTTCACTAGATGTCGTATTCAAACTGAATTCATGTTGAATTTGTAACCGTTGATTTGAAATAAATGAGAGTCTGACAGTGCGTTTTAGGCTGCTGTATTGATACACCACTGCTGTTATATTAAGCTTTTACATCATCGGTGCTCTATATCATGACGCAAACACGGACGAGATGGGGGTCTTGCAGGCTGAAATCATTATCAGTTGAATCAGTTCTATGCTGTGGCCTGTGAGACTAGCGTAAAGTTTTTTCGCATCAGCAAACTTTGACCAACATAGGTATTATTATGTACATACTATTTATATACAATAAACTCGTTCATAACGAACTCCTTGTGACCATTTAATTTTTTACTTGTTATATCCATATATAACTTTTATATGCATAAATCATGAAAGCTAAAATGTGGCAGATAAATTGTGTTCCCTATATCCGAATTTCGCTATACCCGGAACCGTTATATATGAAATTTATTGTTGTTGACATCGACAAGCGGGTAAATACAGCTGTAGGCCTACCTAAAGAAAATGGGTGAGAAAATATATAAAAGTGTAATTCCTCTTCCCATCACAAACAAACACATGAATGTCGAAAAGTGGGGGAGTTAGTACCTACTCGGACCTATATCCGCGCCACTACCTTGACAATTTGTTGTAAAATTTTGATTCAAGACGCATTGATTTTGATCAATGTCGGAATAATAAGCTACCCGAGTGAACCGAATAGGAAACTTTAAGAAAATGTTTATTTTACAAAACGTTTAAAACATATTTTAAATTTGAAAACTATTTTAGAGTATTACCAACTCATCTTGCTTTGTCACTATGTCAATTTAGATGTTGAAATAATATGCTGCCACTCCAAAGACCTTTGGCCAATCGAATAGGAATATTCTTGAATATTGCTCGTCACAATGATAGAACTTCCCTATGCAATAATACTTCTTTAAGGGGTGAGTTTCATTACGTTCTTTAATTTAGACAGAAAGATATATATATATTACCTAATGGTTTTCGAGTATCAAATGTAGTGTCCTTTCAACGCTTATTTCACGGAAGTATACAATACAGTATGTGTGTGTACTTCAGTGCTGATATCAAAGCTGTCATGACTCTTTGAACATGAAGTTAATTGGCATTATTTATATGAGGAAAGTTATTGAAGTTGTGAAATAATAGTAGATCTACATTTTGTTCTGAAGCTAGTCAACCTAACCAGTTTGTAACAGTAAACTGAACTAGTCTTGGAACAATTATTTGTGGTATGAAACTAATGAACTTGAGCTCTTATTATCTAGATCTCTATCAAATAGATCTAGATCTAGTAGATCTAGTCTTTTGCTAAATAGATTTAGTATTGCAATACTTGGAAATAGTATCTGATATTGATATATATTTGATTGTTTTATATGCTATTTTGCGGAGCGGCCCGCTATATTTAATACGTGGTGGGTAAAAGATCGAACATATGCGTCTCTCTTCATTATAAAATTGAGGTACTTCTGAGATGAAAACTGTAGACACTTTTTCATAGAGGGCGCAATCTAATATACGCAGGTAAAAAAATAAAAAAGCGCTTTTCACGTTTCAGTCGCAATCTACACCTAGAAAAATGGATATATGATTGCTTTTTCAACTAACACAACCTTTGACATTATAGAAACGAAACGAGTCGACTGAATATTCTTTTATGGCCTGTTTAGACATATATGATATTGTCTTAGCTATTTTTTTCCCACTCGTAATCAGTCTGCCTCCGTGGTGTAATGGATAAAGCCGATACTGCAAACACTTTTGTGTACGTGTACTTTTGGAAAGCACGAGTTCGAATCCCATCAACACCCAATTTTTTTTTAAAACTTTTTTCTGCTGTTTTAATAATCATTTTTAAATTTTTAAGAATATTTTACGCCAAATAATCATAAAAATCTTCATTCATTTGATAACAGTAAAGTTTCGATACTACAGGTCAGTCAGTAGATGTGGTGTCGTGTCAGGTTTTGCTTGTTCAACCAGAATTGGTTCCATCGAGTTCTTTTGGGGCCATGCCTCAATATCAATTATCACCAATTTTCAAAATATTTACATGGGATTTTTGTTTGTTGGCCCGCTGTGATACTTTGTATCACAGTTTTTCTTGTTTGTTTACTTATGTTGCCTTTTATAAGGCTGATGCCCGTATCTATAGGCCTAGCTCTGAATAAATTGAATCGAATTTAATTGAATTGAAAAAAAACAACACACAATTACCTCCCTTATATTTAATCTCACCATTTGTAGCAAGGAAAGATAACAATATTATTCGGTCGCGTTTGAAGTAAGTTACTGCCTAGAACAGGGATTTTCTATTAAACAGTAAATGTCAAAAAATGTGGCTTTGAAGTCGGGACACAGGAACTTAATATGTAATGTAATCAATCTAAAAACTATACCAGTATCGTTTTTATGGGATTATAGTGTTCTGAAACAATAATGTGACAATAATAACAATAGATCTAATACAATTTTTTCGTATTTACACAAAAAATCCGCGTCTTTCAAACATTAGTTTACTATTCCCATAGTAATGGCTCACGGAAACGCTTACATCCGCATGTTTTTTTACACACCGTTTTTGAAAAGTAGCTAATAATCAAACGATGATTCCACAGTTTGCATAAAACTTTGAGGAAAAGTGGGTCACTAATCATCATGATCTGCAATACTCGGTTTGACAGGTGATAAATTTGAAGGCATCGCCTAAATGCTATAGGTTGGAAAAAAAAAATCTGTGTTTAGGGCAACGATCCCAAGAATACTACTAAGGTAGGGTAGGGACACATTAAAAAATAAAAAAAACATTATTTTTCCAATTTTTTTTTCATTATATATGTTTTTCTTTTGGAAAAAACTCTAGGGTCGGGGGTTTGGCTAGGTAGGGTCGGGTTGCCCAAACACAGATATATTTTTTTTTTGCCAAATCACCGCTGTTTGAAAAGTTTACGAATCATAGCTAACTATCCTCTGGGCAATTTACCTAAGATGACAGTGACAATTAACACAAACTGGTGTCCACACCTAATTGAGTGTACACAATACTAGTACTTCTTGCATTATTGATATCACGAGTCAGGGTATTGCCAATGTATATTTAAAATGGGAAGTTGGTTGATATTTTATGAACTTCGTAGTTTTTTTTTCCAAAATTCTAATTTACCAGGAGTTATTCGTGTTTTTGTGAGCTTTCTTAGGGTCTAAATAACGGGAGAACGGCATGTATGATGCCGCTGATGGCATCACCCAGTATAGTGGTGAGTTTCTTTTATGCTCCTGGTAAATCATCAAAATTTATATCTTCCGAGCGCTTATTAAACTATATTTTTCAAAGCTTCTATACTACAATGTCATCTGGCTTTATTTGTCATTCACAAGTTTAAATTTACTGTGCACCTCAGAAATTCTGTTCCACAGAAATGTCAGTTTTCAACATATCATGGTACATATTTAATTACTTCTTATGGACAGAATAGGCAAGTGGCCAGTTAGCTAAGCTAGGAGAGCATTCGGTTTAAGATCTCTGCAAGCGAAGGACCATAGGTTTATGTCCCGGTCAAGGAGCACTTTTTTTCATTTTTTGCAAATTAATTTTTACCATAAAATCTTGCTACCAATCACTTTCATATACTAGAAATTGCGCCAACCATCTTTTTAAAGGGAGTTTTTGTTTAAGTCAGTATACTACAGTTTCAATCGGGGTATCAAATTAAAGAGCACGTTTATAAATACCATCAAAATTTTTATGTCATCATTGCTCATGAATATTAATAAGTCGAAAATTACAATCTGTTAAGGTTCGTTACTATTTGTTCTGTTGTATTTAAAACAAGAGACATTCAGTTTTCCAACAATGTCTTTCTCTTAAAATATCTAATTGTCGGCTAGATATAAACATTTAAAATTTAGCTCCTTGCATGTCGTTTAATTGAAGGTAATGCGCTTTGAAATGGTACAAGTGTATCTCTGTTAGGGCCATTTGTCATGTTGCACGTGTTATCAGTTTTAGAACTTGACATAAACTATAACCGTCTACGATTAGCCGACTTCATTTGAATAACAGTTACTCTAGTACATTTTAGGCCTACTATGGCAAATTGAACCTAGATATACATCATGGATCACTTGTGATGTTCATGTACATGATGTATGCTTCACATGGGGCATAACTTATTGGATGCTTTTTTAAGCAGCCAACATGTTTTATGAATTGCAAAGTTTTCAAATTCCGCTTGTGAGCTTTCCCTCCATTATCTTACCCTGCAAATTTACTATCACAATGTATACTCCTGTTAACACATACAAAATGGTCAATCAATTCCCAAAACAAACGAAGCCATTTAAAAAAACAACATCCTGAACCGACTAACAAGCATAATTGTACTTGAAACATTCTTGGTGAACTCATCAGGATTCCTCTTGTTTATGCTTACATTTTTCGATAAATTAAAAAAATCTAGAATATCCACTGGCATCTATCAATAAGGCAACAGTTATGCTCTAAAACCATGTTAGTCTCATACTTCAAGGTAAACATTCTATCAAAATTATTTTTATTGAAAAGTAACCAACTACACACATCCCCTGAAGAAAAGTTTCAAGTTTTAAAGACAACATGGCTGCCTTCTGCTACCTGTAATGAGTTGGACACAACTGGTTCCACACTCTGACTCGCCACAAATGCGCCACATTATGCATCTGTGTACCAGCATTTAGGGAGCTGGGTATTGCCAGCAAAAATGATATTGGAATACAATGTATATTGCAATATATTACTTCATATTGTGATTATATTGTGATATATTGTAAAGCATTTGTTTAACGAAGAAAGTAAAGAAACCAAACAAAAACAGTCATACCTAAATAGTGTGGTCTTGGCTTTATTTACAGAAAGGATCGTATCTAAACATAATCTTAATCATATATACTATTGTACATTCCAATACCAATCCTCAATGCAGCATTTCAAGCTACAGATATAAAAGTTAAATGTTACAAAATATAATTTAATAATAATAGAGCACGACTTGTGAGCCAATTCAACTTGTTAATATCATATAATAGAACTGCAACAATTTTGGTGATATTTAATGATTTTAGACTGGACTTTGCCCTGTTTTGAATATTGCAATATCTGAAATTATATTGCAATATATCGTTGTTTAGAAAATATTGTGATAACCGGTATATTGCAATATATTGCCCATCCCTAAATCAAGACAAGCTTTCCTAACTTTATCTAATGTAATATTTACTTTGTACGGCAATGTCTTAAGACTTTTAGACCAGTATTTCTGTGTTTCTAATAAGAATAAATTTTCTGTCTTTATATAAATGAGTATTAGTGCCATTAGTGGACAAAATGTTTATCTTTTAATTCTCATATTTGAATGTACATGTATTCTACAGTGCAATGATCAGAATATACATGATCTTCTGACAACCTACGTAACCCCGATACCAACATGATGCGAATAAACCGTTACAGTTGTCTCAACAAAATTATTCCTCTGCAAACTATATCAAGACAACTGCCTGCTGTTACACAGAGGTGCAGAGCTTTTCATAAAGGATGTCCACAGTCACAGCATACAAAAATGTCATCAATGGAAACAGCTATAACAGAATTTGACATGCCTTTTGCAAGAGCAAGGTTAGGAACATTTGTACAAGAGGCCCCTGTACTCGGAAACCAGTATTTGGAAGACGCTACACTTCAGAGTTATTTGAAGAGATATATACCAAAGCAGGTAAGTTATCTAAAGAGATATTTACCAATTTAAAAGCAAGCAAGTTACCTGAAGATATATTTTCCAAAGCAAGTAAGTTATCTAAAGAGATATTTACCAAAGCAGGTAATTTACTGGGTACAGACAAATATTCTAACTGCCTTCATGTTCGAGTGGTTGGAGTCACTGTCTTGGAATCGGCAAGATTTGATTAGGGAGCATAGGGTTTGGAGAATTTATCAATATAGGGGAAACAACTCTTGTGCAGATTTTTTTTCTGGTTATGTTAAAATGAGTACAGTTTTTGTATAAATGTATGAAGTTAACAGCTCTCCAAACTTTCAGTTCTACTGGTACAGTACTAAATCGTGTCTTCCGGAAACGTCTAAACATTATTTCAATTACAGGTATTGAGTGAAATAGAACCAGATTTGGTCAAGTTTGGTCATAGAGTTGCCACGGAGATGTATGACTTAAGTTTACAGTGTGAGAGGGAGCAACCGTATGTAGATAAGTTTACAGGTAAGTGCTGATGTTGGACTTGATTTACTTCATTATGGCAGCTTTTTGCTGAAAAAAGGGTAAAACAAGAGTGATTATGACTTTTCAGTATTCAGTGCAAAGTTTTGTAAATGTCTATCCACTTGTCTTCATGATTTCCACTTTAGTCTTTTAACTTCATGAAATATAGTCACAAAATTGATAAGATTTGAAAGAATGTCACATGTATTTTAGTAAAGTTTGACTTTGTAATAGAGGCAAAATCACTTGCTGCCAAAATGGTGCGAGTTAAAGTTATGTTACCCTTCAAAATATGGCCATATTAAATTATGATAATCATAAAAAATGAGGCTTAAAATACAGTAGATATGATGAAAGCATGTAATGGCAAGTATAAATGAAAATAGACCCAACAGAAAAGGTGGATTTTAGATTCTTGACTACGATAGTCAAAAAATATTTTCAAATATTTTCTATTTATTCAGTGGGAATAAAACTGTGTTATCATGTGTACAGGTTTGTATATTTGGCAATGTTCAGTTCTCTAGGTGTATCAGTATTTAATGCCTTTCTTAAAACTATGATCATGGTCACTTCGAACGTTGATATCACTTTAAAGCTAATGGATGTGGGATGATATTTCACAGGTTGGGGGAAACTGGTAGATAAACTTGTGACTGGACCAGCCTGGAAGAAGATGCATGATATATCAGCAGAAGAGGGGCTTATTGCCATATCATATGAGAGGAAGTACAAGGAGTGGAGGTAAGAAATGTAAGAGGAGGGGCTTATTGCCATATCATATGAGAGAAAGTACAAGGAGTGGAGGTAAGAAATGTAAGAGGAGGGGCTTATTGCCATATCATATGAGAGAAAGTACAAGGAGTGGAGGTAAGAAATGTAAGAGGAGGGGCTTATTGCCATATCATATGAGAGAAAGTACAAGGAGTGGTTTTAGTAGCCTCCCTGGTCGAGTGGTGATAGTTACTGACTTGAACTCACTGCAATTTCTCATAGATTCAGGGTCATGTGTTCGAGCCCTGCTACGGACCACGTATCTTTATGTGAGAAAGTTTGCAGTTTCTTACAGAGGGTAGGGGTCTAGTACTGGTTCTTCTCAGGAACAATGTATAGGTAAACTGCCTACCTGTTAAATTGACCAAAAAATACAGTTGGAACTAATGTTAAAGGTGGTCAATTACTTTTAAGCAACATTTTATGACAATTTTTACTTTTTGTTTATTCTGTTAGAGATTAATTTAATGAACAAAAAGACCCATTACATTGAGTTAGATCCCTATCAGAAATTTACATTTTATTGACTTTTATGAAATTTTGTTATTACTCCCCTTTAATATGAAAGTATTTAAAACGTTGAGTATTTCTTTTTATTTCAATATAATTTCTACTTTTACATTTGAATTGGATAGATTTACAAATATCTTAACATTCTGAACCAAAAGCAAGTTTTAACCCTACGTTAGGTTCTGAATTGATTTATTTCCAACCTATCTTGGGTGCACACCCAAGATAGCTAAAGGGAGGTAATAATATCTTTTAAAACTTGAATTTCTAATGAATTCCATCTAAATATATAATATTCATTGCAAATATGTCACAAATATAATATTATAGGTCTTATATTTATATCTTTCTGCAGGCAAAGTATGTGTATCAAATTTTTACTTATGATAAAATAACTCTATCTTGGTTGGGCAACCAGGATAGGGAAATCAAATTTTAAAAATACCTCCAGTGAAAATCTTACTTGAATTAAGCGCTAAATGAACATAAATAAGTGTAAATGATCAGATGTTAAAGTTTCAAACACATCTTTTACATGGCCAAATTCCAATTATAAACCTCATACAACAGGGCTGGCCATACAACAGAACATTTTGTAGTTGTATTATAATTGATCATTTGCACTTACTGTAAGTTGGGTTATTTTGGTGTGACGAACATTTCTTGATTTGTGTGTAGCCAGACTTATTTGTGATTTTTTTTATATTCATGAAAGTAGAATTCTCTAATAGTAAATCTATGTAAAATGAATCTCTCTCAGAATATTTAGGTAGCAATGTGGGAAATTCGCAAAAATGCCGAAAAAACTTTTGGAATCATCGCGAATACTGCCCATTTTGTAGTAATAGCTTTGACTAAAATTTTGCTTAGTAAATCATGTATATTCTTTTTTTTGCAGTCGTTTATATGGTTTAGTGAAGAATTACCTAAATGCACCAAGTTCTGGGCTGTATTCCTGCCCCCTGGCAATGACAGATGGTGCTGCTAAAATCATTGAGGTACGTACATCTGATGTTTGTTGTGTTTTATATGAACATGTTCAACTGCACAAAGTTGGCAGTTTCTTATGGAGGATAGGAGCCTAGTACTGGTTTTTCCAAGGAACGACGGTTAAGTAAACTGCCTGCCAGTTCAAATGACCAAAATACAGTTGGAAACGGCGTTAAACTCATACAATAACAACAGTTCAACTGCACTTAAGTACTCTTTATCAAAAATGATATTTTATTTATGAAATAACATCCGTTCCAGCGGTATTCATTGTTTAATAAACAATGATTTGGAGTACTGATATGCAGTAATTAGCCACGAAGGCCAGAGGCCTGAGTGGGTTATAACTGCACATCAGAACGACAAATCATTGTTTATTAGACGATAATAACACTGAAAATGATGTTATTTTGATTCTAACATGACCAGAAATTACAAAAGGTGAATAAATGCAAAACGTTATTTTCTATGTGAACACTCATTTAACGTGATGCGGCACAATATGACATCATATTTACAGCATATCGGTTCCTGCGTTGTTTATGGACTTGGTTTAATATAACATAATTTTTCTACTCTTTGTATATAGAGACAAAATCGTGAGTCATGTTAGAAATTGATATATCATACAATGTTTCAGTGTTAATATTCAATTTATTATGTTCACATACACAGGGTCTACAGGACATGGCGCCTTGGTTAATGGACAAGGCATATCCCAGACTGACCAGCAGGGATCCAGCTCAGTTCTGGACCTCGGGACAATGGATGACAGAAAAACGTGGTGGTTCAGATGTTGGTAAGTCACCAGATAAATATCTCACCAAATTTGTACTTTGGCAAATAATTCAGAAATGTTTCTTTACATAGAATGGTCTGAATCACTGTTTTACATTGTAGCCAACTCTCTGATGTTAAACCTGTAATGTTAAAGGCCCAGTATCACTAAGTTCTCATATATACATATACATTTGTATGTAGAATAATGAATTAAAGATATAATAATGATAGAATTGTGTTCTATGTATTCTCAAACAGTGTTGACATTTACCTTTCTTTCATATTTTTGACGCTTATTCACGAAAAAGCGTTGTCAAAAAGTGCTTCTTACTTATTGCAATTTCATCGAAAAAAAAACTATGTTGTATGTATAGTATAAAAAGTAACGTAAGGAATAGTTTTCATACACACATTGGTCAGGTTTGTCTGTAAGACATCTTTCTTGATAATATAAGAACTATAATCTATTTTTTATCCAATGTGATATAAGAACTATAATCTATTTTTTATCCAAAGTACTCCTGGGACTTTAAGCTGTAATACTTTTGAGCATCATCTTTTATTTCATTTTATATGTTTAGAGACATTTTTTAAAAATACCTCTTCAAAAAAAAAATATAGTACAGGGTTTACATACTTTCTTAAAGCCCCACAGGGGTCCCGGCCGTACCTCCTCTTATGACACAAGTACTGGTTTTTCCAGGAAGCAGACTAGAGAGTGACTCAATAAGCTACAAGCTTTCTTCATAATCGTGCTAAAATAAATTAGTATAAACTAAACTAAACTTACATAATAAAAGAAGATGAGCAAGTTTGAAGATTTTGGTGAATAAAATTTCAGCTATGGTTAGGCACTGCTTTACATTTGGATGTTACAAATACTTGTTATAGATGTACTGTAAACCAATTCACTTTCACGCCAATTAACATTTGCGATTTGGCGCTGTTGGACTGATTCGCGGATATTTGAATTCACAGTTTTAGAAAACATGCTAATAATATAAAGTAAGGATAAATCAGTGGTGTATTCTAAAGTTCACTGAAAACTGGCCTCTGTGAATAAAGCGAAAATAAATTGCCCATGAAAAATTAGTAGGTTTACAGTCGCATAGCATTCTTTTAGTGATATTGCAGATACATGTAATAAGAAATGCTTCATGACAGCTCTTTGCCATGATACAATATGTATACAGTAAACTCCGTATATAACAAATTCCTTATATCCAGAGTATGTTATATCCATATAGCATTTTCATGTAAAATAAATAAGCCAAGGGAAAAGTTAGGACCCACAAAATTTGTTCCTTATATCCAGAATTTTGCTATGTCCGGAGTTGTTGTAAACGGTGTGTATTGTATGAGAGTTAGGCATACTTGAATATTGTATTAGAATAAATAGACAGAAGTTCTAAGATCAGTATCTGTCTCTCAGTGAAGTCATTATTCTATCCCAAGTAAATTCGGAGTGATCAGGGGGCTTTAATGCCAAGAGTGATTAAAACCTATATATTTCAGCCAATGGCACGGAGACGGTGGCTGTGGAGCAGAGAGATGGTACCTACAGACTGTACGGCTACAAGTGGTTCTCCTCCGCTACAGATGCTGATATTACATTCACTTTGGCAAGAGTTGTTGATGCACATGGAAACACTGTTCAGGTATTCAATAGAGAAGAAATCTTCACTAAGTTCACTTCCTAAACATTCTGTATATAATTAAATGTTGTTATCAATTTTGTTATTAAATTTTTTTTTGAAATAAACATTTTTCAATGATATTTTACTTTACTATTGAATGTTCACCAACATAGTGTCAATCTTTTTTGATATTACATAAATTGATAGCAAAAGATTTGTTGAAAAACAGTAATTTTGAACAATTAAGTTTGGTTTTTACTCTTTGAATTTCATCTTTATATCTTTATACTTCTATTGTAAAGCTGTTTTTATACTAGTAAACTATTTCTCTTCTTTTAACGGTCTTCTAGTAAAACTGCTCGAAGGTTCATTCTTAGAGGAAGAAGAGATGAAATTACCATTCAATGAAGAAAATAGTTTACCTTTCAAAGTTTGCTGTATCAAATTTCATTGGTTGTTTTCCAGGGAACAAAAGGCCTTTCACTATTCTATGTAGAAGTTCACAATGAAGATGGTTCCCTGAACAATATGGAAATTGTCAAGCTGAAGAATAAGCTGGGAACCAGGCAGCTTCCTACAGCAGAGTTGCTCCTTGATGGATCCGCAGCATTCAAGGTATGCCAAGAAAAGGCACTAATGTTGTTCATGTAACATACTAGAAAAAAAAATAGGGTTGTTAGGTTGGTAAAATAGTTATTTTTCAGATGTGTTATTTAGCTTGACCAATCGAAGAATAGGGGAGCTATCCTACTCGCCTCAGCATCAGCGTCACACCTTGATTAAGTTTTCCATACCACACAGATTCTTGTTTTGCCTTCTACTGCCATTAGATTTTTGTTTTATTGGCAAGCACTTAGAAAAGTTGAGCACTCTTTCTTACTGACAGCTCTTGTTTAAAGATTACTTGGGCGTCTTTCTTTGTACTGGAAAGTTGACTGTGACTATCAAAACATAATTTGATGGAGGGATAAGAAATGAACAGGTTGGGTTACCAGAACCTCAATAGCACTCCATTTTGGGCTAATGAGAAATTATTAACAGGGTTCATACAAAATTTTAACAGGTTTCATACTAAGTGCATGAATGGCTACATTTTGTATGTACAAATGTATATAATATAGGAAACAACCTGTATTTTATTATATGATGGAATACAGCATGTTTCTCCAAGGGTGATGTGCGAAAAAGGACATAACAATGTGACGTATGTAAGCGTACATGAGAATGACAAACTGCTACAAGTTCAATTATGTGTTGGGTAGTTTGTAAGAAACTGACGTGTTTAAATCGAAACATGAATGTGTCTTTACATTTTTGTTTATTTTGAGGGTGAATGAAATACAATCAGTCTTTAATATACAAAGAATCATCTGCCCGCCTTATTTTACACCCATCTGATCCGTGTATTTTATTCAATTATAAAATACAGGAACAGATTTATTATTTCTTAAACATAATATTCAAGTTACAGTGCGACCTCTCATTAGTGAACATCCTTGGGAACACAGAAATGTGTTTGTTGGAGAGAGGTGTTGTTCTTGAAAGGTAGATTCCTTATATTGACACAACGGGAAAGAAAATGTGTGTCTTTCAAGGGAGGTTGTTGCCCTAGGAAGGTGTACGGAGAGGTTGGACTGTAGTTTTAAAAATGAATCTGGGTCATACTGCTATACAATATGTTAAAAGCGGTATGAAGTTGAAAGGAATATTGCTTTGCACTGCTATGTTATTTTATACCAAAAGCCTCAATATTTTGCTGTTTCCTGTTTAGGTATCAGATGAAGGAAGAGGGGTACCAGCCATCAGTAACATGCTGAAGCTTACCAGGATACATAACTCCGTAGCAGCCTCTGCCACTATGAGACGGTACCCTACACTTTTACTATAATAACTTTATACAAACTAACAAAGTGTTTTTTGTCTGTAGGTGTCAGAACATGGGCGGGGTGTGTCAGGGATTACTAAAATGCTCAAAATCTCTAGGATTCATACTTCTATAATGGCTATTGGATCATTAAGACGGTATGTTCTTGTATAATCAGGAGTTTCAGCAATTTAGAAATATAATGAACAGTATCAATGGCCACCAGACAGCTGTCACTGATTATGGGATAATTAAAAAAAATCCAGTAGGATGTACCATGCTAGAATGAATGTACAGAATCTATACAGGTTTTAGTATTTCAAATTACTTGAAGGCTGCGTCACTGGCTATTTGTACACTCTGATTGTCTATGAGGAAGCATTCGAAGCAGGCAAACCAGAATTGTTCTTTGTAGACCTAAGGTTAGCATGCTACAAACTGGTTTATACCTCCAGTCACAAACATTAAAGGTAACTACTGTTCCTAAGTGGTAACCTGGGCTTCAGCCTTTTACCTCATTATGTGTTTGTTCTGTGCATTTTGGTGTCTGTGATTATCTTTTCTTGTTGCACTTGGGAACAACTTTGCTGTTACATACTTTAAACCATGAAATATTGGCAAGAACTTTATTTTCACATTTCTTTTTCCACGAGAGCACTCATTCACGAATTCATTATTGCGCTAATTTAAAGTTCTCTGGAAATAAATGATATGGGATTGCTTGTTCAAGAATTTATGGACACATGAATTGACCTGGAGATAAAAAAATTGTGAACTTTTGGTCTCAAAATGATTTACAGTAGTTTATAGCAGTGTACTTTTATGAGTAGGTGCTCATCTTGATTGAGTTTTGGGATTTTTTTACAGTCAGATTTAGAATATGTAAGAGCAACAGTCATTGTGATGGCTTATAGTCATATATAAACAATATCAGAATCTGTCTAGACCATAGATTTATTACATTTTCAGAGATGTATGTACAAGTGCATGTACAGTTATAGTCTTAGCATGTGAATGAAGATAGATAATTGTAGATATATGATGTGTAGCATTTTTATCTTACTGTAATAACTGAATGAGTGTACATGTATAAAAGGTTTTTTTATCCCCCCGCCAAAGGCGAAGGGGATATTAGAAGTGGTCTTCGTCCGTGCGTCCGTGCGTCCATCCCAATTTTGTCCAGAGCATAACTCCAAAAGTACTTGAGCGATTTTCTTCAAACTTAATACACTGACATAGCACATTGGTAGGAAGTGCAGTGTGTAAGAACAATAACTCTACCTTGCCTACTTTTAGAGTTATTCCCCTTTATCAGATTTCTTGAAAAAAAATCCGGAGCATAACTCCAAAAGTACTTGAGGGATTTTCTTCGAACTTAATACACTGACATAGCACATTGGTAGGAAGTGCAGTGTGCAAGAACAATAACTCTACCTTGCCTACTTTTAGTCAAATAGAAAAATATCATACCTATACTGATAATGAACATTAATATAATTTTGCAAACCTTCTCTTCATTGCCTTATTCTTTTTCCACTTACTTGAAAACTGTACTCAGCATGACCATAACTATACGGCTTTTTAAGGATTTCCTCTCACCATGTAAAATGTACGAAATTACAACCTTCAGGTAACTTCTTCCCGGCGGGGGGATTAACCATGTGTAACATGGCTCTTGTTGATGTATTATTTCGATTTTGTAGAATGGTAAACATGTCACGAGACTACAGTACAAGAAGAACAGCCTTTGGGAATTTGTTAAAAACATACCCACTTCATTTACAGACACTGGCAAGAATGGAGGTAAAATAAAATAAACAACAAAATTCAGTGTCCTTTCTCCCCGCTCCCCCAACTCACCTTTGCATAATTGACATAATATAACATATTCTGATATCTTATACATTAAAATTGATTTTCAATATGTTTGATTAAAGTGACAT
Organism: Saxidomus purpurata; assembly: GCA_022818135.1. Lineage (NCBI taxonomy): Eukaryota > Metazoa > Mollusca > Bivalvia > Venerida > Veneridae > Saxidomus > Saxidomus purpurata. The sequence continues at coordinate 4,952,026 of JAFMSR010000016.1, forward strand.
TATGCGCATCTTACTGCACATAGTGTATTTTTGGTGACAGTTTTATAAAAGCAATTTTTGGTTGCTGTTCATTTAAATATGTTAAATTAATGATTATGCCGCATTAGTATTTGAAGTTGGTGCTTTAGATATAAAAAAATCGGACTGATAAAATGATAGTTGATTGTGTCGTTGTTGATGTTGGTTAAGATTTCAGCAGTGGAAGGGAAGCAACTCCTGCATGCAGTTGTTCTTTTCTTAAATTGACTCTCCCAGTCAAATAAGAAAATCAATATTTGGAAAGTTATTATTTCATACTGGTAGCGTGAAGAGTTTGGTGTATTGGGTTAAAAGCTATTATTTCCTCTACGCTTTTGTACACACACCATATTTAGCTGGATTTTTACTTGAAAAAAATGTGCATAATGTCACTTTAAATAACAATATGCAAGTATTTCTCTCACTTCCACACACTCACAACAATACTCTTTTCAGTAATTTTAATTGTGCTTTAAAAAAAATGAAACAAAAAAGCAACAAAAGTTTTGATATATCTTTTTATTTTAGTAGTACAGTGAAATCTGTCTTAAGCAGTCAGTCAAAATATTCATCAAGTGTCCATTTGACGTAGGTGACTGCTTAATTAGTTGCCTTTCAAAATTACCAGTTTGTGCACATTAATGTTGGCTTCTTAAGACAGGATACCCCTCGATACAGGTGTAGTGATGTAAGTGGTGACTTGGCATACATAAATGATGGTTGCTAAAGTAGGTGTCTTTGTATTTAAGTGACCAATTAGGTCACATACATATTGTCTACTTAAGGAAGATGGTTGTTTTATAGAGGTGAAGTTATGTAAAAATAGATTTTTGGTACAGTAAACTCTGTTTATAACGAACTCCTTTGGACCATTTAATAAATGTGTTCCTTATATCCGGAGTGTGTTATATCCATATAACATTTTCATACAAAGTAAAGAATGAAAAAAAACTGGGGCTGAGAAAATGTGTTCCTTATATCCGGATTTTCGCTATATCCGGAGTCGTTATATATGGAGTTCACTGTATTGATGAATGTTGGCTACTTTAAGGAAGATGGCTGTTTGATTCAGGTGACCATTGACCTAACTGTACTCTCTGATACAGGTAGAAGCTAGAGGAGCTGTCTTACTATGCTTGGAGAATATGAGATTGCTTGGTAAAGAAGATGTGGGTATAGTTACTGAGGATGAGCAGAATCTGCTGAGGTTGCTGGTACCACTGTCAAAGTTATACAGTGGCAAACAGGTATGTGCCATGAGACTTATTGAATACTGGTACCAGGTTGGACAGCACCTTCTGATGTTAGTTCCACTGTTCACCTGCCGCCATGCTCAAGTGGTTGAGGTCAATGACTTGAGGTCATGAAACCTGTCACTGATGTTGGTTATTGGTTTAAGCCTGGCTACCAACCACCCTGACTCTTACTATGACAAGATTGACAGTTTCACCCTCAAAGCTATACATGCTGAAACTTTTGTAAGTGCATATGAAATTAGAAGCACTGTAATAAAAACAGTTATTTCACATTCACCTTGCAGTATGTTGAATGAGATTATCTGCCATCTGTGACAATATGTAACTGTGAATAGACGATGTATTCTGAAATGTTTGGTCTTGATATCAAAGATCATGGTCGAAGAAGTAGGGTGAGAGTGAAGGCTAATATGGGAATGAGATATTTTGTCAAGGTAAGTAAGTGTATGGGACTGTCAGGATAAATTGCCAGTGTGTGGTGAGCTTAATGATAAAACTTACTGTAGAATGTAAATTGTTTGTTTTAGGCATTACAAGTTAGTACAGAGGGACTTGAAAGTTTTGGTGGCCAAGGTTATATTGAAGACACAGGCATTCCTGCAATGCTCCGAGATGCTCAGGTAAGGAGGTTTGTTGTACAAATCTGCCATTACTGTTGTTTTGTACATTTTTATCAGGACTTTATGCTGACTTATTTTGTAGGAGTTTTGAGTATTTATATATTAAGTTTCAAAATTTCATGCTATGTCTGTAATATTACAAATACATGTATGTGTCAATGTAATACCCTTCAATATGACAAAATATTAAATTCAGCCATTAATTTACGAAAATGCTTGCGTAATTTCCATAGCAAAAGACAATCTCATTGAAGCCTTCGTTACTCTTCGCACAAGGAATCGCAAATCAATAGAATACATTCACCAATGGTTTATTGTCATTAAAAAACAAGTATTGCAAAAGTTATAGCTAAATAACATAAATATATGACTGTTTTATTCCTATTGGACATAGTTGAAAAATGACAAAATCTTTTTTGATTGGCCCAGACATAAAATGATTTTCCATCAGTTTGGTATGAAAAACTTGTTTGCATGCACTAATGAAAGAAGTTGTTGAGCACAACTTTTTTTCTTTTAATTTTCTAAGCATTTTTCATGTTTTAAGAACTTTTTTTGTCTATTCTTTTTCTGGTCATTTTGAGTAGTATTATAGCTTTAGTGTAACTAATATTATTGAATACACATGTGCAAATATTCTGTTAAGAGAAAGTTATATTATAATAAAATATGGGTATGTTCACTGTTGCCCTGTTATAAATATGGTGATAATTAACTGTTGGTGTAGATTTTCTTTATCATGATTTTAACAGGTGCTGTCAATATGGGAAGGAACAACAAATGTCTTGTCCTTAGACGTCCTCCGTGCCATAGCAAAATCAAAAGGTCAAGTTTTAACCACATTCAGTAAAGATGTAGACACCCGGATGTCAGCCGTCAAGAGTCAGGACCTTGCTCCATCAGCATCTAAAATTCTAGAGGCTAGTAAGGATATAATGAAGTTTGTTCAAGAGAACGCAGCTAGGCAAGATGTGCTTGAAATGGCCTCCAGGGATCTTGCCTTTAGTCTCTGTAGAACTTACACTGGTAGGTCAGATGCTATTTACAGTACTTTGTAACGTGTTTTAGTTGTAGTTTTACCTCGTTTGCTTTAACATCTATTAATTTCTCAAGGTTTTACAATTTATATTATCCACTTTGAATTACTAAGTTCTGGAGTTCTTACCAGTGATGCTGAAAGAAGGGTTTGTCATACTCAAGGTCAGTTATGTTGATAGGATTCAGCCACTCGTTGATTGAAAATGAAACTACATATCAAAACAGAGCTTGGCAAAGCAGAAGCTCAATATCTCGACATTTTTCAACCATTATACATGTTCATTGTATGTACATGTATAGTAAAAGATTATATAACACTTTTGTGCATTCTTGTCTTTGCTGTTTTCTTAGGAACCACTGACTTAAATTTCAATGAAACTTCATAGACTGCTTCACTATCAAGAGGAGATGCGCATATTATCAGTGTGTTACAGTTCACTTATTGTTCACTGAGTTATTGCCCTTAGATTACTTTTTCATTTTCCTTTTTGTCTTCGTTTTTCCTCAACAACATCAGGCTGGAAATTAACATATCTTCATGGGAAGCTTCAGTTGTAAGATGAAATGCGCACATTAACTGCATGTACAGGTTCAAAGATTTTTCATTAGATTAACTAAAGGCCCTTTCATATGCTACCTTTCAAACCTTGCTGTGGCTGAGGGATTGACCATTTCAACATGGCTCTTGTGTATGATGCTAATTGATACTGAAATTGTAAACCAAGCATCAGAAACTTAGCAGAGGAACCTTAAAATCCCATAATCACTTTTGCGATGAATTTACTTATAGATTTAATGATAGAATTGAGTTCACCCCTCAAAAATGTTGTACATGTATGTATTTTTTCATGAAAAAATCTGATTTTCTTTTTGCAATGTCATTGAAAACAATGTTCTTTTAAATAGATTTAAAATGAAATGACTTTTGTGCAATTAACAGTCTATTTGCAGGAAAGATTTTTTACTTGGAAATAATTATAAGCTCTAGGAATAATTGTAACATCCAAAGTGATCAATGGGCTTTAATATGTCCCTTTGGCTTTAATACAATATAAGCCCCAGACTTAAAGACAATCATGTTTCTAAGTGTATTTGTTTATTTTTAGGAGCACTGCTTGTTGATCATGCAGACAGTGAAGTTGGGTCTACAATGGATGTGTATGTTGCTCAAAGGTAAACTACTTTGAATATTTCCAAATATTAGGTAAAAAGCAAACATTTTGGGACATTGCAAAATGGAGTAGAAACATTTTTGTGTTATATTGTTTTTTGATGAAACGTTTGCCAGTTATCTATAACTTTATGTACTAAATGATGCTGATATTATGAGGTGTTTATACATTGTTGAATGTAATACAGAATTCTGTTGAACGAGCACCCAGTGCGAATCCTATATTGGACAAAGCACTGAAGTGATTATCAGCATACTGATGACAGTACAGTTATCTGTATATTAAAGTCTAATATTTGACTCGTAGATTTGATATTGATTTTTGGAACAATGGACGCCGGTATGAAAACGTGGCAAGATTTTGATCACAGAGTCACAGAGTACAGTTTTCTGTTAGACTGTCATGTTGTGCAAAGCTAAAATACTGTACGTTATATTTCATATGTTGTGAAATACATTTATTTATATATTTACAGATGGTGTGAAAAAGATTTGACCTTGGTTCAAAGTAATACAAAACACGGACATTATAGTGAAGGATCAAAGAAGAATGATTTTGACCTTGTGTTCGATTGTTACCACGACAAGGGCAGACTGTGAGGTTTTCCGTCTGTCTACACTTAACCAGAATTATCTGTGATATTTTGATACATTGTATTAACCTGTCTTATCCTGTGCCTCGTTAAAACAGAAAACTTTGTTATCAGGTACAGTCTTTTGCTTCTAGTGACATAAAATATCTAATGCAAACCCTAGTATAATTGGCTACCTGGTTTAACTTGCATGATGAAATAGTTGACATGGGTCTAAGATAGGGTTTCACTCTGCTAATTAATTCTGTAGTAGATAGTGTTGGCAATTTTTTGCCAAATTATGCAAGAAAAAAGGTTCTGTTGATGTAAACTTGTTAATATTCACGATGGTTTAATTTTACTATTTTCAACAATTTTCCACATCACTTATGTAAGAACCTTGTGAAAAGTTCATTTGATGTAGATTTACTTTTAGAGAATTTTCAAGTCTTGTCTGCTCATAATTCGCGAAATTTTGTCACGCAAATATTACTCAATTTACATTTTATACGAACAGATTATTTAGTGAACTGAATTGGCTTAAATAAAGTACTCGTTCTACTCGGTCTACAAGTGCTGTTAGAATCACTGCACATCAGCTTGTCTGTGATGAATATGTACACAGTGTGGATTTGATTTGGTTTTTACATAAAAGAGCTCAAACAATATAGGGAAAATCTTGTTGAATATATTGTTTTGTTATGTGTTTACGCAATACTGATACAGGTCTGTGTTTAATGACATCTTTATTGTAAAAGGTATTCAGGGCTTAATTCTTACCATGCTGAATTTCTAAAATGGACTTGTCCATCTTTCAAGTTGGACAATACCATTAATTATTTAAAGGGGTTTTCAGTGTAAATATACTGACTGAAAAGGGAACATTGTAGATCATGACAAGACTACCTGGATTTCAGGCTGATCATAATCTGCACTGGTCGAAAAGGCAGGATAAATTACTACCAGTGGGGTTTAGGCTCAGGGAGGGGTTATCATAAATATTTTATCATTTATTTATCATTTATATGTAATTGTATGCAATCAAATGTTCAGACTACAATATAATATGATCCTTTTTATGTAAATGTATTTATAATGTATTTAATCAGAAATAACTGCCAACCAATATACAGCATAGCTTTACGTTTTGAGAAATAATGTTAATTGCCCCATATAGTAAAGTCACAGTTCATGGAAATTCAGAAAAAAATCTGATTAAGTTTAATATGGCTAATTTGCTATGAAGAACTGATTACAATTTGTACATGTATGTAGAATTTATTTGTCTATAACAAGAACTGATTATATAAAACATGAACTGATTATATGGAAATGTAATGCGAATTATTTATTCATGAATAAATTATGCTCATATTAGAGTGTTACAATTTTACCTCTCTGAATGGTCAAATGACTGGGAGAATCGTAATGAAACAGTTAAATGATAATTATGTATGTGGCCTATTTCAAGTTCTCTTAGACTAAGGAAGTTTGCAGAACCCTAAAAAACTCTAAAAAGTACGATAAAAATGTAAGACATGTGTTTTGTATCTCTAAATAAGTTTGATTTTGTTCTCATAGCTCTAATATAATGATAAAAAAGGAATATTAAGCTCTTGATGTTGGCATCTGTAGGCAACATGTTCTTCTCACCTTTATGGCAATAGTATACCAATACAATTTTACAATTTTATTCAGCATAAACATTTACAATATACATATAGCGAAAGTTTTGTATTGGTAGAAAGATCATTCAAAAGATGTTTAAAGGTGCTATATTAATGGATCTCATCATATGTGTTCAGCTGCACTTCCATGACATGTACTTCCATGACATGTAAGTGCATTTTGACACGAGTTTGCAATTGTAATCTATATATAATATTCCCTTTGCAAATAATATTTCCAGGAAAGGTTGCCTCCATGTAGGGCCATCGTGTACATTTGATGTTTTTATACCAAAGAATATTAAAAAAAGTATGAAGGAGAATTAGATTCTCGAGAAGATCAGTCACATTCATTGTACAACGAATTCCAGCTTTCTTATCTACACATAGTATTGAATAATGTTCAATGAAACTTTCTCCTGGTTTGTTCATGTTTAGCACAATTTAAAATCTGCGTTTGAACACATTCAGATTTTACTTCTGGTGTCGTATAGTATTGTTTCAGTTTTCCTACAGTGCTATTTCTGTTTGATTGTTTACGTCCAGTATTGGTTTGTCTGTGAATATGATTTTGTTCCCTACCATCTCGTGTTCGAAGAATACAATCTGAAAGAAAATGAAAATGTTTAAAAAAAAATTAGTTCCGATACAGATAGCATCAGAGTTAGTGTCAGGTATCCAAATTATAATGTTCAGACTGGTATGTTATGCTTGTATCAAGTTTGATTTAAAAGCAAACATAATTTGACTTCTGTAGGCTGCGGGGCCTCGTAGCAGTCCAAATATAATTCTTAATATTAATAACTGCATTACTGTACCTCATTGTTTCCTGTTTTAAGCAGTGGTGCTGGTACATAAAGGGTCTGTTGTGGTCCAACTGACCAGTATCTACCCAGGTTGAAACCATTCATGAAAACAATACCTTTGCCCCAGCCCTGCAAAAACAAAACATCTTAAAGCAGTGAAATAAAAAGGCGTTGTAGATTGGCTATTGTTTCTGAATCTTCTCAGATCATCACTTAACAATGAAATTAAAATGCTTTATTTAACGGTTATAATGAGGAAACTAAATAAGTTTTCAATGTGGACGTTTATTACCAAGAGTGCTGCAATACATTTTTACCTAACTTTCGGAAAATGTTGCCAATTTGCATAAAACGAAAAGAAAATTTGGTTGGTTTCAGTGTGATGGAAGTTTGGATACAAATTACAAATACTTGCATGATTTAAGACAGGATGTCTGGTTCTCAAACACCAGTACACCTATGCACCCACACCCTTGCCAATAGCTGTAGACAAGTTTAAAGTTAAGTACATCAATAATGAAAGGTTCGGATGCCAATTTACGTTTCGGATGACGGGTGGGTGGTCACGAAGGATCGTCAACTAAATATGTAAACAACAGTTTTCAGTGTATTGAAAATAAAGAAAATACCTTCATATAGATGAACGTGTCATTGACATCTCCAGTAATATTGAGGTTTGCTCGGAACAGAGCGGGTAATGTCGAATTTTCTGGTGGCGATTTCCAGTCTTTTCTGAAAATAAATCATTGGGGTATGTAGCCAGGATTTGCCTGGCTTTACGGTTTTGTCTGTATTAATATGACCGTCGACACGCATGTTACTGTAAACACACTTGCATTGATACAAAATGTATACATTCTGATGAAAAGACATCTTTTATGACCTTTTACAACGGTACCTTGGTAAACTATAACTGTATATTCTTTATACTGTAAATTGATAAAACTAAATGATATGTTTAGAATTGCTATAAAACATAAGCATTCTTACCTAGTGACTGTTTCATTTTTGAATTCCAAAGGGAATACTGTAAAATTTGTTATCGTGGTATCATCACATTTGACAGGACCCTTGATGCCTTGAGAGAAGAAAAGACAAATATGTTTGGTAATTGTTACATTTCTTGTGTAGAGGTTTAGTGATGTTAGAAATGTACTAATTGCTTTAAACAAATAAATGATTTGATCTGTTTTTAATGAAAATAAAAACCGATTTGTTTTCACACACTTGTATTGAAGAAATATATTTTACTTTTGAGTAATATATCGGATCATATATCACGATTTGGAGTTCAGATGTGTTGTAATCAAATCACGAAGGCCGAAGGTTATTTAATTACGAAGCATCTGAACGACAAATCTTAGTATATGATCCGTTATATCGCTCATAAGTAAAATAAGTATATTTCAATTCTAACACGTTAATTAAAAAAATGTGACGTAAGTATAGGACGTCGACAGAAGCTAGAAGGCATAGCTAAAATCTTCGTAATTTACTTTTGGTTTTCTAGAAAATATAAACTATTTACGCACAAAAGTGATCCGTTAAAAAAAGAAAACGACTATATATTCAAAATTACACAAATGCCCAATACCAAAAGTTGTATTTTATACGCATGTTGTGTGAAAGAAGCAAATGTAAACGAAAAAATTTTTGGAGGGAAATATGACAGCACTGACTTCAGCCAATTAGAGCATATTGATTCCGGACGTCTAAAGAAGGGAATTGTTGTATTTGATGTTTTTACCTACTTTACGTAAGGTATGAAACCCTTGTATTGTCAATGAGGGCGTTGTCGTTTTAGAAACATTGATAGACCTGATAGGAAATGTATTTATTGTTCAATGAACGTTGTTGATGATGAATATTACTTCTTACTTGTATCTCCGCATTATCGTGACTTAAGAAACGAATGTCTACCTAGGTACTTTTGTCATTGGCCTACATCTCAGAAATTTAAATCTTTTTTAACTTCTAATCAGCCTAGTGTTTTAATCAAACTTGCTAAATTTGTATATCTAGCTAACAATAAGAGTTCACTTATTAATTGAGAATATTGTAATTTCATGTTATTTCATGTAAACCACCGCGTGCAGCTTTTTATTACCTTGGCCTAACTTTATTTGGATGGGAAATCTAACTATGACTTCAATGCTTTAAATAGAACTTATTTGGGTCACTCGATATTAGATCGTGTTGTAAAGGTCACTGCACACAAAGCTGCACGTATGTAGATATGTGCACTGATGTGAATTCATATACACGTCATACTTGCATTGCTACTTACTACTTACTTAAGTTTGTACATCATGCTCTTCTCATCACCGCCTTACAACATGAAAGCGAAGAACAGTGTACTTATGTTCATATGCCTATCAAATAATTTAATTGATTGGTCCGGTTAGGTATTGGGCCAATCCCATTATGTTTACTTTCAGTGTAGATAATATTTTGTATTCACAGACATGATTTCCTAGTTTTCCTCCCGTCAAGAAATGACTCAATTTTAAGTAATTTAATGAAATTTGTCTCTCAAATTATCTCATCCCAGAGGGGCTGCATTGTACATAACGTTTATAAGCAATAGAGGGCCGTCATGGACCTCTTGTTTACATTTGTAGACTGGCTAGTGCACTGTAGAAAAGATGAGAAATACTCAACAAATGTATCTTTCACCACTGACCTGTTTATTGGTGACATATTCTAGTACACCGTTTTTGATCTTTAAAATCATTAAATTATGGTGGCTGGTTTCTCGCTTGGGGAGAAAATGCAAAGGCGAAAATGTGACAAACTACCGACTGAATCAGCTACCATATTAAATATTCATTACACAAAATTAGCAGAAATTGCCCGATCGCAATTGATACTAGCAGAATTACTCAAAACAAACTTCATAGATGCATTATATATTCCCCACTGGCAGAGCGAATTTAAACTTTTAAACCTTATTAGAAATTAATAATTCACAATATGTTTCTGCGATAAGCTAAAGATAAAAGAATAATCTAAATGAAAGGGGACATACTTTTATACCTATGTCTCTGCAGAAGGTTCAGTTATTAAAGCATGAAAACAATTGTGATTACCGAAATTTGACTTTAAAATTTGATAATTATTTGAAATAATCTGGCAACCGATGTGACATTGGCCATCTAAATCACGTGACAGTAGGAAATAGAAATTTATAGCGTCGAGAACGTGTTGCTTCAGTGTTAGACATGAATTAACTCGAAACTGAAGACAATTCTAATCCTCTGATGTAACACTAAGCCTGACATCATGCAGACAATGGCGCGAATCGGTCGAGATTTCGTGCCAAAATGAATGACGTCGATGACGTCATAAAAGTTTATACATGACGCTTTCCTCATACCGTCTAACATTATCATTGTAATCAAAACATACAAATATCATTTCTTCAAGCAAATATTCTATCGTTGAACAACCTATTAAATAATGGCCCAAAATTTGCCACGTGGCATTGAACGTAGTGTATGAATTGGCACAGTGGATCAGAAAGGGTTAAACTATGTGACAAGGGAACAATGTATAGAATGCAATAATTTGTTGGGTATAGAGAGGTTACCCATAGCTGTAAGCCTTAGTGGCCTGTTTCTTTTTGTAACCATGAGCACCGTCATTTGTTTTGTTTGATATGAAGATTGAAAAGTCCTTTCCAAAAAATGTATAGGTTTACATACTTTCTATACGATATAAAACTGATAAACACTCTGATACTGGGGAATTTGTCGGGCGCTACCTTAAAACAGATACTCATGTGCAATCATAGAATACTTTGTCCCTTGGTGTTAAGGAAATATAAGCAGCTTTTGAAATGGCTGAAGCCAGGTCCAAACTACAGAAGCATCATTGTACCACTGAACACGTGGGTTTAAAGAAACACCTTGCACTATTACCTTTCCTTTCATTGTTCAGTATACCCGTTTCTTCTCTGGCATAATTGACTCTACCATTATTTTCTACCAATATGTCCAGTCGCCGTGTTGCCTGAAATGCATGCCTTCATTACAATAAATGAACCTTTGAAAGAATCTGAGACATTCACAGTTATGTACAAGCTGGGCTTTCATTACTTATAGTTTGAACATACAATGTAGCTGGTTATGATATACTTTCACCAAAGAACAACTCGCCTGGTTTTAATTTTACTGAATAAAAAATAACCATTGCCCTGGGCACACAATTATCCTCTTAATCGTAGATACGTCCAGGTCGCAGACAAGTACATTTAGAATTCCACTTGCTTCTTGATCATAAGTTCCTTTAATGAGCAAATTATCAAGTTTGCTGCTGAAATTCGGACCAGCTTGCCTGAATGTCCATATTGGCATCTTCCATACATCTGATGGTAGCTCTCAAGTATTACCATCAGATCATCTATTGTCATTCGTGCATGCAAGAGGACCTTTAATCACACTCTGTCAAAATGAGACATACTAAATGTTGACCTTGAACGACATAGTTCGGGGACATGGGTCGTACGGTTTGTAGATGAGACTGCCTAACTAGTACATCATTATCCAGCATTTTAATCAACTGATCCGGAACTCTAGGATAATGAATGCAAAGACCTGAAATACCATTGTTTGGTGCCAGATTATAAACTTACGTCAGGGTTAGAGGAGGGAAGTGTAACATTCGTATTTTCAGATTTCCAATCAAGCAGCCCTACTTGAACACCATCTAGATATATCTGAAAAAATACAGTAAAACCACTAAATAAAACCACCTATAGATTTAAGCCATCTATAAATATCTAAAAGGGACAGAAACATCATCTATATAACTATATCTTGAAGAGATAGTATCACAATCCACATATATCTGAAAATGACAGTACACGATCAGTATAATAATCTGAAAGTGACAGTATCACCACTATAATTATATAGTTACTTCGCACCACTCAGCCGAGTGGTTAACGTTCAGGACTGCCAATCCAGAGGTCCCCTGTTCGAATCCCGGCCGGGACACTGGAAATTTCAGAAACTCTTCAGTGTTTCCTTCCCATCTAGAGATGAACTGGTTAGAAACCTAGAGATATTCGCACGTGTATCCGTGCTATACATCGCGCATGTAAAAGAACCAATGGGTCTATTCGTAAGAAGAGCTAGGGTCTGGTACCCAGATCCCCTTGTATCTGCATCTATCTCTTCAACCTGTGCCTGTCAGGAGTTTTGGCAAGTTCACCCAGGGAGATGCTCCAGGTTCGGCAGGGACTTATAAACAATCAAAGAAAAACAATTATAACACCATCTACATATATCTGAAAGTGACATTAACTCAATGTACATAATTATAATGTCTTTGAAATATACAACGGCACCATTCGTGCACACCTAAAACTGACTGTTATAGCATGCATATACCAGAAAATATTGGATACATTGTATTATCCAAAAATTATTTTATTTTCATATTTGCCAAAACAAATGAAGGGTCTGTCATCAAGCCGTAAAACCAGTAAAAGTAAAAATTGAAACAGGATCTGTCTGTTCTAATATATATATTATACTAATTTATTTATTCTCGATGGAAACAAGTTCTTACAACTGAAATTTATCGCTCTCGAGACTCATTCCAGATGGAATCAACCTCGAAGAGAGAGAGAGGCAATGTGGAATTATTTTTGTCTTGCCTAAGGACACTACCGACACGGCTATGGTAGGGAGGCGATCCTGAGGCTACCACTCCGCCACGTCGGCTCCACCATCTGTATGTCTCTTTTACCTGTGCTCTGTCCGTTGGTTGCTCATCAAACGTCAGTACTGATGCATTTCCAGGTATCTCGCATCTGTATAAAATGTAGCCATAGTTTTGTCCATATTTACCATGTAGTCCCAACATCTCCATGGGAACAGCATTTGAAGAAATCTTCTGTAATGTATAAGAATAATACTTCGATTTGATAAAATGTTCATGATTATGTGATAAAATATGGCCCCTTTAGAAAATATCAAATAAAAATGGGTTCAATGCTAAAAGTAATTAATTGTGTAGCAATGCACATATTTAGAGGCAGTTTTTTAACATTAAAACACATCAAGAAGTGACACTGAATATAGAACTAAAAGGTTACTATTATTGTTTGAATACAGCATCGTGAGTACGCCTGATACACTTGACTGGTCATTTTCTATTTTCTGTGTTACTTAATCTGCTAAACTTCTATAAAAAAAATCTTTATTTTGGACAGTTTCATTAAGTATTAGAAGTAGCCCTCAGTGAAAACTGACTGACTGAATAGCGGACAATGATATTCATGCTCAGACTGCACTAATTGTGCAAGCTGTGATCATGATCTACACTGGTTACAAAGGCCATAATCACTTACCGACAGTAGGGTAAGAGTGGGAGCATTATATGTATTACTAGGAGAAAAATGTAGATAACCAATTAATCTTTACCTTCTCAACTGAATCTAGAAGACTTTCAAAGGAAAGAAATCCATCGACCGACGTAGAACCTATGCATGGAAGTTAGAGTATATTGATTTATATTAGTATAAATAATGGTCGCTATAAACCCCTGTCAAATCAACAACATGTACATAACACAGATCCTTGCCTGACTGACAGAACTACGAAACACGTAAGACTTCTGTTTGATTAATACAAATATTTGGACAAAGGGGGGAAATTTTTTTTTTAGAAAACAATGAAAATAATCGCTTACTGGGTTAAATCATATCTGTAATTTGACCATTTAGGAAAATAAGAAAAGAAAAAGGAAATATTGTATGGTTCGAATCTAGGTGTCTTTCACATTATTCTGATAGGTTTCCAACTTAAGTAGTATTTTCAAATACGTTATTTTTCATAAAGTTTATTTTTTACATGTATTGATATTTAAAACTGAAAATAAAGATAGATCTTTTTCTTTACCGTAATTAGTAGAAGTTATATTTTCAGGAATATCTGGCAGTGATGTTACCCCTGAAAACCAAAAGTATAGTACCGTAAATATCATTGGCCTGTTATCATAAATCAGCGCTCGGCATAATTACTTTTATACACTAAATTAAATGAAGTTGTTCTTATTTGTATGTTTACGTTTGGTTTTATACCCGTTTGTCGGCGACCTGTTCGGTTAAATAAGCACCTCTTATTCAGATAATTATGTATCTCTTCCCGTGCATTTCCCGTGCATAAACGAAACAGTATAAGCAAGCAAATGGCCGTCAAACAGTTTCTCATTTCGTCTGCCTTCATCCTTTTCAACGTAAGGTGTTAAACCGAATAGTTCAACCGCGTGATTATTTTAAAGTAATGATTAAGATGTATTATAGATATATCAATATGTTGTTTTGCTCTTTCGACGTTTAAATATAATGTTTTTTTGTAATTGTGCTTATTAGGTCCGCCAACCTTTCGGAGGGGGTGGGGGGGGACAACCCGCGTTTAATTATAATGTACATGATAGTGGAATAGTTAAAATATAAAAGGCAAACTCCTTTTTATGTGAGAAAGTTGGCAACTTTTTACGGAGGATACGTGTCTGGTACTGATTTTCCCCTGGTAAACTGCCCGCCTGTAAAAAATGACCAAAACACATTTGGGACGGGCGTTAAACTCGTACTACAACAACAACTTTGACATTTCATTTAAATCTTCTTCAGGAAGTACGTGATATGAAAGTCTAAAAGTAATTCAATGTCACATTGACCGACCTTGTGGCTTATATATGTACTCTAGTAGGATCTCCCTCGTTTTTAGGTATTTCGGAGTGATATCCCCTTTTTCTGTCAACAAACTGTCATAATCTGCAAGACAACATAAACGTACATGTCTAATAGCATTTTACTTATTTGACATTTTTACTCTTAGTAGATGAAGTGTTTTAATCGTGACACTCCCTTCTAAATCATAGTTTTTACAGAGTAACTTAACACTAAACGGAAATAAATGTATTTACCATTTTCGTGAACTTGAAAATAAATGAGTATTTTCACATATAAGTATTATGTGTACAACCGTATTCTACATAGCTATTAACGGTACTGGGAGTCTCTCATTCATACACAAGAACGATAAACAAAATTAATCAGAGAAAACGTGGATACGTACCGTAGCTTGAAACGTCGGGCTTATAAGTTGATTCTTTGTTTGCACCGTTCATGAAGCCAAAATTTGTTCCCCCATGAAACATGTAGAAGTTCACTGACGCATTGTACTTCAGAATTTCCTTCAAACTTTTTTCATAATCTGAAACAGACCGTCACAGTGTGGTATTCACGTCTCGCTGCTTTGGGTATGGGTGAAAACGTAAAGCATGTCCTGGGTACGTACACGGCAAAGAGCATTTGGTATCGTATAAGCTGTTATGTAGGATAAAATTATCACTACATATTGACTTATACATTTAGTTTATCTGTAGAATAAATTGTTTTCTTTAGCTGGTGTTTGGAATAGTTTGAACTACCTTAGAAGAAAAGTTGCATACGAGATTTCTGAAAGTTCAGTAAAAAGCACAGGCCATTGCCATACGCTATTCTTACACTCTGCTTTCTGTTGGTCAATAATTTGAAAACTGTGTTTCAAGGACCTCTGACTATACTGGTCTTGTACAATGTATCTATACTTTACCGTCCAAAGCCAGCCCGCCATGTGCAGATCCCCAGTGGTCAAACCAACCAGTCCAAAACTCGGTGACCATCAGCGGAAATTCTGTACTCCAGGCACGTATCTGGTCGAACACCTCCTTCCCTTCAACCATCTTTTGAAAATTTGCCGTTGGCAGCGCATCTTAAAGATAGATATAACATTAACGGCAAATATATTACATGTTTTTTTAAAACAAAACCATCAACATACCATTAATACTACATCCTGTATGATTTAACTGTTTTATTCAACCATATTTTACTTTATTAACATAACCGATATTTCACCAATATGTCTCAAGAAAATAATAGATCAACAAGGTTTAATGAGTCATGCCATTTCAAGCTTATTGAAACACGACGGAAAAATCCGAGGAGATCGTGCAAGTCACAAACTATGTGTTGTTGTTTAGCTATACATGGTTAGAAGGATAACCTTACGTTGGTAGAAAGGGTCGTCTTTGTATCCCCATGCGTTGTCAGATGTCAGAAATAACTCCTTCAGCTCATGTTTGATGTAGAGCTGGGGAAAAAAAATAGCCTAAGAGCATAGCAGAGATATTTAAAAACATATATACTGCTATTGTGATATAGGCCACACGGAATCGCCCTGGTGCAGTGGTACTGCGGTCGCCTCAGGATCGGCGGGTTCCCAACTGGTGTCTTATTGCAGAAATGTCCTTAGGACAGTAATCCACCTAACTCTATCAGTCTCTCTGCGAGGGCGATTGAGATAATGTTACAACTTGTTTCGGAATCTAGAATTAATTAATTAGTAGAAAATTTCTAACTGATGTGTAAAAGGGATACATTATATTGTTAAAAGTGAAAGCCGGTGTGCTATTTTATACTTTTTAATACATGAGTCCCCTTCTCTCCCCCCCTCTCAAAACATAAATCATTGAAAGAGATGAAGTTACCTACATTTTTAAGAAACTTTAGATGATCTATATTTGAGCTGTAGGATCCAAACTCATTCTCGATCTGAAACGCTATGATTGGTCCGCCATTGGAATACTTCAATATAAAATTAAATATGTTTACAGTCGTATGGGATCTACATTTCAAATTTTAGTAAGAACATGGCCGTTCAGAAGAAAAATAACATTGAAATGCATTTTCTATCTTAATATTATGAAATTAAAAGTACATTGCTGCGATTTTACAGCTGTTTAGAAAAAAAAAATTTGAGCGCCGTGGTACATGTACGAATCCCGTCGGTGAAGGAGGTTGACCACGCTATATCAATCCCGTCTGCCGACACAGACTTGATATACACTAAAGCTCCTTGTTAAAACTTTAAAAGTCACAAGAACACACGATTTTGCCTTCCGTGAATATAGATATTTTAAGAAACTGTATTATTGCAATGTGTGTACATGTATAAACAGGCAAACCTGTGAGCAAAGACCAGTGTTGGGAAGCTACAAATGTGGTCTTTGTTTGCAGATAGTCTTTATTCACAGGTGTGTCCACTATATATTAATATTCCACGATGACCTCCCTGCTGGTCTTTATTCACAAGGTGGTCTCTAATCGGAGGTGGTCTTTAACACAGGTTTGACTGTATACTTACCTGTAAGTCTACAACCATTGGTAACAGTTTGGCGAAGAATCTTTCCACAGCTTCGGTATACCCGGGGTAGTTACTGCGAACTTTCATGTTAGGGTCATTCAGGAGCCATCTGCAAGGAGAAGACAGAAGTTAAATAAATGAAACTGAGTCACGATGTAAGAAAACCAGCTCGAACTCTTGAATATGCAGCATAGATACAGATATATGTCTTATGTTGGCGATTATTGACATATGATTGTGAAGTTTTAACAATTTTCATTTAAATTGCTTAGTCTATTAGTAAAGTAATCTTCAATTGCAGTCAATGCTTGTGATAACGGTAGGTCAAGCAAATACAAACTAATGTAATTGATAACGCTTATGTTATGAAAGAATGTCTGGTTGGGAATTTATAAAAAAAGTAAATTTCAATGACGCGAACACAAATATTCTTACAATATATACTGTCCTTGTAACGTGCTCTTGCGTTTGTTGGCAAATGAAATTGGACAACTCGTGCAGGTTTGGGAAGCAGTTACGAAACTCTTACATACAGTATGTACACTGGACTGAAAATGCAAAACTGGTAGGTTCTCGTGTCACAGCTGTTGAAATACCAGTACATTGCAAAATTTCTTGAAGTGTGTTCCGTATATATTTTACTTCCTCACAAGTAAGTCAACAACTTACGCCGGAAGTCCTCCGAAGTCCCATTCTGAGCAGATGTACGGCCCTGGTCGGAATATCACATACAAACCTAGGTCATGTGCCAGCTGAATGAATTTCCTGTAAAATACAATGTGCAGACTGCAAGACCAAGCAACTGTATAGTAATGTAATTGGTACTACAATACTGGCATGTTGTTGTCTTTCAGACGCAGACGGTACAATCATTGCACCGATGTCTTGTTTAGTTATGCCATGATCTCGCTATTTATGTACAATGTAGCATGTTGTTTTAGGAGTTTTACGCTGGTTCCAACCGTATTTTGGTCATTTTAACAGGCGGGCAGTTTATCTAACCATGTTTCCCGGGAAGGACCAGTACTAGACTCCTATCCTCCGTAAAAAAACTGCCAACGTTCTCACATAAAGATACATGGTCAGTAACAGGCCTCAAACCCATGACCCTCGATCTATAAGAAGTTACAATGATTTTAAAGCGTCTCTAAAAACTCGGCATGTTTTTCCTTACAAGTGTATTTATAGATTACGAAGCAAGTTCTTAGAACTTAGATTAATTGCTCTCAAGACTTAATACAGATGGAATCAATATCAAAGAAACGGAGGCAATGTGGAATAAAGTGTCTTGACTCATGACACTGCCACCATGACACTGGTGGGGATCGAACCCTAGACTCAGCGATCCTTGGACGAACAGGCTTCCAACGCGCTACGGCGTCGCCTTTTGTAGCACCATATAATAGTATTCACAAAGAAAATTAATGTATTATTTTTCAATCAGAAAACAAATTTGCAATGTAAAATGTTTTAAGCACACTAGGTGCACTGTACTCCTTTTAAACATTACCTAACATCAAGAATTCCTTCAAAATTAAACTCCCCTGGGTACTCCTCGTGCAGGTTCCATGGTACATACCTGTGAAAATCAATTCATACACATTTAGTTAAATTATCTCTCAGCAATGGTATCCTTGGTTTCCGGCTAGTCAGTCAGTAACGTAAAGACAATTATGACCAGTCAAACCTTACTCAGGGAGCCAGCAAACTGATGCATCAGAACAGGACGTTTTACACCGGCGGACTGCTTACTACTGGTGTATGTAATATAAACTAAATCGGTATCGGTTGCTAAAGGCAGATGCCTGATTAATCCAGGTGGCCTCTACCACAGGTTCAGCCGTACATTATTTGGTCAAGTGACATGAAACCCGCCAAGAATCACACTCTGTAAGTTGCATTCAATAATGGAGTGTAGATTTAGACTTAAGGCAACACATGCAGGTTCGACAAAGATCGGTTACCCAGTGTCGGGCTATCTTTACCATTAAGATTTAGCTCAGTTTAAACGTGTAAATTTAAAAGTGTTTGAAAATGTTTATCCATTTTGCTAATAACAGCGTATTGTGTAGCAAAATATCATTTTAACTTCTAAAGTTTATTGCAGTACTACTACTGCTGCTGCTGCTGCTGCTGCTGCTACTACTACTACTGATTATCTCTTTATCTTGTTTTAAAATAAGTAAGAAGGTCATTCGCAGTCGTGCATGCTTAAGAATCAGCTTTACCAACTCCTATCGCCTTCATCACTGAAGATAACAGAATGAAATACTAGTAGCCTTAAGAACAAAACAAAGGACAACTATTTTGAATACACAAACAAATCCAGTATCTTCAGCGCTTTGATTTTACGACAGTATCATCTTTAATTCTACCTTTCCTTTTTGTGTTTTATTGTATAAAGATTTAAATGCATTGAATTCAGATTATGGATTGAAATTTATTACTCACAGCCAAAAAATATCACTCAGGTTTCAGCGGAAAACTTGAACATTAAAAGTGTAAATACACTTACGTTTCTACAATGTTTAAACCGCATGCTTTAACCTTGAGCAATCGGTCCTTCCAGTATTCCGGAAGTGTACGGAAATAATGAACAGCTCCCGATAATATCTTAAAAGGATTTCCATCTAGGGTAAAATTACCCTTTGCAAATTTTAATTTCCCCTCGCTACAATACACATTTGAAGACATAACTGCAGAACGTCCAACTTGAATGAAGCTTTTTAAAAGGTTTTATAAACTTAGTTTAGATTAAACATGTTCGGAGATAAGACGTGTTATATAGAACGAACGCTTCACGCGTATACTAGTATTTGAAGGTCATACCTTATCAACAGCTACATTTTGTATTTGTGTAACTTTGATTTTGAATTGCACCAATATAGAATGTATAGTCGATGATATGCAAATAGATAGGTGTATTTAATTTGATTGTTAAATGACTGTAACCAACAAAAACTTGAAAGTAAAATCTTACGTTTTCTAGGTTTAATTACTTAATATTCATATTATGTAGGTCATTAGCATACTGGTTACAGAAAACAAGAACATAAGTTTACCTGTAACTTATTAGTAGTGCTTTTTGAGGCAATGCTGTCAACAAGCTTTTGTCCATGTAGATTTCAAGCAAAGTTGGTTGCATAAGTTATGTACTCTGTAATCGTTCTGTTACATATAAATTTATAAACTTTTCACTTTCAAGTTTTACCTGTAAATATCAGCTCTAAACCCTGAGTGATAATTTTTGGCTATGAACTCCAAGTGATAAATTTTATTCCGTAATCTGAATTTAATGCATTGAAATCTTTATAAGCTGATTTTTAGCATGCATGGCTGCTACTCTTCATCAAGTGTCGACACCTACAACTCAGGTTTGACAGTTAGCTTTTGAATATTTTATATGCAAACATTCTAAAATTTACCACTCAGGGTTCATATTTAAGTCATATGGAATAAAATTTACCACTCAAGGTTCATAGTTAATATTTATCGCTCCTAAAGGGTTCATAGGTGAGCTATTCCGAATAGAATTTATACCACTTACGTTT